>JARHVA010004097.1:1605000-1701523 GCA_037957365.1 Torreya grandis | reverse complement strand
AGTATCTCATCCCTATGGTAATCCATAACAACCTATATATAATACTTATTAGCATTTTTATGAGTCATATCAATCATATGGTAAGCCTGCATTCCCTCTATATGACCATGATGTTGTATATGACCAGCCTTCTCAAGCTCAAGATGTTCCTAGCCAACATAGTTAATCCTCAAACTAATCCACTTCAAGTTTGAAGCAAATTCTATTAGGATATGAGAGGTACATGTTAGACCTTAATACACAATGGGAATGTGGTCAATACATACCTATTCATCTAATTCATGACATGAGTGATTATTTATAGATAATGAAAGAAGATTGGGTAGCTATTGAGAAAGAAAATTGGCAAAGTTTCTTAGGTGAGATGATGGATGTAAGTGGTCTCATTGAAAAGCCTTGAGGATAAGCTAAGAATTAATGAAGAAAAATAGGTCCAACTCCATCTGCCTTATGTACATTCCTATACACCACCTTATCCCTCATATATTATAGCTATTATTCCAAGATACCTTTCCATGTTAGCTTCCAATTGTTTCATGTCCTCCATGAGTTCCTTAAACATTCACTTCTTAGAATTTAACCCCAGAGAGAATTCAAAAAAAGGAAAATACTATTATTTAGCATCCCATTGTTGGGCATAAAAATGCTACTTATCTTCCTCAAGAACATCCCAATAAGTATTTCAAGACCTAAATATGAAACTAGGTGGTGAAGTCATCAAGTGAGCAAGGTGATACAAGTATAGATTGGAGATTTAAAGTCAAGGAAGAATTTGAACATATAGAAATCTCACCCATCCCGATTCAAGAATCGTCTTTTATCTCATACCACCCATATTGCATCCTTTATCCTCATGAATTTAATAACCACCTTAAAGAGAATGTATTCCAATAAAATATATATAAAGAGATCAAAGAGTTAGAGATGAAGATAAGGAAAGAGGAGGAGATAAAAAATCAAGAGGTTGAAGACAAAGATATCCTTATGCCTAATCAAACCCCATTAACCTCTCTCTAAGAACCTCTAGCTTGCCCATCTTGGAGGTCTATATAACAATGTTTTAAAAAAATTATGTTCTAATTGATAAGGTTTAGGATATTTAATATCCTCAAGAAGGACAAGATAAATATGAGGTGCTTATTGAAGATAACATCCCTTCCATTCCTTAACTCAATTTGCTATCTCTTCGAGAGGTCCTTCAAGAATCCACCATTCCCATGGTTTCAAATTTAAAGAGTAATCCCTCCATTCCAAAGCCCATTCATGATCCACCCACCATACCTAATAATCCTTTTCCAACTCATGAACATTCTCATCACCCTCTCACCACATCCTTTCTTGAAGAGGAACCTATCCTATGGGCAACAAATGAAGAAAATATTGTAGTTACAAGTGTGATTCAAAGAGAATGTAAAGAATAAAATTGAAGTGTCTATGATGAAGATTTAACATTGGTACTCCCCTTAGTGAGTACAAAAATAAATGAGTCTTCATGAATGAAGAAAGCGATGATCTTGATGAGGTTACAACTACCCATGAACATAATGCCAATATTACTACCATAGCTAATGCAAAGGTTGATCAAGACATGGAAGAAAAGGATTTTGAGAGGAAATTCATATTGGATGAGTTTATTAAGTCTCATGAGTAGTTTATTAAGTCTCATGAGTTTCCAAGTTATTTTGAGAGTGTAGTGAAAGACATTTGATAGACTTATTTGCACATGTTCAAAGAGTATGAATGTTTTGAGATGTTATCACCTCTAAGAAAGCAAAATTAGGTTGTTGATGAGGAATGTAAGGTTATTGATGATCAAACATGTCTTAAAGAATACCACCAAAAAGTTTCAAGTCCATTATGGAGTAACCTATGATGAATATGACACTCTTAAATATGATTAAGAGATTGAATTTGAAAAACCAAAATAGTTATTACTAGCTTCATAGACAAATATGATATGTGGAAAAAGTTAGAGAAGATTTGTGATGAATTTGAGACTTTTTAAGGGTCTATAACTCTTATTGGAGAGATTGGGGATTTTATAGAGGTTTATTTCCCTCTTAAAGGATAAGATAACAATCTCCAAGGTACTAAGTTTGAAGTTTTCCCTATGAGCCAATAAATGGTCATGTTTGATATGTGAAAAAGCATCAAGAGGCATCATGGGAAGGATTTTGAGCCACAAGATGAGTTCACCTTCATAGGTTACTGGTTTTCAATTATAACTTCACTTGATATCATGCCAAGGGGATTAGAATTCAAGAAGAAGATGAAGACAACAACAGAAAGGCTCAAGAGGAAGCTTGATTCATATTATTCTCCATCTCAAAGAGTAAGAGATTGGACAAGATTTCCTTCTAATTTAGGAGGAAGAAATTATTTTCAACTGAATTGTATAAAGAAATTTTGTTTTATTATTTATTATGATCCCTAAGTGTTTGATAACACACGTGTGAGTCTTGATTCTTTGTTTTATGTGTTGCTTTCATTTTATGTGCTTTTGAAGGTTAGATTAGATTGTGTTATCATGGTTAAGGTCTAGTTAGGTCTAAAACTAAGTGAAAATGACTCCATTTCCCAATGGAAGAACAAGGCTACTAGTCTTATAGACACCGTAATTGTGTTTAACCCTTGTCATCTTCCCCTTAACCCCCATTTTATTCTCTCATGCCTATTTAACCCCTATTGACCATTTTCCCATGAGCCTTAACCCTGGCAACATGTAAAAATGAGCAGAAAGCTAAAGCTAGCCTTTGTCCCCATTCTGCATCTATCGACAATGGTCACTACTCGACTGACGTCGCTGACATCGATCACTATTCGGCTAACATCGGTAGTCTTGCTGGCATTGGTTATCCTTAACACTACATTTTTGACCCAAATGCAGGAACCATTATCCATTATCCATTATCCATTCAGTTGCCAATCCATTTCTTGATCGGTTATCAGACCGTCCTTTGTATCAATCAGCAACCTCTTCATTCAAACAATCGGCCAACTTTTGCATCCAACCAATCTGCATCTAATCTCTCACATTTTCTCTCTCTCTGGTACAGGGATTCTACTTCAGTCATCTTGCTAGAGGTCTGCTACATCAAACTTCTGCAACACAGCGGCAACATCAATCATGTCTCTAACTTTTATCTTCAGCATGTAATAGGTAAGCATTTGTTCTGTGTTTTTGTTTTACTCTCTGGCTATTGTTTTTTATTTTCTATTACCACCCCGATCTAGAGTTAGACCATAGCCCTGACCTTACTTCCACCTGTATCACCTCTATCCACCCTTTGCAAAATATATATTTTGTAACTCTATCCACATCCCTGTAAAAACCATCAAATAATCCCTTTGACTCCTAAACCGACTCCCTAACCCTCAGACAAAAACATCAAACCATTTTGTAATCCTAAAACCTTGACCAGACTCGACCAGACCCCATCCAAAACTATTGCCCCGACCGATGCTGGTCATTACCCTATCGACACTGGCACTTTAACCGACATTGGCTCCCTCCTTGACCGACGCCGGCACAGAGACTGACACCGGTGACTATGCAGAATAGTTTGCTATATATCAAGTACAAATTTTGCTTTTTGTCTTTTATTTCTTTCATTCTGTCTTTCATTATTTATACTTCTATCAAATATTTTATCTTTAATTAGTGGGTTGATAACCCTTAAGGATGTCTTCGTACTTCAGGGATCAAGCATTTTCTTGACAGCCCACCGTCTCTTTGTCTAACGTTTTTCGTGTTTAGTCTCTTTTTCTTCGCAGGTGTCATTCTTCCACAGCCAAAGAGGAGTACCTTCCAAACATCTAATTTCAATGCGCATGACTACATCTAGGTATCTTCTAACCCTAGACCATTTCTTAGTTTCTCATTTCTATCTTTTCAATGTGAAAGCGAAATTAGTGTAGAAACATTCTGGCACGCCTGGTGGGACCTTAGGGCCTTCCTTGGGTTCTTTCTTTCTTTCATTCATATAGGTGCATTAGGTCCTTCCTTTTCACCTCTTTCGTCTCTTCTAAACGACATCATAAGCAAGAATAAAAAGAACTTTTCTTTTCTATCTTGCACTTCTAGACTAGTCAAAACTCATATTCTTTGACTCTTTCTCCATTCGTCTTCATACGAATAAACATTTTGACTTAGGCTTAAAACACATTGCACTTTCATTTTTGTTTGCTTTCATTTCTTAGACCACACTTAGTAATTAATAATCACATATTGAATTAATCTAGTCCACTTGATGTTACACGACCAAACCACTTGCACAAAACAAACATTTTAACTTACCTGAGACAAGGCCTGACTGGGATTTCATCCCCCAGTGGATACCTTACCCGTCCCGGTGATCTTACTTGGATTTCATCACCAAGGGGAAAGCCCACTCTATTCTCTGGTAGAGTCTAATCTCTAGGGGAAGTATATTTTGGCTAAGCGGGCCCAGCTTATCATTGGACTCGTGAAGTGAGGGGAGCTTGCTACTATTTCTAGAGGTAGAACATACTAATCATCTCTCAAAACTTTTTCTTCTTCATCATCCTCATCTATCAATTGGTCACGTATGTCACCCTCCTCAATCATATTAGTCTGTTGATCCAAATAGTTCTTTGTATCTACTACAACATTTTGACAATATTTATCCATAAACTTCTCATTATTACCATCTATGAAAGCTTTTTCCTCATTACTCAAGACAACATCTTGACCATCTTTTTTCATATCCTTCTTAGTATTATCATCTAGAACAATATTTTCTACATTTCCCCCTCATTCCCTGACTGTCAGGGTTAATAGTTTTGTGAGAATGATCCTCACCCTCAATATGAGGATCATATTTCTTTCCCATTTGATTCATCTTACATTGGGTCATTATATGTCCCTTTTTCTTCCATATTTGATAGAAGGTGGTAGCATTTTCATAGAGGATTAGTTGAGTCCAAATCCCATTTTTAGAGTTGAACTCTATGGAAATGGGAAGGGTTTGATTGATCTCCACATTGACACAAAACATGGCATAAACACACTTGGATTGAGTGCGGGTAGTATGATCCATAGTAACATACTGGCCAAAGGAGTTGCCAATAGTTGTAAATATTTTTTCATTCTAGAATTCCAAGGGAAACCCTGACAATCTTACCCAAATAAGAGTAGACTTGTTGAGGTTTGAGTTAGGGTCAAACCCTAGTTTCCAAGGGCACAAGGCAAGTGAATGTGGACCATAAAGCTAGGGTCCTCCAAAAATAATAGAAATCATATCCTCCCTATTCATATACTTAAATAGGAACAAGCCTCTTGCCATAACAATGACCAAAACACCACCTTTGATTCTCCACCGAGATATCACCCATTTCCTAACCATCTCAATATTAGGATGAAAGGAGAAAAACTTACCTACCAGAGTAAGATCCATGGTCACCATGATTTCTTTAATCAGATCATCTGAGATAGTCAGGGTTGTACCGTCTATAGAATAGTCCTTGATAGGAAGGCTCGACATGTTTTTAGTAAAACACATCTTTCCCCAGTTAACGCTTTCTGCCATCCATTGGAAGGAGCATCCTCCATCAAATTCAAGTCCCTAGAGGCACTGCAAAAGGTAGTAGCCTCCATTGAAATAGAAATCACTCAGAATTAAAGAGGATTTGTTATTGCATTAACCATATTTGTTACTATAATTTTTATAGACACTTATTTTTAAGTATTTAATCTTAATAGTGTTTAGTATGTTTTTTTACTCTATCTAAAATTTATGATCTATTTTGGTTGACTTGTCCCTTTTATTCATTATTTAGCACTTTATGTTATCAAATCACATAGATTCATGTAGTTTACCTGGATTATTTTTATCAAATAGCTAAAATGATGAAATGATGGAGATTAGGTTTATTTATAACTTAATGTTATTGATTATTATTTATTTACTTATCTATGGAATACCAATACAAACCCAAATGATGAATTTTAAGGTGATTTAAGCTAACATTTTTTTATAACTATAATCAAATAATCTTAGTAACTAATACATTTAATAGTTTCAAATTTGAAAAATTATAGATAATCACCCAAACCAAGCAAAAGGACCAGCTTATAACTTGAAAAGGACCCATTTATGTCTAAATGCTCTTTCCATTTAGAATATGGTTAGATTAAGGATGAGATAATTTAAACATAGTAATTATAACATTGATTAGTAAGTAAATATATGCATTTAATGCATGATATCAAATTAGACATAGTTAGATTCACTTGACATCATTTACATGTTCATTGAAATTAATACTTTAGAATAATTAATATAGTTTATGTTCCCATTATATGTCAGAATCCTATTTGAGTATCCTTATTGGTGTAAAAAATCCCCCATAGTCACATCATAAGAAATAAATCATTATTTAAGTACTCTCTGAGTATGTTAAATTAATGTGAGATTATTACAGTGCTATTTAAGCAATTAATCTTGTGCTAATGTGTCAATGTTGATTATCAAGATCATGTTAAATTAATGTGATATAGATTAAAATGGTGACATTCAAATTATTCATATTGTGACAAGGTGTCCATGACAATATGCTTTAGAATTTAATAACGAGTTCATTCTTGACTGAATGTCATCATTCAGGACTGACAATTTTACTTTTTATTTAATTTGATAATAATTAAAATGAAACTAACAGCTATGAAATCCTAGTGCTTAGAATAAAAATATATTAAGTGAATTATAAGGTGAATATATTGAAAATATATGAAAAGGATGCTTTAAAATGCTACCTATATTAAATTTACTTAAACACATTCACTAGTAAAGTAAGATGAAAATAGATAATACATTATAAACATTGTTAGCCTGGCTAAAATCAAAAACTAAGAAGATGCATTCAAAACACTAATACCATATTTCAACCATTAAATAAATTATATCATATATTACTAACAAAGGTTAAGAAATAGGAAAACATGAAAATAATGGAAATAATGAATTAATTATTATAATTTATTATCTCTTTACATTAATTCACAAAATTTTGTCTCTAGTTTACAATGAAGGGGGGAACCCCTATATCTAGGCCATTTAAATACCTTAATTAGTTACAAAATGAACTGGTTAACATGACACCTATCAGTAGATAAGGTCTCTTATATCCTAAAGTTAAACAATATTCCCTATTTAAAATATGTAAATATTTTACAATGTAACTAAAGGGACCATGGGACATGTTTCTTATTCATAAGGAGACCAATAGGTGGTAGTTTTATTCTTGAGGAGATGGGTTAGGATCCTGATGGTATTATCGATGATGAATCTCCGACTATAGAAGAAGATGGAGTGCTAATACTTGTTGAGGAAAAATATATTCTAAGAGGGGTTGATCAGGTGGTGGCTCTTGAGGTGGAAGTTTGTTTTTGGGTGTCAACCTACCTTTTCCATACTTCGGAGAATTTATTGTACTCACTAGTGATTAATCTTGAATCGATGATAGGCTCCTTAAATATCTTGGCTATGAACCTGGCCATTACATCATGCCTACTTAAGAGAGGTCCCACAACTTTGTTGATGACCTTAGCCTTTTTTATTCTTCGGTTGGTAGAGGTTACTAAATCCACCATATCTTGTCTAAAGCTCACCCCTCTATCCATGGATTGATTTCAAAAAAATCCATTAATTTCTCTAGTTTATCCCTAAAGGCATCCCTACTAATGATGGATCCACATTTGTTAGGCAAGTGCATAATTTTAGCATCCTTTAGTAAGGTGATAACTTTATACCTTGTTACATAAGGGATATCCCCAGGGACCTCATATATTCAATCTATTGATTTAAGTTATTTCTCTTTCCAATTACATAAGACTAAGCAATGTTTAGGTCCTCTAAGGAAATTAGGTTTAGGTCCTCATATTTATTTATTCCAATTAATCTCATCAAGTTGATTATCTTGCTTTCATATCCTCTAAACCTACCTTATCAAGGGATTTATTATATATTTCATCCCCCTTTACCTTGTACTAAACTAAGTTATTTATAATATCAAACATTTCTTCCTTGTCATATTCCACTCTTGTTATGGTCTACTCTATTAAGGTGGCCTTATGTTACTTCTCCAAGTTAGTTATTCTTTGTTTCCCTCCTTAACCAATACACTGGCCACATCCATAGTTGCTTGGAGAGATGAGAGGGGATACTCTTCATATTATTTTTTTTGGCCCTACCTAGCCTTCTTTGTATTTATTATTTCAAACAAGGTTTCTTCTAATTCATATAGGATTGTTTGTTTAGGGTGGGTGACATTCCTCTTCATCACCCTCTTCAATTCCCTAAACTCTTGGTTTAATTTTAGTGCAATCTGGGGAGGGTCCATTATGACTTAATCTAGGGTCTCTCTAGTAGCTAGATCATCTTTTTAATCCATGATTTATCTAGAAAACCACTTAGGGGATTTGATGAGGGACGCAATGGTTGATTTGGAGTCAGCATTTGGAAGGTAGACATTTTGGATGTATCAGTGGTTGTGACCAATGTGAATGTTGAAATAGGGGATGAAAAAACATTAATGATAGTAAAATAACTAATGGAAAATAGGGGAACTTATGTAAGGATGATAGCATGACTCTTCTTAGGAAATTATCAGTTGGGTCTAAGAATAAGCCCAGGCATGACTAGGGGGAATTTAACCATCAATGAGACCCTAGAAGTGGATGATATGGTGAAAGGGATAATGGTGAGCAATGACATAGTTATAGGCCTAATTAAAATGTTGTTGAGGGACCTATAAGGTTAGAGGTGGACATGACCTAGAGTTAGGGGGGTCAAATACACTTATGGGATACTTGTAGAAGAAAGAGTGGGGTAAGTGAATATGTTCCCAACCTATATCACTCAATCCTTCTCTGATAAGAGGAAGAGAGGTGATGTTGATGTTAATGTTATAAAATTAGGAGCTAATTTTTTTGTTATTGATGGTGTGTCCTACATTGTAGTATCACTTGTACATGGGATGTGTAGCCAAAGGGGACCTCTAAGGTAGGATCATATCCAACTTGTTTTCCATCACTAGTCCCTCCCTTTTCCAAGGTAGGAAATAATGACTAGAGTATTTTATGACTAATTTATGGGTTAGTTCACCCTTAATATTCAACATTGAGAGTATGGATAGGAGATGTCAATATTCTTCCTTTGGTATCCTAGTGTTTGGATACTTGAAAAAACCTATTGCCATCCCGTCTTCATTTTACCTACATGATCCCAATATCCTTTATCCCCTACCTAAATTATTCATTATCAGTTGTATTAATATATAACTTGTCTCCATCCTTAGTATCATGATGATATGTGATACTGAGATCTACCCTATGTTTGATGCATTGATTGAATTTCAAGTGCATAGGGTCCCATTCCCTATCAACATCTTTCTCCAGATTGAAATTGAACCTATGTTTGATGTAGATATGACTGAGTGGAAAGTTTCATTTTTAAATAAATTTATATTTACCAATTAGGGGTGGACTATCCCTCTATTCTTGATTTTGTATAATCCATCTACTCATGTGTGTAGTTTGAAGGAAATCTCCTACTCAACCAATTTGTCTATTATTCTAGTGGGCAATCTAAATGGGGCTATCTTGATTTTGTCAACTGTGATTATGGTACAATTTGGGTAGTATTAATAGGCTCCCAATGTGCTAAGGGTTGCCTTAATCTCTACTAATAGCTTGGCCATGGTTTCTTTTATATTTATATATATATATATATATATATATATATATATATATATATATATATATATATATATATATATATATATTATGTAGAATTTCTTAGCAAGAACTCGTATCTCCTACTTGTATTTATAAATTATAGCCTTTATAAAGACATGGAAGATGATCCATCTTAGGATTGGGTCCCAATTGATAAATTTGGGAACTTGAGAGTAGTACAAATGGAATAAACCAAGTAGGACATCATATATGAATGATTTCCTTAGTTGGCCATTGTCTTCTTGATTTTGGTAGCCAAATTATATGAGATGATCTCCTTGATGGGAGGGTTCATGGAGTCATATATAATCATAGGTAGTAGTGGAACCTACTTCTCATCAACATGGGCAATGTCTTCTACTCCATAGAACTTTTTCATCATGGCCATCCCAATTATCACCCCTATCATGAATTAGGTGATGGAAATCTAATTTATTTTACAATTGTAGATGAACCTCCCTAGGTTCTCTACCCAACATGTCAAGACTTATATAATATTGTGTGAATCAAGCCATTATGTCACAGTTTCTTGATTGTAAACAATTTTAGGCTTGGGAATAACATAAAAGGCTTGAAAGACCAGTCTATCTATATAAGTGATATCATTGCCAAAGTTGAAAGATTTGATCATGTGATCCCCAAACTTAGAGTGAATGAAAATTTGGTGGAGTAAGTCCACATAAGGGAGCACCTCCATATTAGATACATCTTTTTCTAATCATGTAGACTTAAGTGACAAGATGTTATACCTTTCTTGTAAAACATTGGGAGCTTCCTCCTCATCACTGTCCTAGTCTACCATCCTCTGCACATGGTAGAATAAATCATTGTAGTGTTTTTCATCTATAGCTAATGAAATTACATTGAATCTAGTATTGTATAAAATTATGTTTGTTATATAGGAGTATAATAACATGACTTATTATATATTGGTAGAATTAGGTACTCCTACTTCAACTATGACTTCTAATTTTTTATTGATGAGCCTGTAGATTAGTTAGATGTTCAATGAATTCACATAATTTTCTTAATAAATGATATAGAGTAGCTTAGAGTTGTCAATAGATAGCAATGGTGAATGCTAAGCTTCAAGATAAAAAGCTTTAAACCCTATATTTTTATTAGAATTTGATTTAAAAGGTATGGAACATAAATGGTAAGTATCTTTCACTTGCTTTGACATAAATCCTAGATGGCTCTTTGGTTTTATTTTGACAGCTTTGAAAATTTGATTTTAGGAATTGGCTAATCATTGCTCTTGGTTTGTCCACATGTTTCATCATCATAGGCTTGACTTCTTATTATGTTAACTTGGATTTATAAGTATCAAAATGAGCTTCCATAATAATTTAATTTTTACCAAAAAACCAATACTCATGGACAACAATGTGTCCTTTAGGTGTCATACTTGACACATCCCTAACACTTGGTTTCTATTCATGCATTCTAGTATTTGAATTTGGATATTATGATATTTGGGTGGGTGGAATGATATTTTGGCTTGTGGAATATTTGTATTATCTCACACCTCATTTTAATATTAACTATCTCAACCCATTTTATTTTGGGCTGATGTCATCTTCGAAAACATACTAGTTTGCCATGTGGCAGTCTTTTAGTGGCTCACACTATCGCATAATTATATTATATGAAACTCTAAGTGGACCCATATATTATGACACCTTACCATGTTTATCCCTTCCATTGGATTATTCATCTTCAATTATCACATGAATCAACCCCTTTAATCCTTAAACCAATGTGGCTTCTGAAACATTTATTGGATTTCCAAGTGGTAAGTTCTTATTAGCTTGCATTGTTGTGTGGCTTTGTTATTTAAAATTTTTAATCGATCAAAATGCTATGCCACTTTGACAAGTGTTTAATTTTAATTTGGTCATGCAATAATTAGGTTTAATGGATTCTTTTAATCATCCTATTACCAAGAGATATGGGTCCATGTGTCTTTATCGCTTTACTCCTGAATGCCATATGGCATCCATGTCACATCTAGATACCAAAGATTAAGTGACTTGAAATCTCTATATTATGAAATTGAAATATTACATCTTGACTATATGGCATGACTGATTTTTAAGTGGCATGATGTGATAGTATCCTATTTTCATGAGAATTAGAAAATAATAGAAGCCTTGGAATTCCATGACTTAACACCACATGACATGTTATGATTGAGTCATGAGGTCTCAAGTTTTACAACTTCTTTGTAACCTAGGATGATGTGACTGGGTGACAAGTGGAAAAATCCTATTAGATGGCATTATTACTCAAATTTTGAAAGGCAAAAATATAGGTGAGAAAGTCTAGAACTTATGCAAATAATTCACCAATGCATGTGACAATGTCATGTATCATTTAAATTTGAGTTGGCATCAGGGTTCTTACCAAAAAAAGGTGACACAATTATATCAAATCCCTTGAAAAGACATTTAAAATAAACATGGAAGGTATTACGAGTTCATTAAAGGTATCTCCTAGGATATACCTTGAAATAAAATTATAACTATGTGCATGTTCAAGGTATCTCCTACAAGATACCTTGAAAGAAAATTACAATCATGTGCATGTTCAAGTTATCTCCTAGGAGATACCTCAAAACAATATTCCAAGCATGTACATGTTTAAGGTATCTCTTAATAGATACCTTGAAAGAAAATTCTAATTGTGTGTATGTTCAAGGTATCTATGATGAGACCCCTTGAACGTAGTATAAGGCTCTTTAAGGTAATCCCCTAGGAGATACCTTGAAATAAAATT
This sequence comes from Torreya grandis, assembly GCA_037957365.1. NCBI lineage: Eukaryota > Viridiplantae > Streptophyta > Pinopsida > Cupressales > Taxaceae > Torreya > Torreya grandis. Next base: position 1,688,988 of record JARHVA010004097.1, on the reverse strand, counting down.
CCAATCATGTGCATGTTCAAGGTATATAATAGGAGAACCATTGAAGGTACCATAAGATCATTCAAGGTATCTCCTAAAATATACCTTGAAGGGCATTTTAGTACCTTCAAGTGTACCTTGAATGTATCTCCTAAGAGATACCTTAAAACATGCATAAGGGTACCCTTGAAGGTATTAGAAGGCCCTCCAATGTATCTCATAAGAGACATATTAAAAGATAATTCCAATCATGTGCATTTTCAAGCTATCTACTATGAGACCCATTGAAGGTACTACAAGCCATTCTAAAGTATATCTTAAAAGATACCTTCAAGGACCATGTATTACCTTAAAGGGTATGCTATAGCATTTTTGAAAGGTATCCCCTAGGAGATAACTTATACCTTTCAAACATGAATTAGGTTACACTTGAAGGTACTAAAAATCCCTTCTAGTTATCTCCTTGGAGATACCTTGAAGGAAAATTCCAATCATGTTCATGTTCAAGGCATGTTATTAGAGTTTATAGAATTTATATAGAACATGCTAATTATAGGGATAGCTTGCACAATAGGAAGTAAAAAAGAATCATAATATCATGAGTGAATTTATAGAATCTTAAATTTATACACAATATAAAATATAAAAATAAATTAACATGACGTGAACAATTTTGGAACATAAACAACATAATACAAGATAGAACAATTTTTTTATTAAAGTAAACAATACAAACTAGTCATATGTAAAATAATATTATGATAACCATAATAGAGATAGCATATTCATATCTATCATGAATCTAAACCATATTACATTATATCATAACACTATATGTATCTTTATACATGGATCTGTCTCATCACATTACAATTTTCTAGCATACAAGAAGAAAAACTCTTGGCATTCTTATATGTATCACTTGGATAAAAAGGTTTAAGACATATGAAAGATCATATAGACGAAAAAATGATACCCTTAACACATGTGTCCACCAATTATACACTTGTAATTTTACAAGGCCTTGCTCTACATCAAACACTTTCCTAGACTTAAACTTTTATTTTGTCTTGACACAAACTCTAAATTCTAATCTCAGCTAGATATGGAAAATATTAGTCATTCAAAAAATTTGTAGTAATATATTTAGGTGATTTTTACCATTTTCAACCCTTTTCACACTACTTATCCTCCATTTTACATTTTCAACTAAGTAGCATACTTGCCTATAAACTTTTCTAGTTTTCCATAAACTAGCTTAACTAGGTGGTCATCCTAGTTAGGGGTTTTCAAATAACTTGGACCCACTCTTAATTATTATGACTATGTTACAATAAATTATTTTTTCTTTAAAATGAAATAATTTAACCACACATTAACTATGTAGGATATGGATGCTCAGATTGAGACTTTATACCGAACTTTCTCTTCTAAAAAATTACTTGCAAATACTATGGTAGAATGAACTTAGGTTTACATATAATATTCACTATATATGCCCCAACCTAAGAGAGTTATTTATTACACATGTTTAAATTATCAAGTACTTCCCACACCATGGTAAGCAAAATGCATAGTGGAATATGAATGACCATCAAATTTTACACATATTCTTCTTCTTTGATGATAAAAAAGTATCTGGCTTTTAATAACATAAGATAGATATGTAATGCAATATCATCCAGCCTATATGCATTACTTTTGGATTGAATAGTCATAAATGTCTTCTACATTATCTCATTATTATAGACCTAGAGCTTATTCATCATGGTATCCCTATTATCTAACAACTATTGAAATACATTGGTTTGTGTTTCTCTAGTGACCATTTGATCACTCATTATAGATTTAGATTTATCTACAATTGAAAAATATGGTTTTGAAGAAGCTAAAGATTTGTCAATGTGTTTCCTCCATCCAAGCATTCGTTGTGTTATCTACTTAGCCTGATGTGTAGTAGTATCCAAGACCTATACATATTCCTCAAGTAGTTTGTAAATATCTTCTATTTCAATGTAGATAGCCTACCCTTATGTGCATAATTTATATGTGCTCACCCAATCCTTTTTAATATGAGTTAGTAATTTAATAAGTTGTTTATCCTTAGAAATTACTTGATCACCAAGGGCTTACATAACTAGAGTAGGATAAGTAGTATTGATGATTTACCTACCCTTAGAAATTTGATTTTGTGCTTCCACATTCTCCTCATTTAGACAAAAAAATATATGTTCCAAGTTTGAACCCTTTTTCATAATTTATTATTAGAATTCAATTGCTCCTTCAATTTTCTTAAATAATGGTAGCTATGAAACATCCAAAGAGGTCTCCATAGAAGTGGAAGAAATGACAATGGATGTGGCTTTGACTATGGTAGGGATGGCATAAATTAAGATAACATAAGAAAGAAAGTGTTGAGATGAGATGATATACATCCCACAACCATTGGGTAGAGGGTTGAGACTTTGATAGTGAAGTCTCCTCTAGTGCACCTAAATAGGTCTCATCCTTGTGGGATGTTATGTGTTCTACTTCTACCTATTCCTTAGCTTCCTTTTCTTTCATAGTTTATGCCTTAGCTTTAGTTTAAGCCTTAGATATAGCCTCAATAGGAATTCAAGTTGAATCTTTATCCTTCATTCAATCCATAATTTTGGCTTTGGTATCTACCTTAGCCTTAGCTTTAGTGTGAGCCTCCACTTTAGCTTTGACATCAGTGTTATTTTTTTCCTTGGAAGTTTGAGCCCCTACCTTATGATTGTCTCCTCCTCTTTTTGGCACTATTCTTTGGAATTTTTCTCTTTCACTTATTATTATATTTGATTTTATATTTGTATAGATTACACTTATTCATCATTATATACTACTCTTTGTGTTCCATTCTCTTCATTTCAACTTCTACTTCCTCATCTTTCTTTCTCCTCGCTTGATCTTTTTCGGCCCTCTTTTTCGTAATCTTAGCTTCTTTAGACTTATCTTATTATTATTACTACTCAATTATCTATTTATATTATTCCTATTATGAAACTTAGGCTTCTTACATATCTACTTATTCCATGGCCTCTTTCTTCTTTTTTTCTTCTCTAATTTTCTCTTTTTCCTCTCTTTTTTCTTTATAGCTTCCTCCTTGGGATCTGGGGTATCCTATGCAATATCCATTTCTTCTGCTATACATAACATAGTGGTATATGGATTTCCATCCATTATGTATACATAACTTATTTATGTATCATATTTTGATAACTCCAAATATTTAGATTCTATAACCACACCTTTATACACAAAAATATTTCTTGACTCAGTCAAAGGGACAAGTGTATCCTTATATATCCTTGTGCCCCTAAACTTAACCTAATGGGAGATACTTGTTATGGTTGGATATATAAAAGCTACCATATATGCTTTTATAGTGTCTAAATGCCTATCCCAATGATACATATGTTTTTTGTGAAATAGTGTCCATAACAGGATCCCTTCCTTTGGTAGATCTACACATTGTGTAGATAATGAACTAGCTACTAGATTTGTTTGGAAAATTTCTACTACAAGTTTTCACACATCTTCTTATTGACCTATAGGATATAAAATAATAGAGGGAGTGGGTTATCTAATGTTTAATAAAATGTCTATCCTTACCGTATTCTATGATTGATAAGTATGCACTACTTTCTAGAAAAATAATTCCTTCTCCTCCTCCTTATTATAGACCTCTTGGATGATGTCTTCAATAATGCATTGAAGAAATTAATGTTCATCAGCCCCCAAATTTATAATATTATACTCATAAGCTATAATTGCCATATGTGGGTTGTCCAACCAAGACTTGGTTTGCCTTGATCTCTTTCTAGTTGTATGTGGTGAGACGTTTTGTGCAAGTCTCTTCTATTTTAATTTTTATTTCTATGGAGGAGTTACAGACTATTGTGGTGACCCCTATGGTTTTAAAAATGGCTATGGTTATGTTTACTATTGCCTATGTTATTGTATACCTAGAGGGATAATTTTAATAGGTTATGTTGACCTTACAACTAGGGATTTATTCCTCCATACTTTAGCTTGTGCTTCAACCATTATGATGAAAAATGGCATTGGAGTCATAGCTAGCATGTCCAACTCATGCACTTTTATTTGAATAACATTCTAAAAATTAGTTATCGATTCATGATAACCCAAATAATATATGACATCCTATGAAATTTGAGGGTGTGACCTAAAAAATGTTAGATCTTCAAGCCACCATGTGTTAAACTACTCTAGGTTCTCATAATATTGCTTTGTCTCAGTACAAGTGATGCCTACAAGGGAAGTAGTAGGCCAAGATTTCATAGTAACATTAACTTAGCTGAGAGTGGAATTCTATTGGGTGAAGCATAACAACAAAACCAAAAATTGATATTGGAATTTTTTTTAACTACTTCAATGTACCTTGTCAATATTAGTGGTAATCTCAGATGTAAGAAACTTAGGCCAATTGAATTTTTCATTCAAGTATATCATGTGATACATAATTTTAGTTACTTCTTTTGTTTCTTGCTTGGCCTAATTTATTATCTACTAAAAACTCTATGTTATAAACTCTACCAGAATGTGCATTACAACATCTTCAATGGACTCAATCAGGATTTTGTTACCTTCCCTAATGGGAAACTTTTCTTAAATAAATGAATGAATTGGTGGTCTGGTAGACTTGTATGGAAATAATGATTTTCTATTATTTGTGAGGCTTGTGTCTCTTACCATGGTCGTGCATTTATCCTGATGGTGATATATTGGGATAAATTAATATCCCCATGGTTGTATCTACTTAACAAAGTATGCATGACCTCATCTAGTTACCTAAATGTAGGTAACATGATTAGCTTATTTGGATCATAAACTTGAAGTGGATGTTAAAGTGTAGGAGATCTTGCTTATACACTTAATTGTGTTGATGGGGTGAAGAGAGTGACTTTAGACATTTTAATAAACTTGAAGGGATATAGATCAATGAATTTAGGTTGATAAATACCTATCAAAATCCCCATTTTATCCTTCTACACATCTATGAGTGGGATCAATAACTTGCTCCTATTCATGACTATACCTATAATCTATGATGTTTGATTGATTTATTCTACTGAATTGTTCATCTTTATTTTTATGTATGGGATTATATTAAGATCACATAGTATAATACTCTTGTTCACCAGAGTCTATATTTTTTGTCATCATTTATCCCCTTAATTTTATGGCTTTAGGAATCTAATTTTATCTTGCCAACCTCTTTAAATGTATTGACTATGTGTGCATCATTTCTCTTCCTCATCTCTAATATTTTAAATTTGATAGCGATATTTTTGTCTCCCAAATATTTAATTTACCCCATATCATGTGTCTAATGTGACCATATGTAACTTCATGTAGCCACTCTGTTTAATGAATCCGGTTATAATGTCCCACTACAATCTACCTCAACCAAGATGAAATATTTTGAAATGTCATGTCATTAATGGTCTTATATGACCATTAGCAGCCCTTTTGACATAACTATCTTATCATCACCACTTTTTAAAACTTAATTTGAGCTCAATGTAGTTATGGCCAACTATTTTTAATGATCTGTCACTAGAATGTAAATGCACCCTATGATCATAGCCTCTTCTTGAATGTTGTGATGTGAGATTAAACGTGATAAGGATTAAGCCTAAAAACATTAAATCATATTATCTATATGGTTCCCTAAAAATATTTTATCATAATGGTATCCTATTATGAGACTTCTTGAATAATTTAAGGTCATTTTCATCTAGTGCACATCTTCCCTAAAAATGCTTTGAAATTGATATCATATACTAACACTACCTATTCTAGATTAAAATCTTTAGATCACAAGTTGTGATCATGAAATACATTTTGAATCTATGTTCAAACACATATTAAAATAATTAATTCATAATTAATGAATACAAAATATATTTCCACTTTATAAGATGTGTTTTAATTATTTATGAATATCTCTACACATTCACTCATATAACCATCACATGACTATGCCCTACATGCCATGATTATCTGTAATCCCTTGTAATAACCTTTGAAATAAATATTAAGGGAATTATAAGGCCCTTCAAAGTATCTCCTAGGAGATACGTTGAAGTAAAATTCAAATCATGTGCATGTTCAAGGGATCTACTAGGAGAACCCTTGAAGGTACTATAAGACCCTTCAAGGTATCTCCTAGAAGATAGCTTGAATAACATTATATTACCTTGAAGGTTAAATTAAAAGTATATTCTAGGATATACATTTAAATAATGCATAGGTTTATCCTTTAAGGTATTAAAAATTCCTTCAAGATATCTCCTAAGAGATACTTTGAAATAAAATTCCAATCATGTACATGTTCAAGGTATCTACTAAGAGACCCCTTGAAGGTACTACATGGACCTTCAATTTATTTCCTAGGAGATACCTTGAAATAAAATTCCAATCATATGCATGTTCAATATATATACTAAGGGAACCCTTGAAGTGTGTTATATTAACTTGAAGGTATCTTGTAGGTGATACCTTTCAAACATTTAGAAGGGGACCTTTGATGGTATTACAATGCACTTCAAGGTATCTCCAAAATTATAAATTATATTAATAAGATCTTATTCCATAAACAATCACTTAGATATATCAACTAGAATTTCTATGACACTTTATTCATTAACATAACTTAAGTAGCTCAAAAGAGAACTTTTAAAACTACTGTTGCATATATCAAAAAGCTAATATAAAATATCAATGACAAGAAATGGAATAGATGACCATATAACATAAAATTGTAGAAAAACTAGGACTTTTTATTTGTATTTGATGTCAAAATTTATCCTCTATGATTAGAAAGGGTGATACACTTTTTATAGGCTTGGAAGGGGCTATTCACATCCCACAAGAAAATTTGAAGTAACACTCAACATCTCATTACAGACAAAAAAAAATTACAATAGGAAAGATTCCCAAACAAGGCTTGTAATTATCAGAGGGGTTATCTATGAGGTGGTGGCTATAAATTATGGCACTTGTGCATTGGTGATGTTTTTAGATATTGTATTTTCAAATGAAATCATTACCAGTACAGCTAAAGTTGTTGACATATTGTGGCATGTCATTAAGGGGACCATTCTATAGCAGGAGCAATGATTTAAATTATAATTATCATTGTGGTGACCATAGATGTGATGGTCTATTTGCTTGCCTAAATTTGGAGGCAGAGAGTATGCCTAACCTCAAAGTCAATTTCCATTACTTAAAAGTCTAATAGAGGTCTTTTGAAAAGTTAAGGAATCTTATACATCAACTTTATGTGTATCTTTAGTGATTCCCCAATCTCTATGTAAAGGTTTTTTACACTAATAATCCTATTTTTATCAAAACTCACTATTTTGTGTACTTCATTGACTGTTCTATAGATATTTCCCTCAACCTCTACTCTAAAACTATTGGTTGTTGTGTAGAGAAGGTATTTAAAAATGGATCCATGTACTAAATATATATATGGAGTGACTACATTATTGATCCTTATTTCTTCCAAAATAGACATATATTGCCTCACTTGATTGATCAATTACAAGACTCAAGACTTCATGTCTTGGCATAATTCAAGCAAGGCATCTCTCCTACTAGCTACGTAGTTATGTGCCTAGGAAACTTCAAGAGTTGATATCAGGTTCAAATGGCATAAGATTTATTCCTATTTATTCCACTCAAAAAATGTAGTTTATCCTTAATTTTATTCATCTTCTATGCCTCTATATGTACATCTCCCCATTGGGGATATGAATCCCCTTTTACAACTGTGATTAATTGGATGATACTATATAACTTCTTGGTCACCCCCTATAGGTTGTCAATGATGTCCATTGGGGTTTTTATGGTGGTTCTTACTTATAATTATTTTATGGTTTAACCATATCCTTTTAACATCTACTTGATCACCCCCTATAAAATCCATAAAGGTATAGGGGTCCTCTTGGGATAGAGAGCTCATAACAAAGAGATGTACTTTTATCCTTTTGGATAGAGCTAATATATTTTCCCTTTGTTCTAATTTCACCTCCTACCCTTCTAAAATTAGGGTCTTCATTTTGATTCTCCTCATGGTATTCAAATCCTTATCAAAATGGAACTTAGCCATTAGTTTTTTAATGACTGCCATTTTTCCCCTACCCTCTTTTACCTATTATAGCTTTTCTAGCCATTTTCACATGTACAAGTTTATTAACTACTCATTTGGAGTTTTAGTATTTTTTAGAGTGGAGGATTGAGGATTTCATAAAGGGAACATCATATTAGGGGAAGAGGGTCTTATTTGTGGGAAAGGTAGGATTTTTCACCTCTAACTATTAACCATTTTAGGGGGTGTTGTATCTAAAAATGGCTTGCCCTTTTGTATATCATTTTAGGTGGTCACCATAGAATTATACATGTTATAGGTTGGGTTAGTCACATACCCATATGGATAGATGGTTGAAATAGGTAAATAAGTGAAGTGGAAATGGAAGCTAAGACTAGGATCTTAAATGAGACACATATCTATGGTTGGGGAGGGTTAGTTGTGCTAAAGGAAAAGTAGGGGAGGGAGTATTACGGAAATTTTATAAGTAATCAGTGGTTGAGGTAAATGTGAGCCCAATAGTAGTTGTAATAGGTGAATTATGGAGTGGATATTTTTTTTTCTAAATTTGACCCACATAAAACTTTGACTAAATATGTTTTGAAGAAGTTGATCAGAGATCTAGTTGATGAATGATCTAATGGTGAAAAGACAAAGAAGACTTCATAAATACCTCTTATCATTTTCAAGATTTTTAAAAACTTTAAGGAAGCCTAAATTGCAAATTTGGTGATTCTAAGGAGCTAGATCATCATGACACATCATATAGGAATGTACAAATAATTTTAGTTATGTATTTGAAAAGTTAACTTACGAAGATAAATAGAGTTGAGTAATTACATGAAAGTGATGTACATTATGCCAAGATCATTTCCTACAAATTTGGTATCTTGATGAGTTGTATATCTCAAGAGATAAGCCTTCAAATTTGAACTAGAAGAATGAGATATGCATGGGGACGTCAAGATTAAACATTGAGAAATATCTATTTGAATTCAAAAGCTTTAAAGGATCTTGAGAATAAACAACAGGCAAAAAAGTGTCAAACTATCACTTGATTAAATTGAAGATCAATGGCATGCAGGTAATAGCTCGAGTCATATGGCCTAAACAAATCTATGATGCATGTTTAATCATGTAGTTAAAGATCACTGGTGAGCTCAGAGTCAAATTTCAACCAATCTTCATATTGAATCATTTAATGACAAGTTTCATGATCATGGTGACTTAGAAAATCAATGGTGCAGATTTGATCAATTATAAAGAATATCAATATCATGTGTTCAACTATGAAAAGTAGATTGATGGTGTGCATAAGGTTAAAAGGTCAATAAGATATATTACATGTGAGGATTCCACATGGTACAAGTGCATTAATTGGATTAAAATTGACAATAAGATCTAGAAGATAAACATATCACTATTAGGTGACATGATCTAGAAAGTGGATCATAGATCAATGGCTGATGAAGAACGTCAAAGATAAGAGACTTATAAGGAAATAAACAAAGTAGAATTTATCAATTCCTAGAATTCATGAGGTAATGATACATGTCCAAATCCATAAACAAACATATTTTTTAATATGATAAACAAGAGCCAACCTAAAAAAGATGCCACAAAGGTAGACATCTCAGATCAAAATATCTCATGGACCATGGTAGTAAAATGCATATAACTATGATCGAAATACATCAAATTGGGCCATAAAAATATGTTTTAAGTTTATGGGATACCATTGAATTTTATCTTGGACATTTAGTTGTAGATAAATAACTTGTAGGGCCTATTTTATGAGGTTGTAATATTATTTCATGACTATGTTCATCTTTCTTAGAAAGGGATTTGTGTGTACAATGAGTTATTAGATTTCATAATGTTCAAGAATAGATTAGGTATATTTAGTCCTAAGAGAGATCAAAGGTGGGATACTAGCTGTAGAAAATATCAAGCGACCTGATGTCCTTTTCATTGATATGATGACTATAGGAAAACAAATAAATAGGATTGGTTTTCATATATAGTATACCTAGGTTTAGGGTTTGGATTAGGGGTAGTTATAAATGGATTATAGAGGAGTATATAATCTTATAACATAATAATAGCCTTGATAAATAATTAACTACAGCTGCAAAAATCTGCCATAGTCATGGCTATGATAAGTCCACATATATAAGGATTTTGTCACGATAATGAAGTTAGGTAGAAGATGACATAGAGTTCTAAGGAAAATATTTGGGAATTTGAAAATGAATTTGGAGAATTAAATACATTTTCAAATGAATTTAATAGTTCTCATTCCTAATGGATCATTAATTATCATCTTCAAAACAAATTATTTTCTTCTAGTGTATTTCTCAGGCAATGAGAGTGTTCATAAGCTATTAGGACAAATGAAGGTTAATTTGTTAATGGAGACTTGTCTTGATCTGATCAAAATGTGGTTTAGAATTCATTAAAGGATGGTGGTAGTTCATTTGTTTATTTTGATGGTGTTCTCCTTGTCTTTCTCTTCCCTTTTCTCCTACATCTCCCATTTTCTACCCCATTATAAGGGGATACTCATTGAGACTCTCTCTCTCTCTCTCTCTCTCTCTCTCTCTCTCTCTCTCTCTCTCTCTCTCTCTCTCTAATCTTTGAATCTCATAAGGACTATATAATTTTTAAGAACATGATAATATCCCTTGAATAGGCTACACCCTATCAAAATTTATAAGAACTACCTCTTAAATTAATAATATCAATTTTTACCTATCTCTTATAGACACCTAAATCTAGCCACTAATGACCTCCAATCAGGATATTGATTGATTTCCACCACAGTGCACAATTTATTTTAAAAATAATAAAGTGCATTAAATGAGATGAAATTGACATATTAGATTGCCAATTTTTGCCAAGGTATCACTAAATGGGGCAATATAATTTATGGGCCAGCTAATTTTTATCATATTATTTTGAGTCAAAATGCCAATTTTGCACCTAGGTGCTCTGTATTGCTCTTTTATATAAAATTGATTATACAAGATGCATGTATTTGTTATTTTATGTTGAAAACATCCTAAATTGGATAGCTAATCTAATGCATCTGACATTAACTTCCAATTCTAATCTAATAAAAATTTGGACCAATAATAAGGTATTATGATCAATTTGAGTAATTTGTGCACAAAGTGCTTAATCATGATTAAGAGATAATTAATTCAAATCAAGTCCTAATTAATAATTCCATGGAAACTTGTTGAAAACTTGTTTTTAGAAATGAATATTGAATATCTACATCATTAGGTGACCTAATTTCTTGGGAAGACATCCCTAGGCCATAAGTGCCACAAATATCAAGATTATGGGTCTCCAAGAGCTCTCACATGCCGAATTTATGATGCCAAAATATTGAACCAAGCCAAACCAAAGACACAAGGTGCCAAGGAGAAGAGGAGATAGCCAAGCCTCCTTCGATAAAGACTTCATGAGCATAAAACCAAGAAATCCAATATTACAAATTCATTTATATGATCCAAGGAAGGTGGAGGAATTCTTATTTTTCCTTACTTTTTAGTTGTGTTTGTCATTTGTTTTTGTTACTAAGCTCACCCTAGTAACTAGGCATGAAGATGTTAGTTTAGTGTATTTTTTATTTAGTTTCATTCACTAACATGATAATAATATCTTATTATTATTCAAATTAATAGTTCATATAATGACATATCTGGTGGGATGATTTTCATGAAAGCGCAATCCACAAACTTTTTTGTGTTTCATAGTTTTGATTTCTTTTTGTTTTTGCTTTGAGTAAAAGTAGCCAATAAATATGTCATAACTTTTTATTTACTTAATATTTTTATCTAATTTTTTTATAAGTATATATAAATATGTCATTTATATTCTCTAAAAATTTCATATAATAATCCTTTATATTTTAAATGTTATGGTTGTTTTAGTGACTGTCACTTTCTATTTTGTATTTTTTTGGTAAAAATGGTTAGAACAGAGTTTATAATTTTTTTTTAAAAATTTTTGGACGTTAAATTTTATATATATGTTCACCATATAATTATTTAAAACCTCTCAATTTTTTTTGACAAACTCATCTATATTTTAAACGTTATGTTAAAAATACTAAATGTAGGCTTTTATATTTTATGTGCAAGATATTATGTATTACGTTATATTTTATTTTGAGCCTTCTAATTTATTGTTTTCAGGTGTTAATATATTTAATATTATTTTTTTAATATTTTATTTATATTTTTTCTAATATTTTCTAACCTAACACATTTTCTTGTGGGGTGATGCCTTAAGGTTAGATAGGGAACTATCGGATTTGGAATTTGTTAAAACATGTTATTAAGACATATTTGGCATAATTTTAAAATGAATTAGGAATCTCATTTTTGGTACTTAATAAAACATTTAAGTGATTTATTTTATTTTTTTTAAAATTAGGTTTTTAAAATTACAACTTTATACCAAGGGGTCAAATGAACACCACCGCATCTTTCATTTGAGTTTTAAAATTGAACACACGCATCAATTCTTGTTTTCAATAGTTGTTTAATTAAAGCTTGTTTGGAAAAGAGAAGATTTGTGAACTTATTCTCTTCCATTTTTCCCCTTAAGGTAACCCTTGCAATCAAAATCACCATCCTTATTGAAAAAATTCTAGTCTAAGGTTTAGAAAGAATGTCATCTAAAACACTCTCCAAAAACATGTCATAGTCTGGATGACCTTGAAAATGACCCTAAAGTCTATCTTTTTATGTCTTTCATTTCATTACATCTTCAATTATAAGGGGGACATCATTAACTCCCATAAGTTATTTAGGGAATTTTTGACCCAGGGTTTCATCTCCAAGAATTGACTTTATCTACTCCTCCTTAGTTGCACATGGGACGTATCTACATTTGGACATCACACTACATTGAGCGAATAGTAGGATGTAGTGGTTGTAAAAAAGACTAGACCCTTTTTTACCTAGCCAATGTCATGGACATCCAATTTCCATGCTTTTATTTTTCATTTTTTGATATGAAAGTCATTATTCAATTGATTCCCCTAGAAACATTTGAAAGTTTGATAGTTTAGTCAACCCCACATTGCCATACCCTTGTAGGGATTTGGAAGAATATACTGAGAGTATTTTGGTCATTTTTGATTGGTATGTTTTGAGACTACAACTTGTTTATTTTTTCATAAATCCATGGCAAAATCAATTTGTTTATACATCGTTATTTTGTCTACAGAGGAATTACAGAGGGTAGTGTTATGATACCAAAATTATATCAAACCATTTTACCTTTTGAGTCTTTGAAACATAACAAAGATCACATCATTTGAGCATGCTTACACTATTAGGCTATTTAATTTATTTCAAGACTAGTTTACCTTGTATAAAAAATTGTTTTGTTTCAATCCATGCCATATATACCATTTGGACCTTTATCTTGTGCCATCATGCTATCCAATCTTCTCTATCTTGTTTGGTCAAATTCTCGTTTTCAATGTTGAGTTTTCAATTAACATTGGCAATTTTGGATTCAAACGTTGATTAATTTATATTTAAGCCTCAATTCATGGGGTTGATACAAAGATCTTTCTTTTTTGCATTACATAACTTTAGTTAATTGATTACCCAAATTTAGAAGCTATTGATGGATTGTTTGTTCAATGCCTATCCTCATCAATGTTTGTGCCTTTATTCGAGAGAACACAATATTTCCCAAAAAACCTTTTGCCTCATGTCTTATGCCAAATTATCATGTTTATGTTTGATTCCATGTGTCAGGTTTATGTCAAAGTTATTTCCAAACTTGTTAGATTAAATCAAATCATATGATAACTTTATTTCAAGCCTAGTTTTTTATGCGATTTGGCTAAAAGTCCTAGCATAGCCTATTTGAGCCTAGATTTTGACTTAGCATTTGGAAAAAAGACCTCACAACTCTTCCCCCTTTCCTAATTTAGACCTTATTTGGAACAGTTTGACCTAGAATTTTAACATGCCAATTTTTATTCATATGCTTGACCTTTTCTATGTATGACATTTGAAATTAGACATTTGAAGTTAGATTGTTTTATGCTAAGTATTGGCATAAATAATTTTGGAGATATAGCTCCACTTTCAGACCATATTGGAGATACAACTCCACCCCCTTGACCAAGTTAGACCAAGTTTGAACTATTTGTGCTTTGGATAGTTTTTTATAGTTTTCAGAACTCTAAGCCTTTTTGTTTAGGATCTTTCATCATTTACATGGATATGTCTAGCTACACTTATGGTGGAATCACATACAATCCAACTTATGATATAATGGCCACATAAAATTCCACTAGTAACCCCTATAGAGAAAGATTTTCTAAGGAGTTTTATTTTTCTTCCTTTAATACTCCATATGGGGAACATAGTCAAAATCCACAAAATCCAAATTGAGACCTTAATTGGCATGAAGAGTCTTATGAGGAGGACTTTGAAGACCCAACTACAAATAATGTTCTTTGGGATATTGATCCATACCCTCTTAATAATAATTAGTACATAGAACACAGTCAAGATCCAACTTATGAGCCAAATCATGACTGGGATGATATAGTTTATGAGGAAGACTTGGATGCTTTGGCTTATACAAGCAATCAAGTTCCACAATGCCCTATCATTACCTTTTTTTGACTTCATCCTTTGGATCATGTGATCAATCATGCTCTGTAATGCCTTACCATTATCCAACCAAAACACATTCCTAATCTAGAATCAATCCCATCCAAACCTTAACCAATCCAATCCTTCAAAGATAAAACTGTGTTCAAAATTGGTATCTTCCAACTTATTGGAAACCAAGGTGAAGAGAACCAACCAATCCAAGATGTTTCTATTGAATCAACCATTTCTGATAAGTGATCTTATGATGAATTACCTATTGATCCTATACTAGTTATCGAGGAGTCTCACACTAATGAGCCAGTATTTATAGAATCACTTCTTAATGATTATAACATCTTCTGGGAAAACCATTACATACACCATGTGTTCATTAGTTAAGAGCCTCTTATTGACAATATAGTCTCTAAGGAGTTCTCTCTTGACCTTTTTCCCATCTTAGATAAATCCCACTCTAACAAACTAGTTTTTATGCAACTCATTATGCCATCACAAGTCATTACTTGTCCAAAACCAAATATTCAACAAGACATCATTGTATCAAAGTAACCATCAGATGAATAATTAGAGTTAGAATCAAGTTCTATTCTTAAATTGATATCAGATTTACCATCAAAATTTGAATCAAAATCAGTCTCAACATCAAATTTAGAGTCCCTTGATTTAAAATTAGATTCAAAAGAAGAATATGTTCATGGATATTACAACATTAGTTATGCATGCCCTAAAAAAAAATTTAATACATTTGTGATCCTTCTATGGTTTTTTAGGATGAGTACTTGATATTTGACATAAGTTATCCTAGTATCTTCTATGAGGATTGTGTAGCCTCTCCTCATTCCATTATCATTCCATAGGCCATTACCATTAACAAAAATAGACATATCATTGACATTCCATCTCCCACAAGTGTCAATTAGGATCTCGAATCATACTTTCTTGAACTGCATCCATGGTGGCATCATAGTTGAATAAGAACAAGGAGGCTAAGACCACATTCACATAGCAGAAGAACACTCTATCAGTAAATTTTTTTTGGAAGTGCTAGGGGATAATTATAGTCAAATTTAAACATATTTTAGTGAAACATTTTTTAAAGTGATATAAGATCATCAAAGTGAAAAATCAACATTCCTTAATAAAACCTTCTCAGAGGTGCTATGAGATAATCAAGACAATTTCATTGGTGAAAACCTCATCAAGGCACTGATAGCTAAGCACAAAGGTTTTTCACTACTTAATGAAGACAAAATCAAAGATGAAATCAAAATATCCTCCTATCTATAGTCTAATCAGATGGTAGCTACTCTAGATCCCAAACAACAACAAAATCTGAAGGTCCTATTGAGAGAACAAGTCTTCATCCCCACCATAATAAAAATTCTGTCAAATCCAACATCATCAACATTACATGTGACTGAAATTCCTAATCTTTATTTGTTTCCCCACCATTATACATTTCATTATCATCTACCATTCCATTTCATAATCAAACTTACCATCCATTATTTGTCCTTATTTACCATCCATGGCCACACTTTCCTTCATAGAGGCTATAAAGATACCTTGTATCAACGTTTTAAGGAATCAAAATCAATGACCAATGAAGATCACAAAAGCATTCCTAGCATCCAAATCTATAGATAGTTATTGATAGATCAGTTATTTAGATGAGGTATGGGCTAGTAGTTAACATGATAAAGTATTTTATTTGTATCATTTTTTTATTAGGACATTTATCTACCCATCAACAAGAACAATAGAATCAAAAACCACATCCAAACCCAAAACATGTACCATACCATTTCATTTCAATGCCATTTCCATTTTTACATATCATTTTGCCATTATTGCATGTCCCAACTAATCTCCTTCTCACTTGGGAGAAACCCTCTTACCATTTTATCCAATTTATCAAACCATCATTTTTCCTAGTAAGACTGTGCCATCCTATCATTCCATTCCTATTTATACCAAAGCCTATTTTTAGTCATCCCACCCAATCTTATTTTGATATTAGTTCTTTTGGTTCTTCGCACACTTTTTATGAGAGGATTCTAATCAAGTTTCAATAATCAATCAAGTCCATGTTTAAATGATAGTCTATGAAAGTAGTGTGATAGTTGATCTAGTAAGATATATTTCATTTTCCATCTTGTATCAAGCTTGTTTATGTGAGCTTGATTATAACTGCCATAGGCAAATCAGTGTTTCACCAGTCTTGCTACTAATTATAATTACCTATGGGAAAATTAGTACAATTATCCTATGCTATTGTATCATAGTTATAACTACCTATGGGCAAACTAGGGGCAACACTTGTTTATAATGCATTGTCACATCACCTTTTCATTACTATTTTCATTTGACTAGCCATTTTCTATATTTGAGAACTTGTTGGGACCTAGTTAGTTTTTTGTTACCCTTTGTGTGGATATAATTAACATGACTTAAGGTCATTTCAAGACTAAGTAGGTCATGCTCAATTCATGTTGAGGTCACATTAGTCCCCCTTTCCATATGCTCTCTTTGTTTTGTGAGTAACCTAAGCCAAACTCTCTCATCATTTTATGAGTAGGTATCTTGTCATTCTCTAACAAGTAAAGATACCTCAAAAATTCCAAAAAACATTCATAACATTTCAAAAAATCCAAAAAAAATTGTCTTGTATAAGCCTGGACAGTTATCCTCGATCCACCCTATTGGGGCAATTTCATTGTTAGGATGTTTTTTTCTTAATTTTATTTTTGAGATTTTTGTTTGTTTATTTATTTTAAGTTGTTTGTTTGTTTATTCACTTTCCTATTTTTATTTTATTTTAACACTATTGGCTTGACTCAATCTATATGCATTCATGGGTGATTCCTAGAGCACATTATTCTTGAGTCTATCCATATTCATACGTAAACATTGTCATCATGGTTTTTATCATTGGTGCATTATTTTTGAGTTTTTATTGGATCAAGAGTTAGTCCTTACACATATTTGGCCAAGAATTTTTGGTGTTCTATCATGAATCCTACCATCACATGCTACAATAAAAATTACCTTCAAGAAGATCTACAATCAATGGAGATGCAGAAGTTTCTCCTTGGTACCTTGGCAAATCCTTCTATCCCACTATTGACCAAATCAATCCATTGACCATTTTAGTTGTATCATTGTTAATAAGGGTGAGCATCTCTTTGTTGGTAAGTATAACTAAATCATTTATAGTGATTAATCTTATTCCTTTATCTATCTCTTTCATCAATTTTCACTGACTCATTTTTAATCTATATTCTATGTTATATCCTTAAGTTATTCTTGTTAATCATCCTAATTGGGGCACCATCATTTTCAGCCAATCTAGGTGCACTTAATGATTATAACCACCTATGAGAAAATCTTTATTTTGACTTTTATTCATTATTATAATAACCTTTGCAAAAATCAACATCCTTTTTACATCAATTCACGAAAGCATTTTATTATTTGGATTAATCTCAACCACATGGTAATTTTACCTTACTTCTTGTTTCTTTTTGAAGGACCACTCATCAACAAATGTGATGACCACTCCCTTGAGGGGGCATAATCATAGGCTTCCTAAAAGCATTTAGATATTTCCTCTTTAACTATCATCTTATTTTTGGCATACAAGACATATTTCATTATTTGAGAAGATATTTCTTTACCTATGGTTTACAATGCCTTCCCAAATAGGCACAAACTATAGACACCTAAATCCAGCCACCAATGACCTCTAACCAAGCTTTTGACCAATTTCTACCAAAGCGCACAATTTGGCATAAAACAACTAAAACACATTAAATGATTTGAAATTGACATATTCAAGAGCCAATTTTGGCCAAGGTATCACTAAATCAAGTAATTCAATTTATGGTCTAGCTAACTTTGATCAGATCATTTCGAATCAAAATGCCAATTTTGCACTTGGGTTCTCTGGATTGCTCTTTTTTATCAAATTTATTGTATGAGATGCATGCCTTTTTTATTTGGTGTTAGAAACATCCTAAATGGGGTATCAGATCCAATGCATCTAACATTGACTTCTAATTCCAATATAGTCAAATTTTGGACCAATAACAAGGCATTCTGATCAATTTGAGTAATTTGTGCAAAAAGTGCTTAATCATGCTTAATATTGAATATATGCATCATTAGGTGACCCAATTTCTTAGGAAGACATCCCTAGGCCATAAATTCCACAAACATCAGGATTATGGGTCTCTCATGCCTCTTTATTACCTCCCATGCCTCATTAATGTCACTTATTCCAAAGTCATGATGAGGATAATTATGGATTTTAATTACATAATTTAATTAATCCATAACCACACATCTCAATCTTGGGATGGAATATCATGGTTTATTATATTAATTCTTAAAAATATATAAATAGAGAGTCCATGAACATCATTTTTAGGCTTAATTTTTTGCAAAGTTACCATGTCGAATTTATTCCAAGAGCTCTCATGTGCCAAAGTTATGATGCCAAACTATTGAGCCAAGCCGAGCCAAAGCCACAAGGTTCTAAGGAGAAGAGGAGATAGACAAGCCTCCTTTGATGAAGACTTCATGAGAAAAATTTTGAGCAAGTGACTACTACAAAGGCATTTGGAGCATCTAAATAAGGTGAAGGAATTATTGTTTCTCCTTACTTTCTAGTTGTGTTTCTCATTTGTTTTTTTTTACTAATATCACCCTAGTAACTAGGCATGAAGATTTTCATTTAGTGTGTTTTTGATTTGGTTTCTTTCACTAACATGATACTAATCTCATTTTCTTATTCAAATTCCTAATTCACATATCTTACTTTTCACAAATGTTCAGTAAGCTTGTGCAGGATGGTTATATGAAGGATATTCTTATATATCCATTGTTCTTATACTTTCTTATTTTACTGTGTCTCCAAGATATTTATAGGTTTGGATTTTTTTATATATACCATTAATGTATGATTAGTGTAAGTCTTATAATTTCTCTTTAACTCTTTAATTTCTCGGTGAACTTGGTTCATGAAATACGTATGCATATTAGCTAGTTTATGATATTGTGTGAGAAATAATTGTATTATGTTATTCTAATGTGGGTTCAAGCTTATCTGAGTGTCCATTTATTTTGGTGCATCACCCTTTTAGCTTTCTTAGTAACATTATTCCTTATTTATAACCCTTTTTCAAGTAGAGACATTAGTTTAGGTCATCCATAAAAAAAAAGTCAGCCTTTTCCAAAATTTTAACCCCACTATACGATACCCACACCCTGAGGTTGTTCCCATTGTGTAATTTAGTTGAAGGGATCTTGAAGAACCCCCTACATGGGTACAAATTAAAACTATAACACTAACCTAAATCTCATTCAAATAATTTAAAGAATGAGAGTGAGCAATAGTACTAGCTTCCACTATAGTAGAAATTCTAGAAGTCGAGGACAAAGAGTAGTGGGATAAGGTGATTACATGTTTCAAAGAATAAATTGGGATAATTTTTGGAAATATATTTATTATTTTCAATATATATGAAGGACTTAGAGACACTCTCATTGGTTTTCCACTTGTGGAAGTTAGGGGTCTCAAATCTACTTCATCCTTGGTGTCTATCTCTTCTAGAAGTATCTTGGTAGAAACTGAACTAGTCCCCAAAATATTTGTACCCCTTGAATGAGACTCTTATTCAATACATTAATCCTCATGACCACTCTTATTAATCTTGCTAATATATACTGAGATTGATGTCTCAAATTCACCTTCTTATTATCCTTTATTTGAGGGAAATCAATTCAATTCCTCATCTCTATCTGATACCTATATGGGTTATATTATTCTAGACCCCTTACCTCCATTTAAGCATCCCCTTTATCCAACATTAGGTTCCTCTTGGATATGTACACATTGTGGTGAGGTTAAAGGAGACCTAGGTTTTATTTTACATATAATAAGCTCCATGGTGGGGGTGGAAGTTTGTGTGGAGGGAAGTTGAGTAGCAACTAAAAAAACAAGTGTGATATTGGGTGGAGATGGGGGAAGAGTAGATGGACCTAAACTAGTAGCTAAGGTTAGGAAGGAAGGAAGAGGAACTTCATGCATTATGGTTAGTGGAGGAAAGGGTACCATAGAGAAGGCTCCATTGGTCATCATAATGGTGGATTTTGTATGAATTAAAGGTGAAGGTGGGAGAGGAGAATTGATTGAGAGGAAGGAAGGATGATGAATTTACTAAACTATGGTGAGTGGAGGAAAAAATAACATAGGGAAAACTCCACCACTACCCATGTTATTTGTGGTGCCTTATGTTACAAAGGGTGGAGAAAGGATCATTGCCACTATAGTAGTTCCTAAGATGATAATGGAGGGTGGTATGTCATGAGGAGATGACTTAGGGGGTGCATATTATCATGTTTCCATTTATGAAAGTTCCTCTTAGGAGGATCCAAAACCTAGTGCTTGGTTTTCATAATCTTGACCTATTATTTGGTGGTTTCAATATTATACTATGTGTGCTTGGCCACTACCATTAACATGGAAAACATTATCATCTTCGCATGGACATCTAAATCATTCAGGGCATTTATAAACACCTCATCATGCCAAGTGTGGATGTGCTCATAGTTGATATCTACCCTACCTTTGCCTCTCTTTAGGTGTTTTCTCACATTCTCACTAGGGTCCCATTCTCTATAGGGTGCCCAATTGAAATCATAATGGGTTTAGGTTATTCCAATTATATGGAAGTGTTCCCATTTGGTGTATTAAATCCTACCAATACTAAGGAGAGATAGGTGTATAGTCTCCTACCTCTTATTTATTAGTTTAACATCCACTGAGTCAACTAATTAGACAATAATTTCTTATTCTATAATTTTTTCTAATACCAACCTAGGTAGATACAAAGGGTAGGCTTTAATACCATCTATGTTGATTATGGTGAAGTCTAGATAGAGCCAATAATCCACCATATTTCCTATGATCTTCCTAATTTAATCTAATATCCTAGGCATATCTTTACCATAGATGGCTTGGTATACCATTGGGTAGAAGGTCTCACTAATCTTAGTCATGCTCATCTTGAACCTATGAATGTGGAGGATGTTGAACCTTCCACATATCTTGCTTATAGGGTACTATTTAAAACATTCCCAAGGATCATCGAAAGATCCATTGATGGTTCTAGTTATAGGGTCCACCACATATGAAATCATTTATAAATTATGATATGGGGAGTTATTCAGATTATTTAATTAGCTGATGTTGTTATAACTAATGATTTTTCATATAGAAATTATCCTTTTAGAGGTGAGAATATGGTCAAGTAGGGGAATCCACACCTCATTGACATAAGTCATTATAGGTAAACTATATATTATGTTTAATAGGACTATGGAAATTCTAACTCTAGGTTAGAAAATAGATACTTTGGATAGCAAAAATATGGCCTGATTCTTGTATCTTGGTGGCTACATTGTTTTCATGTATCTAGGTATTCACTAGAGTTTGGTTGTATTCCATATCAAGGGTAGATATCTTATAGTAAATTTTGAATTATTTACCACTATGTTGGGCCATTAGTGTGTTGATTTGGCAAAAGTGCAAGATTTTTCCAAAAAATTTACCATCTATAAATAAACTAAACAATAAGTTGATGCAGGTCATTACCTCAAGTTCAGATACAACATTATGTAGACCTACTATCTTAATTACCAATAGGTCATCCTAATACCTCCATGAAAATTTATATATTTGGTATTTTAAACTACAACGTTTGACCTTATCAACTTCTTCCCAAATAGAAGAGAAGTGCTTTAAATCATGTTTGAGTGCATATTCATCAAACATTGTGTCAATATATTTTTTTCCTACAATTAAATACACAAATGGAAGAGGTAAACTTTTTAGATGAGGAGGTCATGATTATATAGATATGAAACTTCTAGTTCATGAGGGTTAAAACTTGTGGTTGCAATTAGTTAGTTTAATGGAAGTATGAGTGTAATTGGCTCTACAAACTGTGTATATTACCTTTGTATTCAATAGATTTGCCTAATTGAATGTAAGGTTGGTTAATTCATGTGAATTAATGGTGTCAATGTATTTAGATATTCATTTTTTTTATATATATTTAAATATCACTTGATTCATAGGATGGTGACCCTTTGGTCATCTTAGACTCATGAAATAGTGACACTTTGATCACATTAGACTCATATGATGGTTCTACTTTGAAGGATCATGTTGAGTCACATTCTTGGGAGATTTATTATAATGATTTAGTTGAGTCAGTCTCTAGATGATTTATATTATGACATTTAACATGATTTCAATTTCTATCTTTCCCATGGATTTCATACATTAAGTTCAATCTGTCAGTCTCTAGGTAAACGAGATAAAAACACTTGGCATAATCATGAAGAGTCATTCACCAAGTCATCTTGAAATATATTTTAAGTGTTGAAATTTGATGGGTTCATATTTGCATGATGAATGCCTTTGAATATTTAAAAAATGAAGTATTAAGCTTAAATTTAAAAGTACCCTTGAATGTATTACAAGGCCCTTCATGCTATCACCCAGTACTGACTTCAAACCTTCAAGGGTACCCATATGTATGTTTTAAAGGTATCTCCTAAGAGATGCATTTAAAATTTTGGGTCCACAATAGAGGATCAAATGACATATAGGGTCCCAAAATATAAGAAGATAATCATTTTCCATAGTTTTGCTCAAAACCCCCATTGCTTAATATCATTTTGTATACTAATAAAATACATGGTTGAATATTGACTTAATTATCTATTTTTCTCTCTGTAGTTATTACTCTCTTATTCATGTTTAAAATTTATCTCCTAGGAGATACCTTCAAAGTAGGATGAAATGAAAATTGAAGTATGCAGTATATGATATAGCTATTAGTTTTTTGGATTGACATAAACCATATCGTTATAAAAAAGTTATACATTATCTTTTTAAAAATATTAGGTTCAAACATATCTACATACTTATGTTATGGTATAATTATAGCTTTATCTCCTATATATAAGTATAAATTGGACTTATTTTATAAATAACCTGATTAATAACTCTTCTCATGTCTTTTACAAATATCTAGGTTGAAAAATCATATGTCAATACCTTTCCAATGTGGAAACCATGTTTATCTCATAAATAATGGTAAGGTCATTAGTGAAGTAAGAATACACAAAGTGTCAGGGTCAAATGTTGAATCTCTAGAACCCATAAATCTCACTTCCACATGCCACAATAAGGAAATACCTATTGAATGTGAAATTGTTGATATGACTAAAGCTTTTGATATGACTCTACCACTTCTATTTCTTATAGATTTTATTGATAAAATGGGGAATGTAGTTGATAGTTTTACTAAATGGAGCACAATAATGGTGCAACAGATCATAGACAAGTTTTATATAAATAATGACATGGAAAAAAGATAAAATAATTTCAATTTATTTCGACATATACAACCATCACAATAATAAAACCCTTTCATGGATTCATTTTTTCAATATACTGATGTTCCTACCTCATTTCAATGCCTAAGAAAAAAATTATTTGTAAAGGTTACATTTGTTGCACAAATGTACAACTCTTGCAAATGATGAAAAAATTGCTATTGGTTATGTTGAGTTTACACAACCAGGGGAGATTTTTGGTTTAATTCCTATCTCAATGTTAGACAATGAACTAGGAATTTACATACGATAAGTTATACAAAATCTTTAGACTTGTACTATAGAGGTAACTAAAACATATAGTGTCTGATGGCCTTCCAACAAAATAGTGAACACTGAAGGAAGAGCAATAAATTTACCATACACGACACTAAAGGAGAAATAAATTATAAACATTTGTGACATAGTGGATAGTGAATTCAATCCTTGCCTATCATTCCTAACATATAATCATCCAAAAAAATTAACTCATGCTTACAACTACTTTAGCCAAAAAATAAATCAGCCAGACACTTCACTCAACCAAGTGGAGTTTGATGAAAGTATAGATAGTGAGATTTTAACAATGTATGCAGATAAATGTTGTACTATTTTTTCTTAGTTAGGTTTGTCATTTGAAATGATAAAATCTCCAAGGATAAATTTTTTTTATTCCACCACAACAAATCTGAGCAACATGTATTTGATGCCCTTTCTATCAATTTGTTTAAGAAAAATAAAAACAAAACTACCATTGATTTTCAAGGTATAAAAATATATTTGTAATATTGGATTTAAATATATGGATTTAAGAGAAGTATCTTTTTTGACATTCATAATTTTCAAAAGAAAAAGAAACAAAATGCATTCCACATAGGGAGATTTTGACAAAAGCCACAAAAGAAGACAATGGTAGCTTAAGAATTGTTAGACTAATTGGTGGATAATTTTTTATATGTTTCTCCATGACTAATATGACAAGTAGATATATATGGCTCATGAGAAAATGTTTGACATCTTCTAACATATTTCACTAAATTATTTAAGAGGCACCACATCAATGTACAACTAGCAAATATGGAAAATGAGCCAATATTCCAACCAAAATTCAATAACATGTGGAGAAATAATTTTCATGATGTGACCATTTCCACATCTGGTGAATTTTATAGGTGTAAAAAATGCATCATGTTAACTTAACAAAAATTCTCTGGGTCCCTCTTTAGAGATCAGGAAGATTATATCGATGAAGAATTTATGATGCACTCAAATGAGATCCTTTTTTCAAGATAAATGTATTACACACATAAATTAATGTCATTTCAATACCCTAAATAATTCCTTAGTGTCATTCATGATAAGGTGGAAAATCAAAAAACATTTGTGCTAAGGACAGTGAGAAAAATTAAAGCAACTACCAATATAATAACAGAGTTGTCAATGGCATGGATTATAACACATGGTCATGGTATAGGTAGATATTTGCATTTTGTTTTACCATATTTTATTTGAGGTTCTAACTTTACTATCACCTAATTAAACAAGTGCTTTAAGGATATTAAAATAATAATGCAAGATACCTATGGATAAATACTATATAAACTTGGCTCTTCAAAATATCCATCATATGATGAACTTTTGTCTAATAAGTTATACCGTGAATGTAATAAATATAGATAAGAATCAAAATCAATAGGTGACTTTAAGAAGCTTCCTTACAGGTTATACCTTCAACTATACAACTATTGTGGGGATAATATGAAAATGTAATTCTATCTATGATTATATTTAAAAAATGTTGAACCTTGTATGGAATTAATATTGCATTCACAAATTCACAAATTCATGGTTTTTCATATAGGTATGTGTTGTAATATTTATCTCTCCTTGTCTACAAAGGTGTTTTCCTCATTGATGAGGTCAGAGTTTCCCTTTAGGACATACCCATGAGGACATAGATGACATATTTGGAAACCTGACTCAATGTATAAAAAATAAATATGGATGGAGTGTAGTCAAAATGATGGAAATTTATAGTACATTTGAAAACATAATAAACTTCACACCATATTTTATTGAAGAGGTAGTGAATTTTGTAGACTATGTTAATAATTATTATTGATGCATGTAAGTGTATCATAAGTGGTCCTGAGTGTTTAAGAGACACTACTTAGTTTTGAATTCATAGAATCCAATGCATGAGTTACATTTTCTGATAATATTGTTATATTTGGTAGAATAATGATAAAATAAGTGAACTATTTCAGAAAATTTAAAATGTTTGGTTGTTGGGAGCAGTCATGGCATGATAGTTAACCTTGTGAGAATGAGATTAGTCTATAATAAGTGGAGTGAATTATTATCAATTCTAAATTTAAGACTAAGATAAATTTTATATTTACAATGAAGTTATTGTAAAGTGAATTTGTCAAATAATAAGCAAAAAGAAGGGTAGGTAGAGAAGGAACAAATTGATGTTGTTGATTTTCATTTTAGACATAATGACAAAGTTCAAATATCATCCAAATATGCACTTGAAATGAATGTATAATATGAAACAACATAAGATAAATTCACACCACACATCAAGCAAGCATCTAGGAAAAGTGGAAGAATGCAAATAAGAACAATATTTACATTAAAAATTCACTTGTCCAAGCAAATAACATTAGTACATCTACAAGAAGAGCAAAGAAAACAAAGTAAACATAAGAACCTTTAATAAATATACCATTATCACAAATTGACAGATTTGTATTTAAAATTACACATCTAAATTTCATAAGAACCATTCAAATATAAAATTTAAAGTAGACAAATGAGAGAAAAGACTTAATGATAATCCACACAAAAAAATGAGATAATCTTTTCAAAATTATCTGTTTGCATTAATTGCTTCAAAACTAGCACAATGTTTTCTTTCTCAAAACTCCCTCTTCCTTTTTGAAATTTATGATACCCATTATATATAAGATTCAAGTGGTATGTAAGTTAGTTATGTGAAATTATAATTGTACAGTTGTCTTGTGCAGTCTTCTAGACTTTTTCTAAAGAACTGATCTCTAGGCGATGTGATTTAAAAGTTACACATGCCTTTAAAAAATAATATTCCTTTTAAAAATACATATATGTTTAGTTACACAAATAATATTATAATGATGGTGAAGATCTAAGCATAAATCAACTCATGCATTATATATTAAAACTAAACACAAAGATGAAAGTTTAAACATAATAATTAATATTCTCACTCTATTATTATTGCACACTGATAATAAATCATTTGTGACATACATATTTATATAAGAATATTATTCCTATATTTATGGAGAATATCTCTTCACTGATATCTCATCCAATATCCCTATGATTATGCAAAACACTATATGCAATATATTGTTATAAATTATAACAATATATCTCAACAATATAATATGCTAATCTATTATCATAATATTGTTATAGAATAATATTCTGATAACTAACAAACTAATTATCCAATTACTATTTACCTCTTGGTAAATACTCAAAATTACATAATGTAAAAGTTAATCCCTAACATCCCCCCTTATTTTTTACATGGCACAAAAACACTCACACTCTCACTTGTAGTATGATCACCCCTTGTAGCATGACCTATTTAGCTCATGACCTTGATATAAAGGGAGCCTCACTCCTCCCATGGTTTTACAGGTGTATCAAAAACCTTAACATGAATAGGAACTTCCTTATATCTACTATTCACCTCTTAAGGTTTTATGGATCTCTACCACAAACCCTTTCAAGATCCATGAACTAACATATATTCATGTTTTTTATCCTTTTAGAATGTTTTTACAAAAATGAATTATGTTTGGAATTACATACACAAATTACATATCCTAAACAGGTATATTATTTTGTTCTTATTTTGCAAACACACATTGGAAATGAAAAAAATAGCACACTACATATGTCACCAAATCTTTTTGGGCCCCATCATTTGTTACTAATGAGAGGCTATGGAACCTCTAGCCTCCATTTCCTCCTTCCTCTGTTTGAAGAAGTTACTTACTCATATGATATTTCGATCAAGCTTAGATTCAATTTTTCTAGGAGGAAACCCCCCATGGTTTGGATGTCACGTAAAAGTGAAAATGCATCTGTATAATAAATATTTTTATATTTTACAATTTTTGATAATGAATCTATATAACACCTAATTCTAAGTGACTTCGAATTTTTAGACATTTAGAAATTTAAATTTTTTTGACTTGACTCTTTTTTTTGACAATTATGACTTTTAAGAACATACTTTAACTTGGTAAAAAATGACTCAACATAAAAATTGGATAATTGAGTCTAATGAATTTATAAACACTATTGAAAATGGATTTAATCCTATTAATTAAAATTTAACAATGAGTTTTATTTTGACTCTTAATATAAAAACAATTAAATAACTAAAACTAACAAACTTGATACACTATTAACCAAACTTATAAAATAATTTTTTAAAAACCTATTAATAATTGACTCACTTGAAACATCTGTCAACTGACACATCTAAAAATAAATTTTGTAATAAAAAATAAAAACTTAAATGGACCTAAAAATTTTGTCTACAGATTATACCAAAATTGGTACATCATTATCCACCTAAATATCTACAATCAAGGTTATAAATACTAGTGGTGATGTGGTAGATAGTAGACATATTAAAAAAAATTGGATAGTTTTCTAGATTATTTATCAAGTGTTGGATATGGTGTCATGTTGTAAATTGAGTTGTCATGGAGGGATCCCTTTTTATCAATTTTTTTTAAAATTCCAATAACATATGATTAAAGGTTAATTATTTTGTAGTATAACTAGGAATTACAAATGCATTTGGATTTTAGAAAGTGATTGGCAGAAATTAAAGTCAAACTTAATGCATGATTTAATCTAATATTTGTTTCAATGAAGCAATGCACATGAGGGTTAAAGCATCAAAATCCACCAATGAAGTAGTTCAATGCAATGAAATTCTCAGATACAACTGCTCAATGAAAAATGAATAGAGATTCTCATATGGCATTGTAATGGCTACCACCTATTAAATGAATAACTAATTAAAAAATATAGATCAATAAAATATATACAATGTGAATAATCATGACTAGATCAACATGTGGAGAAGGTATGACTTGAGAGTTTTTTTAACTAAAAACTAATGCGTATAAGTACATGGTGACACCATATAAAATTTGAATGATATTCATTGAGAAAGCACTAAAAGTAGGTCATCAAGACTTTGAGGATTGTTTTATTGCCTTTGAAAAGATATATAAATGATGATATGTTTCAATCACAAAAATTCATGGATTAAATAACTAATTACCCAAAGAACATGCTCCAATATCTTATAGGCCTATCATGAAGGGACTTAACAAATGCATGGAAACTAACATCCACAAGAGGATGAGTGTATTACAATTAGCTATGGGACGTGGAACACTAAATCAAAAAACAAACATGAATATTATCAAAATGTACTATCAAAGACTCTCATTTTTAATGCAATCTACTTCTCCGTAAAGTTACCAGACCATTTCCCTAGTCTAATACCCAATGATAATGATGGTACCGATCTAAGCATGAATCACCTCATAAACTGTATATTAAAACCAAACATAGAGATAAAAGTTTAAATAAAATAATTAATATTATCCTATATTATTATTTCGCATTGATAATAAATCATTTGGGACATACATATTGGTATAAAAATATTATTCATATATTTATGGAGAACATATCTCCATTGATATCTCACCCAATAACCCTATTATTATGAAAAACACTATATATGATATATTGATATAACTTATAACAATATATCTCAACAATATTATATGCTAATCTATTATCATAATTTTTTTATATAATAATATTCTAATAACTAACAAATTAATTATCCAATTACTATTTACCTCTCAATAAATACTCAAGCTTACACAATGTAAAAGATAATCCCTAATAAAATATACTTTAAACAACAATTTTAATTATGGTGCTCTTTTACTGCTACAATCCCCTATTTTTGCTAAAGGATATTCATTGACATTTCATGTTGATCATCAATTAGCTTCATATTTACAACACACTCCATGAATAATTAATCTTCTTAATCCACAAGGCCTTTGAGATCTTTTTCATCTCTCTCTAAATCTTCCTTTATGCCCCTAGCCTCTATAATCTTCTCTTTTGTAGCTAGAATCATGTCCTTTACTCTTGTTTCATAGTTCTTACATGGCTTAGGTCACCCTAAGCTTGAATTTTTCATTAATAATTAGACCCATAGGACTGAGTGAAGTTGGGTCAGTGATCATGCTCCCAAGTATATTCTCTATCTTACTTTCCAGCTATTTTCCATTCGTAAAAAGATTTTCTAGACCTTTGGACCACTTACTCAAATTCTTGATTTCATCTACCAATAATCAAATGGTCATATTTAAATGATTGAAGATGATTTTTTTGAAATAAGGACTTTGATCCTATGTCAAGATGTTGATCAAATCTTTTACTTTGTTACTTGATCTTTGAAATTGGTGAACTAGGATCATGGCCACTATAGTTTGTTATCTCACCACACTTTTTCTAGACTTTATTGAATTTAAAGAATTAAACATGTCAAATAATGTTTGTCCAAACATTTTGATCATTTATTTCATAACGAATAGTATAGATTTTTCTTTGAAGTTTTTCTTTTATTATTGAATACTTTTGAAGACAACTTACAATTGTTCAATCTGAGCTTGGGCTAGCTCCAATGGATCCTCTTCAAATATAGGATTTTCTCTAGGCTTTTATTTTCATATTTAGGTCAAACTAGCCAAAGGTTCCACCTTTTGATAGGTCATTTCTTCACCACCCTAGATGATGTTTTTATTAGTCACCCTCATTAAGCTAGTAGTCTTTGGGTTAAACTTGAATCCAAATTTTGATTGAGTCACTTGAGGAACTATGATATCTATTATTGTTTGACTTGACTAACCAATTGTAGATAATCTTCCTTCCTCTTCTTTTTGTAGGGCAATTATTTAGGACTTGAGTTTATAACACAGTAGGATGTTGATGGCTCTCATCATATCCCAAGGGTGATGTATAGTGGGCCATTTTTTCAATATAGATTCATATTAAAAACCATTCTAGAATAACAAGACCATATATCAAGTTTTATTCACTAAATAGATTGACTTCACTCAAAGGGGGAGTGAAAGTAACTTTGGGTTTTTTAGCTGTAGGAACAATAGCCAACTCAACCTTCCTTTTGGAGGTGTCAATAGGGACTAAGTCTGAAACTAAATTTGGTTTTTCTTGGTCTCTTCAAGCTAGGATTCTCCATCATAAGATTAAGAAGCAATGGATAGAATTTTCAATGCATCCTCTATATACTTATTGGGGTCTAGGGATACCATGTGAATTTCCTCTAAAGGTGATCCTTATTCCTCTTCTTGATTTGGAGAGGAAACAATCTCATCTAGTCTTTTCTATTCAAACCTATGCTCAATATGGAATTTAGGTTTGGAATCTACTTATGGTTAAGATTGTGAAGGTCTAAAATATGTACTACCTAGAAAATGATATTGTTTGGGCCACAACTACCATATGCCATCCATATTTTGGTTTCTTTCTATCTTGGATTCAAGCCTCAAGTTATGGTATTTTAATCTCCCTATGACCTCAAAGTAATATGATGCCTTAGTTCAAATGGGGTCATCTACACCAAGATCATGATCATATGATACATCAATCATTCCTTATTTTTCAAGTGTTCTTTCACCTTTCCATGAGGATCCCACTATTTGAGCTTATCAATATATAGGTTGAAATATGTTTTCTATTTTGATGAAGCTTCAATGTTATCTAATTATTTTAATATGGTATTTCTAATTATTATGGGGAAGTTGTGGAGGAGCCTTTTTCTCTTGGTCTTATAGATACCATATATACCATGAAATAATTGATATGCCACTTCTTGCTCTACTGACTTATCTAGCACACGGATAGGTATCTTGAGAAGAGTGCACATGATTCCCTTAATCTTGATAACTATAGAATCTAGATATATCTAGATATCACCTATATCTTCAATATAATTATTTATCAAGGCGTTGATTCTTGGCATTGGAATGTTGATTATGGATTCACTTAGGGATAGATAAATGCAATTGCATATGAATTAGATGTGATCTCTATATTTGAATATGTGTAACTTAGATTAGTATTGGGAGACTATTTTTATCCCAATTGGTAACCATTCCTTATAGTTTAGAATTTTTGTTGTAGAAAAAAGAGCATTAAAGAGTTATGACATCATAAAAAATTAGGTTGTCTTTTTGTTCCTGATTGTAAAAAATTACGTTCTTAATGAGATGCTTATTATATCACCTAGAGGAGGGGTGATATGATGTTAAACCACGAAATAGACAGTTAGCATCTAGACAAGATCATCATATGTTTTGGTGGCACTTCCAAATAGTTTTTTCAACATTGTCATAATCATCCATATCGCAAGTTTCAATTAGCTAATTGGGATGTTCTTACTAAATTATAAAAAGATTTGGTTTCCAAAGTATAACCATATGGCTATGGAATTTTTCAAATCATGATCATTGGCCCAAGAATTGATTGAGGCAATGTATATTTAGGGTTTTTACAATTTGTAGTAGGATTCAAATACCATGGAAAATATATATGCAAATTTCCTAATATTATGCCCATTGATTAACATGCCTTTATCAATTTCACTATCTTTAAAAATATGATCCAAAATATCAATATAGTAGATTACTTCAGGATTTGATGTCACATAATAAAGGCTGATCATTTAAATTTCAATAATGTCCTCATATATTCTCTTAGCTAAGATAATTTTCTCCTCTTCTCATGTGATGGTAGGTTGATTCTTGATGGTCCACAATAGCTTTGACTAGTTAGTGTCTTTAGTGTTTAGCACTGAAGCATCGAACTTAGTGTCTTTGAAAACCCTTCCCTTGGCATCTATGGTCAAGTACGATTCGACATCTTCCTTAGAAACACCATTTTGAGCTTCCATTGCTATGAACTCTATCAAATTTCTCATAAGTGGATTATAATTCAATTCTAGATATAATTATCTTTCAATAGGTGACAAATTAATACTTCATGTCTTGATTACAATGAAAATAGGGTTAATTAGGGCTTCCATACATGATAGGGGGTTTTTAAAGTTTAGTCAAGTTTACATAGAGCTTTAATGGTGACAATTTATTCAAACTATGTAAGTTTTATGATATAGATTACCTTTAGATCTCATATTTATACCATTGCATTTTCAGGCCCACAAGATCTTTTAAGATAACAAGTACATTGATATGGTATAACCATGTCACCACTTTTATTTATTTTTGAAATGTGATCATTGTGACTTAATACATGTGTAAAAACTCTTGGGTTTGGGACTATTGAAAATTATCCCTTTTCTTGGACCATTGATTTGGATTCAAAAGGTCAAATGCCATTGGTCAATCTATATTTGATTTATTACAACTATGAACCTTATCACTACTACATTAATTGAATTCTCTTTGAAAATTTAGATCCATCTCTCACCATTATATCTTGGTTACATGTCTTAATGCATATCATCGATCTTGATTCTCTAAGTTCTATGATTTACTTCATGTATCATTAATTTCTTGAAATAGTCTCCATGATGGTGACACTTATCACCTTCTTTCTATTTCTAAGGCTTCTTTGAATTTTTGACATAATGCTCACTATTGATTACAATGTGTACACTCAACAGTGCATTGTCAATCTTTGATATAGTGCTCAAGTTTTAAATATCCATTATGAGCATGACACTTGTCATCTCCACGCTTGCTCATATGGCTTGTTGACATTTTAACCTTACTATATGCCATTAGATATAATTTGTATGGATAAATGCATCTTATTATATCTTTATCATTAGATTGATACATATTTTGTTACTTTGTTTACTTTTAGGATCTTTGAATTATTGATACCTCACTCTTTATAGGATCCTCATTCCTTAATTAAATTTATTTCACCAATCTAGGTGATTGACTTGTTGACTTTATATGAGTCCCCATGAACCATAGATATTTTTATTGAGCTTTGAGATCTCAGCATTTTTCATCCTTTTGTTAGTCCTTTGTGTTTCTATAGATAAAATAAAATATGTAAGGTTTAAGTTACATATAGGACTTAGGATAAAGTCCTTAACCTAAGGTTTTGGTTGCATTAATAAATGTGATTGATAACCTAAGGGTAATATTTTAGGATAAGTATGAAACATAATAAAAGGGACCTTCCAATTAATTAGTCAATGTGGATAGTAAAATAATTAATGGGACTCAGGATATAAAAGAATAGAGCATAAAATTTTTAGCCTAAGGTCTTGGTCGTGTTGAAAAATATGACTAGGACCTTAGGATAAAAGTAAAACAAGGTATTTTATCAAATATAAAGTGTTCCAATTAATTTTTAAATAAAATAAACCCATAAATTTATGTTTAATTTCAATGGTCCTAGGTTAAAACACATTAGACTAGGGTTTTCTAGATGATAAAACATGAATCCAATTAAATAATTAAAGACTAATGATTAATCAAAGGTTTAATTTCTCATTAACGCCCAAAGCCCTAAAAAAAAATCAAACACTTGAGACTCCATTAAAATTTCAACCTAAAAACACCAAAAATAAATCATTAGCATCATTAGGATTAAATGGAGACATGTTAATTAAGCTAAATGAGAACTAGGCATGGATGATCTTCAAATAAAGAACTCTGATCAAGTAGCATTTTCAATTTAAAGCAAAAATTTAAAAAATTTAGAGTAAGGGTCCCCATTTTCATAAATGGGGGTATGTTGACCTCAACAAATGGGGATTTCTAGGGGAAACATAGTAATATCTTAGAATTTAGATACTCTAGTTTAAACTATATCTAGACAAATCATCCCACATGATTAGGTACCATTTTTAAAACTAGGCCATAATTAAAACAAGTCTAACACATGTAAAATTAGGATCAAACATCAAAACATATCCATGATTTGTGTGTGCTTTGATTCCACTTATTGATTGCCATAGGATTTAGAAAACAACTTCCAAATTCATGACCTTGATCATTACATTGACTTGTATCATATTTATATGTTCATTAAAAATCATGATTTAGATTAGTAAAGGCTTGGGAATTACTCTAATACTATCCAAGCACCCATAACCCTGATAGAGATACATTTGGCTCCACTTAAGGCCTTGTTCTACTACCAATCAGGCATCCATAACCTTGGTGGAGTTTACTAGAATCACCTTTTCTTAGAAAGATTTTTAATTTTGTAATAAAGCTCTTATTTTTTTATTTTTTAGATATGTTTTTATTTCTCACAAAGGTTGGGAAATATGATAGCTAAATTTTGGGATTTGGTCAAATATTTCATCTTTAAACAATCATCCTTGGATGTAAACTTTGTCCCATGCAATTAATATTTTTGAAGTGCAAACATGACTTTATCTTAATAATTCAAAATTTTGTCCTACATATGCAATCCTCATTATAATAATAATTGGATCAATAAAATGTTTATTCTTTTAGGAAAAACCAATCTAGGTACAAGCCCTTACCAATTTCTCAAAATTAAAATATCTAACTCACATTTCAAGATCCATGATCAACCATTTGGAGAAATCATAACTACATTCCTAATTTGTTGACATTTGAGAAATTACATGCATTATAACTTAAGGGTTCTCTTGAAAAGACTTATTTAAATCAAGGAACAAACTAAAGGAATGAAACACACAACAAGCAAATAAATATTTACATGTGCTATGTCCAAACAAGGAACAAGAAGGAAAGAAACAAGAAAGAAACTAATATAAGCCTACCTACATTAATCCTAACTAGCCTTATAGATTATTACATGTGTAATTGGGGTGGAATAATAAAGAAATAGTGCTTCAGGTATTCCCTATTTTTTAGTAATGTAAACTCTACTCCTTGCAAGTTCTTGAGCTTGAATGTGTTATCTCCTAGTATCTCACCTATTTGATAGGGACCAATCCACAAGGGAGTGAAATTCCCATGCTTTCCCTTAGGTTAAAATGCTTTTTCCTAAATAATAACTCAGTCTCCTTATCTAAACACCTTAATTTTGGAAGGTTTGTCAAATTATCTCTTCACTTTGGTTTGATGTCTACTAAATTTGGAAAAAGCTTCCTTTCTTACATCCTCCATTTGAATAATGTCAATCAACCTAGACCTTGAAAATTATTGATCCTCTTCCATGTATTCCTACATAAACTTGTAGGTCGGTATCTTGAAAATGATGGGAAATATAGGTCTTAACCATATACAATAATAAATGGTGGTTCATTTAGAGCTTACTTGACACTTGTTCTAGTATCCCAAAGGGCATATTTAAGAAACTTGTATCATGTTCTTGGTTTATCAACAATAGACTTGCTTATGGACTTTATAAAAATTTTGTTAGTTGACACAGAGACCCCATTACCTTGAGGGTAATGGTTTGATTAAAACTTGACAACAATGTTATTTTCATATGCCCTCTCAGTCATCTCTATGGATACAAAGGCAAATTTATCATCACAAACTAAAGATATTGGTGTTCCAAATATAGTACATATGTTCTCTTTCAAGAACTTTATCACATTTTATGTCCTACATTGTTTGGTTACCACTGCTTCTGTCCATCTAGTGGAGTAATTAATAGTAGAGATCACATACTTATGTACTTCTAAAGAACTAGGGTTGATGACCCCCCAAAAATTTAATCTCCATTAAGGAAAGGGTTTATCAATCATCAGTAGCTTTAATGGCATGGCTAATTTAGGCTCTTTGCATATTTGAAGATTGTAGGCTAATAATAACCAGCCCTAAGGATCTTCTATGTTGTTGTCCTTTTCGATGGGTGTCCACTTCTTAAATTTTCATGTAAAGTACTCAAGATCACTGATGCTTCCTCTTTAGAAACACATCTCAGGTATATTCCTTCATAATTATTCCTAAAAAGTACTCTATCTTTAATCAATAAATGTGTTACCTTTAGCCTTAGATCTCCCCTTTGCTCCCTAGTCAACTGTATAATATAAGTTCCATTGATTATAAAATGAATAATTGAATCATACTAATCATTTGGTTGAAAAACCTGTTGCTCCACATACATGACAATCAATTTTGGGTTAGTGTTAGAAATAAACTAAATTAATCCTTGGCACCTTATTAGTTTAGCAATCTTAATTTCTAGATCATATTACTAAAGTACATATATCCATTTACCTATTCTTTCCCCTAATTCACATTGGCTAAGCATAAGTTTAGTGGTAGAATCTGGTAGTATTACATGCATCTTATTTTTGAGAATATAATTCCTAAATTTCTTTACTACCTTAACTAAATCACATGCTTCCTTGTCAATTAGAGAATATTTTAACTCATAATTTTAAAAATTACTACTCATGAAAGTAATAGAATTATCACATCCATCTATTTACTAAGTTAGGACAACTATAATCGTATGGTCAGAAGCAAAAGAGTAAATATAAAAGTATTTTGAAAAATCAATGCTTATCAATATTGGTGCCTACACTATTGCTTCTT
Source organism: Torreya grandis (assembly GCA_037957365.1). NCBI lineage: Eukaryota > Viridiplantae > Streptophyta > Pinopsida > Cupressales > Taxaceae > Torreya > Torreya grandis. The sequence goes on along the minus strand of JARHVA010004097.1, from coordinate 1,651,099 downwards.
TTATTTCCTTGAAGGATTTTCTAGTTTCTTCATTCCATGTGATTTTGGAATATTTCTTCAACATGTCATTTAATGGTCTCACTATTTATACAAAACTAGAAATAAACTTTCTCACAAAGTTGATAATCCTAAACAAAGATTTAAATTATTTCTACTATTAGGGGGGTCGATCTTAGATATGGAATCTACTGTATTAGGGTCTATAGAAATCCCATATTTAGTTATAACATGTCCTAATAATTTTTCCTCAATGACACAAAAAAAGCTTTTCTTGGGATTGAGAGAAATTTCATACCTTCTACATATTTCAAATACAAGTTATAAGTACATGATGTGATCGTCCACATTTTTTGAAAATATAATAATATCATCAATGTAAATGATAATGGACTTACCTATCATGCCCTAGAAAGCATGATCTATAGCTCTCTAGAAGGTTACACCTACATTTATTAGTCCAAAGGGCACCCTTTTATAAGCAAAAGTGCCCAACTTAGTATTGAATGAAGTATTTAATGTATTTTCCTTGTTCACCAATAACTTGGTTACACCCTAAAAAACTATCAAAAAAAGACATCATTATATAACCACTAGTAATTTGGATAACTTGATCAAGAGAAGGAAAAGGATAGTTATCATTTTCATAGGCTCTATTCATATTTCTAATGTCTATGCACAATTTTATTTCCCTATTATTATTCCTAATTGGTACTAAGTTAGCTACCCAAGTGAAGTGTTTGATTGTAAAAACCATCTTTGCATCCAAAATCTTCTTGACTTGTTTGTATATCAAAGGTTTCAGTATAGGGTTGACAGGTTTTTATCTTTGTCTAAACGGCTTCTAAGCTTCTTTTAATGGTATGGTATGAGTAATTAATTTAAGATAAAATATATTTAAATCATCATAGGACCATGTTATTACATATTTATACTTAGACATCAACTATTTAGCTTTTCTCAACTCTTCATTAGTGCATGTTGTACTAATATTCAATAGTTGGGGTTGACCTTATGCTCCTAGGTTAACTACTTTGTAATCTTTCCTATTTACCTTGGTAACTTTGACATTCTTAGCCAATTTATTTGTATCAATTAATCTTTCTCAAGTAATCATGCCCTTGGTAATTATATTATCACTTAATTACATAATTCTATCATCAATGTTATCTTTGTCAAGAGCATTTTCATTAGCCTCCTTAATGATGTGAGCCTCATATACTACTGAATTATTCATAAGTATAAAATATATTGGTCATCATTGAATACTTATAAATGGTTGATATTATCAAGGATTAAGGGACATGGGACCAACTCAAAACTAAGGTTTCCTGGTTTAGAGTCTTAGTTAGGAATAAGATTGGATGTAGTTGAGGCTATCTCATCAGTAAACTTGTTCTCTTCCCTAAAAATTGATACAATATTGAAAACATCAAAGTAATCTATCACGTCCCAAACTCTAAAATTATATTTCTTAAGGTAAGACAATTTTCATTATTACTTACTTCTTACTTGATTAACTACTAGTTCTGATTCACCATGAACCAATAATTCTTCAACCTTATGCTTGATGGGAAATTGTAATCCTAATATTAGAGCCTCATACTCTTCCAGGTTGTTAATACATAAAAACTAAAGTCTTTAATAATTACTAAATTCTTTCCCAAGATTATTAATTAAAATTGTGCCTACACTAGAACTAGACTTACACCTTCCACCATCAAAAAGTAATTTTCATATCCTAGGCATAGCATGAGTATTTTTAGAGTCAGATACCTTAGAGGTGTCAAGAGTGTAAAATCCTAACTCCAAATTGGCCATGTTAATCATTTAATTTACATCATTATAATCAGTGATCATATGTTTCATCTTGGACTTTCTTTCAATTTGAATATGATTTGGCACTCCTTTTTATGGAAGCCACATGTGGGAACAATTAGTGGACATGTAACTATTTAAGGATCTAGTCTAGTATCTTCTTAGTGGCATTCTATAAGCATCAAGAATTAACACCAATAGTATGTATATAATTTTCGTATCATTGGTTTAGATGTAAGTTGTATGTGGACATTTAACACTTATCTAATTACTTTCACCCTAAATTTATCTAATTGAGTGATAACCTTATTAGATTTACTTGTATTCAAAATTAGTTACTCACAAATACCTGCAGGTGTAATGTTATCATATGCACCTGAGTCTAATAAATAGTTATGAAAATTCTTACCAAAATTTTTAACTATAATTAATAAAGGTAAAACATCTGCTTTGTTATTATATAGAGCAACATTAGCATTGACAGTCTTGGGTGAATTAATAAGCTTCTTAGATAAAGATTCAAGTAAAAAATCTCTTTGCTTAGTAATTTGAGTTAGTTCATATTTTTTGATGTTAGCCTTAATCCTTTTCATGTCCTTAACTATATTATACCCACACCTAGTAAAAGTAATACATGAATTAATATTATGTTAGACGTACTTACCTTTGGAAGCTCTAGATTATTTTTAGATGTAGGATCAGGAGTGTCAAAATTATTTGGTAGAGTTAAAGTTGTCAAAGGTTGTTTATGTTCCCTATTGTTCATAGCGTAGGTCTTCTTTAGGTACTATTGAAATACATGGACTTATTTAGGAGTACCTTTAGGCTCATTATCTTCTTAGAATGGGAGGTCAAATGTCTCTACCATCATCATTGTATCTATAGATTTAGATGTCTTATAAGACATAGATGTACCTAAAAAATTGTTTCTATTAGGTCCACCTTCAAATGTATTCAATTCATCTAGAAAAAATTTAAAAGAATTAGAGATTTCAATGCACTCCAACTCACCATGCTTTGAAGTATTATGAACCCTAAAATATTCAATTAGAGCCACATCACAAATATTAATCTTAAGATTATTATTACTTAATGATGACTCATTATTGTTATTATTATTACCATTTATGCCTATTAAATTGTGATTATGAAATTGGATTGTAGGCCTATTAAACCTTTAATAAGTATAATTTGTATTGGATATATACTCAATATTGCCTAAGGGCTTTTCCAATTGTAGGAAGTTACTACATAGCTTTTGAACAATTTTAAGTATGGACTCATTCTCATGTTTCAGTGCCTCTAAGTTATGAACATGATTATTATTACTAGTTTTTGTCATAAAAAATCTTTGTTCTTGTGGATGAAATCCATTTATATCATTATTCAAGAATCCTAGGTTTTGGCTAGGACGAGCATGGCCTAAGGGTAATTGGTTCAAGATTGGTTTTTAATTTTAGGCAAACACATTCTGATTGGCATTGGGAATGACATTTAGTGCATGGAATATAGGTTTAGCCTTTCGAATGGCATATGCAAGTTGACCTTGAGGCTACATTTGATAATTGATTGTTATTGCTTAAACATAAGCCAAGGCTAATGTATTTACAACACTAATAGACCATTTAAGAAACATATAATTCATAGGGTCCAAATCATCCTTGTAGATTTCTAAAGCCAAAGCTTCATCAGCTCTATAAGGAGCTATGGTTCTGCCAAACCTCTTTTGGATCTAGTGTTAAGGGATATAATGGTCTCACCTGATCACTTTTAATAGTGGTGAATTTTTTATAAAGAATGCAAGGACTAATGATTTTACAAAAGTGATCAATGAAAACCCTATTAAAATAATTCCAACTAGTGACATAATTCTTAGAAAGATTGAGAAACCACTCATATGTAGCATCTTTGAAAGTAAATGGAAGCAATCTAGATGCTTCATCTTCATGAACCACATTGAAAAACCTTAAAGCAACTTTGAAATATTTAATATGTTCTTCAATTGTGATAACACCATTAACACTAAACGATGGAAAATATTTCTTAGGTTTTTGAGGTAGGACATGTACCTAACCAATCACATTGATGGAAGATCCAACTAGCTAAGCCATACCTTGATAAGGATTGAACACAAGAGAACTTTGAATAGGTAATGTAGGATAAGATTTATAAATCCTTATCTTACCTTTGTCTACTCTTGTTTTCCTATGATCTTCTAATGATAGGATAAGTATTCTTGATTTAGACCTTGACCTAGTCCTAATTCTTGGTTTTTCCATCTTTTAAACCTCGAGTAATATTTATAAATATGACTCAAAAACCTTATATCTACAAGGATGAATTATATTTAACTCAATTCTTACAAATAATAGTCCAATTCATACATATGAGTATATTTTCAAATTTAAGATTCTTAAGTTAAGCAATATTTACACAAATTTATTTGAATTTATTCAAAGGAAAACTATCTTTGACTGAATAAACTCAAAAATATATCTAAATTTGATAATATGAATGATATTTACACATCTAAGTTCAAATAAACCTAAATTTTCAAAGAATTAATCAATCTTTCAACAAATTTGTCCTCACTAATTTCAAACAAGGAAGATTTACCCAACTTAAGCTAACTTTGCAAATATTTACCATGAATCTTCAAAGAATGATAATCTTCAGCTAAATGAGCCTAAATATTTGTATGACACCATGAAAATCAATGATATGTACATAATTATGGTAAAATAAACACAAATATGTAAATAGTTCACTGATCTTTAAATTGAATTCACTAAAATTAGCAAATACACTACAAATTTGAAAAGATTTAACTAAGACCTTATTTTTAGTACCAAAAAAATGCATTCCTTAATAATGCATGTAAGTGTATCATAGGAATTTCTGAGTGTTTAATAAAAACTAATCATTTTTTACTTCAAAGAATCCAATTCATGAGATACAAGTTCTAATAATATTGTTATCTTTGGTGGATTAACCATATAACAAGTGAACTACTTCACAAAATTTATAATGTTTGGTTGTTGGGAGCAACCATGTCCTAATAGATAACCTTATGAGAATTAGAGAATTCTATATTAAGTGAAGTGAATTATGATCAAATCTAAATTTAAGACTAAGATAAAGTGTATATTTACAATGAAGATATTCTAGAGTGATTTAGTAAAAAAATAAGCAAAAGGAAGGGTAGGGTAGAGAAGGAACTAACTGATGTTGCTGATTTTCATTCCAAACATAATGAAAAAGTTTGAATAACATCCAAATATGCACTTGAAACTAATGTATAGTATGAAACATCTTAAGCTTAAATCACATGACACATCAAGAAAGCATCTATGGAAAGTAGAAGAGTGAAAATAAGAACAAGAATTACTTTGAAGATTCATCCCTGCAATCATATAACATTAACACATCTACAAGAAGAGAAAAGAAAATGAAGTAAGTCTAAGAACCTGCAATCAATATAACGTTAGCATAAATTGATAGATTTTCATTTAAAAGTGCACATCTATATTTCATAAGAACCATTCAAATCTAAAATTTAAACTAGACAAATGAGAGAGAAGACATAATGACAATCCACACATACACATGAGACAATATTTTCCAAATTCTCTACTTTCATTAATTGCTCCAAAATTAGCACAAAGTTTTATTTCTAAAAACTCCCTCTTGATTTTTACAATGGATAATACCCTTTATATATAAAATTAAGTAGGTATGTTAGTTAGATATGTCAAATTATAATTGTACATCTATCATTTACAACCTTATAGACATTTTATAAAGAACTAACCTATAGGCAATGTGATTTACAAGTTTCACATGCCTTTATAAATGAATATTCCTTTTCAAAATACATACATGTTTAGTTACACAAAGAATATGTTTTAATAAATAATTTCAAATTTGGGTTTCCTTTGTTATTTTAGTCCCCTATTTTTGTCGAAGGATCTTCATTATAATTTTATGTTGATCATCAATTAGCTTTAGATTGACGACAATGTCTATGAAGAGTTCATCTTCCTTTTCCACCAGGATTATGAGATCTTTGTCATCTCTCTCTACAGCGTCATTTATGATTCTAGCCTCGACAATCTTATCTTCTATAGTTAGAATCATGTCCAAGATCCTACTATTATCCACCCTAATCTTTCTTTATCTCTTGCTTCTTACTTATTGCATGACTTGGGTATACCTAAGCTTGAATTCCTCATTAGTAATTAGAATCATAGGGCTAAGTGTAGTTAGGATAGTGATGATGCTCCCAAGTATATGATCTATCCTACTTTCAAACTATTTTCCATCCTAACAAAGACTTTTTATACCTTTGGACTACTTGCTCAAACTCTTCATTTTATCTACCAATAATACCATGGTCATATTTAGATGAGCCAAGTTGATTGATTTAAAACTAGTAATTTGATCCTTTGTTAAGATGTTGATCAAATACTTTACTTTATTACTTTAAATTTTCCATTGGTGAACTAGGCTCATGGAAACTATACTCTATTGTCTCACCACACTCTATCTAAAATTTATTCATTTCAAAGAATTAAACATGTCAAATAATGTTTCTCCAAACATTTTGATCATTGCTTATGGAACTCTGAATACAACTCATTCTTCTAAGTTCGATTTTTGTTGATGAATACCTTTGAGGACATATTTTAATTATTTATTCTAGACTTGGGCCAATTTTAATGGATCCTATTCAAATATAGGATTTTATATAGTTTTTTATGTTCCTATTTTAGTCAGACCAGCTAAAGATTCCACCTTTCGATAGGTCATTTCTACACCACCCTAGATGATCTTTTTCTTAGTCACCCTCATCAAGTGAGAAATGTTTGTGTCAAACATGACTCCAAATTTAAATGAAGTTAGTTGAGAAGCTACGATCTCTACTTCTACTTGACTTGACTAACTAAGAGTACATAGTTCATGGATTGAGTTTTTGATGCATTAGGATGTTGATGGCTCTCATCATAGCCCAAGGGTTATGTATAATGGGCCCTTTTTACAATCTATATTCATATAAAAACCATTATGGAATATTTGGACCATATATCAAGTTTTATTCAAAAAATTGATTGACTTCACTCAAAGGGGGAGTGAAAATCACTTTGGGTTTCTTGGCTCTAGGAACAATATCCAACTCAACCTTCCTTTTATAGGTGTCAAAAAGGAGTAAGTCCAAAAAATCATTCCATTTTTATTATTTGGTCTCTTCAACCTAGGCTTCTCCATCATCAAATTCATATGTAATGGATATGATTTTGAATGCATCCTCTACAAACTCATTAGGGTCTAGGGCTACCATGTGAATTTATTTTGGAGGTGATCATTGTTCCTTTACCTAAGTTAGAGAGGAAGAAATCTCATTTGGTATTTCCTCTTTTTATGGATGCTCAATATGGACTTTAGGTTTGGGCTCTACTTTTGTTTGAGCAAGTAGAGGTCTAGCAGATGTACTACCTAGTAAATGATGTTGTTTACACCCTATATTCTATATGTTATCCATCTTTTGGTTTCTTTTTAACCTAGATTAAGGCCTTAGGTTAATATATTTTAATCTCCTTATGATCTCAAAATAATATGATGCCTTAGTTTAAATGGTGTCATATTTAATAAGCTCATGATCATTTACTACATTAATCATTCCTTTGTTTTTAAATTGTTCTTTCACCTTCCCATGACGATCCCACTACTTGAGATCATAAATCTATAGGTTGAAATATGTTATGTGTTTTGATGCATCTCTAATGTTGTATCATTGTTTGAATACATTATTTCCAAATTCTATGGGGATGTTTAGAAGGAACCATTTTCTCTTGGTCGCATAGAGACCATTTATACCATGAAATAGCTGATATACCACTTATTGCTCTACCAACTTATCTAGAACATGGATAGGTACCTTGAGAGGAGTGTATTAGTTTCCCTCAATATTTATAACTATACAATCTAGATATAACCATATATCACATATAGCTTCAACAAACTTTTTGATCAAGGGGTTGATTGTTGGCATTGGAATGTCAGTTATGGCTTCACTTAGGCTTTGATAGATGTAATCACATATGAATTGGATGTGATATCTATGTTTGAATATGTGCATATTATAGTAGGATTGGGAGACTATTTATGTCCCAATTGGTGACCATTCTTTCTAGTTTGGAATTTTTTTAGTAGCACAAAGAGCATCTAAGAGGTATGGAATCATAAAAAATTGGGTTTTTTCTTATTACCAATTGCAAAAAATCTACCTACTTAATTAGATGCTTATTATACCACTAAGACAAAGGGTGATCTAATTTTCAACCATGAAATAGAAAATTGACACCCAAACAAGTTTGACATAGGTTGTGGTGACATTTCCATATATTTTGTTAAACATTGTCATAATCATCCCTATCCCAAGTTTTAATTGGCTAATTGGGATGTTCTTACTAAAATCCGAAAAGACTTGGTTTCCAAAGTACAACTACATGGCTATGGTATTTTTCAAATCATTTTCTTTGGCTTAGGAATTGGTTGAGGTAAGGTTAATTTGGGGTTTTGGAAATTTGTAGTAGGATTCAAATGCCATGGTATAAATATATGAAAGTTTCCTAAGATTGTGATCATTAATTAACACGACTTTATCAATTTTACTATCTTTAAAACTAAGATCCAAAATATTGATACAATGGAATACCTCAAGATTTGTTGTCACATAATTAAGGCTGATCATTTGGATTGTAATAATGTCTTCATATAATCTCTTAGCTGAGAAAATTTTCTCCTCTTCTCATGTGATGGTAGGTTGATTCTCTATTATCTAGAACAACTTCAACTAGTTAGTGTTTTTGGTGTTTATAGCTGAAGCATAAAACTTAGTTATTTTAAAAACCCTTACCTTGATATTTGTTCTCAATTACAATTTGACATCTTCCTTAGAAACACCTTTTTGAGCTACCATTACTATAACTTTTTTTCAGAATTCTCAAAAGTGGATTGTGATTTAATTCTAGATCAAATTATCTTTGAATAGGTGATAAATTAATGATTCTTGGCTTGATTATAATGAAAATAGGGTTAATTAGGGATTTTTTACATGCTAGGGTTTTTTTTAAGTTCAAGTAGGTTTTCACAAATCTTTAATGATGGCAAGCTATTAAAACTATGTGATTTTTTTTACTTAGATTTCCTTTAGATCTTGTATTTATTCCTTTGCATTTTTGGGCCCATGAGATATTTTAACCTAACATGTACATTGATGTGGCACATCCATGTCACTACTTTTATTTATTTTTGAAATGTGGCCATATTCCCTTAAGACATGTGTCAACACCTCATTGGGATTGGGTCCATTGAAAAGCCTAACTTGTATTAGACCATTGATTTAGATTGAGAAGGCAGAACATCATTGGTCAATCTTTGTTTGATTTATTATAGCCATGACACTAGCCATTACCAAATTCACTCTAAGATCTTTGAAAAATCAAACCTATCTCACATCATTACATTTTAGTTTCATAGATTAATGTGTATCATTGATATCGATTCTTTGTATTTTTTCCTTTACTTCATGTATCATTGATTTCTTAACATAGTCTCCATAATGGTGACACTTATCACCTTCTTGATCTTACCATGTTTTCTTTGAAGTTTTGACTTAATGCTCATTATTAATCAAAAATTTTATGTTCAATAGCACACCATTAATCTCTAGGATAGTGCTCAAGTTTTAACTATCCATTGAGGGTATGCCACTTGTCATCTTTGTATTTGCTCATAGGCCTTGTTGATATTTTAACCTTATTTTGAATCATTAGATCTGATTTTAATGGATTGAAATGTAACATTAGATCTTGATTTGTGGAATTAGACACAATTGGTTGATTTATTTACTTTCAATATATTTTACTTATTCATAGGATCATCTTTTCCTGATCAAATGTGCTCCATCGATCTACTTGATTGACTTATGGATTTTGTATGAGTCCTCGTGAACCATAGACCTTTTTCTTGAGCTCAAGATGTCACCATTTTTCATCCTTTTATTCTATCATTTTATTCTCATAGACAAAATACAATAAGTAAGCTTTGGAAACCATATAGGACTTAGGATAAATACTTTAACCTAAGGTTTTGGTCACATTAACAAAAATGATTGAGAACCTAGGGTAAGATTTTAGCCTAAGTATGAAACATAATAAAATGGACCTTGCATTTAATTAATCCAAATAGATAATGAAATAATTAAGGGGACTCGGGACATAAATAACACAATAAATTTTTTAGCCTAAGGCCTTGGTCAGGTTGAAAACTATGAGTAGGACCTTAGGATAATAATTAGGCTAAGTCTTTTAGAAAATATAAATTGTTCCCATGATTTTTTAAATAAAATGAACCATCATAAAATTAAATTTAATTTATAAGGTCCTAGGTTAGAATACATTGGACTACAATTTATTAGATGCTCAAACATGAATCCAATTAAGCAATTAAAGACCAATGATTAATCAAAGGGTCAATTTATCATTAAAGATCAAAACATTTAATAATGTTCACACACTTGACACTACATTAAACTTACAACCTGGAAATACCAAAAAAAATCATTAGCAACATTAGGATTAAATGAAGACATGCTAATTAAATTAAATGATAACTAGGCATGGATTATCTTCAAGTAAAGAACTCTAATCAAGTATCATTTTCAATTTAAAGAAAAAATTTCCAAAATTTGAAACAAGGGTCCCCATTTTTTAGAAATGGGGGTATGCTAACCTCAATAATTACTAGCTAAAGGGAAGAAATGAAATAGTAAGATTGACAAAAGGTTAGTATGTTCTTCTATGCATGGATCAAATTCAACCCATTACGTATTATAAAAACTCTATAATAAAATAGAAATTTGTCCCCCATGATTACATTATGGGGAACAAAATAAAATGTTGAGCCAAATGTTCCATTAGGTAATTCAACAAAATATTTTTCAAAGACTTGAAAAATAGAGCAATGTTGCAAGATTTCATTATTTCGAAAGTCTAAGATAGAAGTATAAAAACAGTAAAAAAAATAAATTAAATATAACTTTATTAAGTATGTATAGTAATTCAATTAATTTGGTATGACCAAAAATAGTATGTGGAAGGATCTAGCATATTACTTCCAAAACATCCATGAAATAATGAAGTAAGACATGTTCACTCTGAAGTTGAATGTACAAGATATTTTTTGCATAGAACTCACCACAACATACACCTATATAGAGATATGCACAAAATGGCTCATGATCGGACCCTTGATTTTAGAGTGTCATCTACAGATACATATGTTGGTCTAAGAAACAAAAGAACAAAAATTTCATTTCAACTAGATGAAGATGTGCAAATTAGAGATATGTTATTAATCAAACCTGATGATTCTATAGGTGTGCATTATACAGTATGGATTTTTATATCTAAAAAAAATATTGAGATACTAAAAACAAATAGAGATGTAGAATGAAAGGTCAATGTAGCTTGGATCATCTTAGTTCATGCAAGGAAAAAAATGTAGAAGAAGAAAAAAATTATTCAAGATTCTTGGAAAATAAATTGAATCCAAATTCAATTGACACATCTTTACCATCCATACTCATAGATAGTATCATCTACACTTGGAAAGAAGATAAAATTTGTAGATGTCATACACTTGTTCTCACTAGTTTTTTTTAAAGTTATTTTAACATAATATTTGAATGCATCATCCCACTAAGAACTATAAAAAATAGTGATAAAAGGATTGGGAAAACTAAAATGGTGTTTCCTTAATTTTGAAATGAGAAATGTGAATAGCTTTTTCAAAATTTATTCCTTTTTTTTGGAATGTATAATGTTTTATTATTTTATTTATTTATATTTTATAACTAGTGTCATTTTGCCTTTTGGGTCTTGGAAAATACAGTTTGACATTTGAGTTTTATATTTTATACTTTCATAATTTAGTATTTAAATAATTATGCATCTATTTGATTACATTTAACTATTGGAATGTCCACTTCACATTTTTGTGTTCCAAAATGGTCTTTGACTTTTGTGTATTCCAAATAGCTAGATCACATTTTGTGAAACTTGAAAAACTCTTTGATTTTTTTTTTCAAATTAAACTTCACATTTTGCATCCTTAAAATTGGTCCTCAACAAATGGTCTTCATAATTTGCACATCAAAATTTACACTTTGGACTTTTACATTTCAAAATACACTTATGCATTCCCATGTTAATGGAGAGGTATTTATGGTTTATTCCTTAGAATGTCCCATTTATATGTCAATATTTATTCTTTGACATTTATGTATCAACAAATAGTCTTTGTATTTTAAGTTTTTCAAATTACACTTCATAAAAAAACTTGAGATTGTGCCATATGGCACAATATCAATGACTAAGTTGTTCAAAAGGATGAACAGTCCAAATAAAAGTCCTGAACGGTATGAGAACATGATATTATGACATGTTTCAAAATCTTGGTAACTCAATTATGTGGGAGAATAATATAACAATAGAACACCAATGTCGACACATGGAATGTACAAAAATATGGGATAAACTTTGATGGTCATGAGGACATGACCTAATTTAGATTAAATAAATATTTCATGATTCCAACTACTGACACATGGCATCCCAATCATCCCAGGTGATTTAAATCACATATTACCTGAGCCCCCAATTGTTGTATGAATTATTTTTTCCTTAAAAAATAAACCACCTAGGCTTATTATATATAAGTTCATGGTCTATGAACTAGTTCGAATGGCTTTATAAATTTAATTGAAGATATTAGAAAGACTAGGGCCTTTTAACTATTTTGTACAATTAGATAAATGTGATTTATTTGTAATAAGTTCAACTAAATTTTTATTATTTTATATAATTTAGACTTATTACAAATATATTAGATAGATGTGATTTATTTGTAACAAGTCCAAGTAATTCTTGATAAAGTCTAATTGATTTATGATAGTTTTCAACTATTAATTATTTCTGATCATTTTAAATAATTTGGACTTATTACAAATACATTAGATAGATTGATTTATTTGTAATAAATCCAAATTAATATTGATATAGTCCAATTATTTCTTAATATAGTCCAATTTATTTATTATAATTTTCAAAAATTAGATTGTTGATAAGTCCATATTATCCAAAATAGTCCTTAGTATTAGGTTTTCTAACATAGTATAAGAAATACAAAGTATGAAACTAACTATATTAGAAAAATTGATACAATAGGATATAGAGAAGTTAAAACTTAAATGAATAGGTAATATGAAAATAAACTCACAGGAGGTCAAATTGATATTATTTATGATATGAAATAATAATATCCAATTTTCTATTACAAATTACCACAAGCCAATCCCACCCCATTATTAGTGCTCTTATAATCATCCAAAAGTGGTATTTGAGTGTTAAAAGAGATACTTGATACTACCTATCCCTATGTTAGACCTAAACCTATCTTAGAGCCTATTATCATACTTATACAACCTTCATCAGGCCACAAGTGTCCCTAGTCAGCCTTAAAGTAGTCTTAGACCCTCATTTCCTGATCCTGGCCCATCGTGCCTAATGTTATACTAGATGGAGACTAGCACCATAATAATGACACTAGTGGCACATAGAGCTAATGTCCCCAAAATGGTGCTAATTTAATTTTCCTTTATTTCTCCCAAAGGGAATTTTTTTCAAAATTAGAACTTCCTAGGGTTGGCCTAGACCTCTTTTATCACTCACACAAGCATCAAAATACTATATATATATATATATGTATATATATATATATGTATATATATATATATATATATGTATATATATATATGTATATATATATATATATGTATGTATATGTGTATATATATATGTATGTATATATATATATATGTATATGTATATATATATGTATGTATGTATGTATGTATATGTGTGTGTGTGTGTGTGTGTGTGTGTGTGTGTGTGTGTGTGTGTGTGTGTGTGTGTGTGTGTGTTTGTGTGTGTATGTATATAGACACACACACACACACACACACACACACACACACACACACACACACACACATATGAATTTTAACCCTTTAACAACTAGATGGATATCATATACAAAACACACATCTAAACTCAAAATAAGTTATGCACATTTAAGATTAACAATCCCTATTCTGTCCTATTATATATATATATATATATATATATATATATATATATGAATTTTAACCCTTTAAAAACTAGATGGATATCATATACAAAACACACACCTAAACTCAAAATAAGTTATGCACATTTAAGATTAACAATCCCTATTCTGCCCTATTTCTACATACTACCATCTACAACAACCCTAGGCTCAAATTACCTAGATTTCTAGTCTCAAACACATTCAAGGCACTCAAGGTCACTATTTTACTATAATCACTTTCACGTGTACCAATAGTTAGGTAGGAAGAGCAACATTAGGGTTCTAGGAATTATGAATGAAATAACATACCTCATATATCAAGACACAGGTGTACCTAAAATCTCAAGATAGTCCTACATAGAGGACACTATCACCAATATTAGGACACTATGCCCACATTTCCAATAATGATTCTACTATTCAATTACAGTGATATTATTCAAGATGGGTTATGATATTAAGATCTTGTTTATGACATTTAGAATAACGTCTACCTTATTTTTTAATACTCAGATCATCCATCTTTTTTTTTCTAGCTAAGTTCTTTTTTAATCAATTTTAGGGTTTATGAGTCCCCTTTTTTATAACATCATAACTCAAAAAGAAACAAAAAGGTCTATTTTGATGATATAACCATCAAGGCATTAACCAAAAAAAACTAATCCAAAACATACATACATAAAATTTATATATTTATAGAAACTATATTCCATAACATATACTTTAATGGTCTTGAATACTTTTAGAACCTATTCACATAAAATGATTGAATGACAAAAAAACAATACCTAGAAAACCAATGACTATTCAATTATAATGATTTTGACCTATCCTCATCAAACTCCAAGAACTTGTTATGGATCATACACTCAACCCTTCCCTAACAACTCAAAATTATGAACTAATTACACTTTTTAGCAAACATCAACCTCCAACATAACATCCACATGTACACTTACTTCCATTGACCCCACCAATTGGGATGACTTCTTTAATCTCTTCTTCTTATTACATGCCCCCTACTCTATTGTTTAGCTCTTTTGATTTTTCCACCATGGTGGTGCCTAAAAATAGACATAAGTAAGACCTTTTACAATACATTTAATAGCTTGAAACCTTCCTATATACCTCCTTATTATATCCATTCTTTTAGTTTTATAATTTGAGCTAAAATATCCTATAAATCATGCAAAGTTAATCCCTTTGATAGTCCTTTCCCTCCATCACCAGAGTACACTATTGACCAAATTTGACACTATAGGTCAAATTGGGACCTCTGTAGGTAAAAAAATTGAGTTTTGGATGTTTTAGTGGGTATAATATTTTGTCATGGGGTGTATAATAAGTTATTTGATGTTGTTTAATGCCATCTTGGCCTTGGTCTTAGTCATATAAGTAAATTTGTCATTTTTAGTCATTTAAAAGGATTTAAAGGGTAATAAATGCAAGTGACATGGTTTAAAAGGTGTCAAAGTGTCCTAACTTCCTCAAAAACATCCAATAATTAAGATTACCTATCAGTAATATTAGTTCATCTGAAACTTATAGGTTATCTAATTGAAAATTAGGAAATCAATTGAAGAAAGGAGAGTTTGGCACTTATATATCCTATGAGATAGTTTTGAACATTGGATAAGGTTTTAATATGAATATCCATATTCCTTATGTTAATCTCCATTATTTACATTATTTGTAACTTCCATTTTTTAGATAAAACCATTATACTCCTTTGCATTTCTAGACACATAGAAGTGGTTAACAGGTTTGTGATTGGCACAAAAAGTTGAAGAGGTTTCAGGTCAAATGTTTTTAGGAAGTGGTATTAAATTAATATTTATCCATTTTCGCAAAAAAAAATTGAATATTTATCAACCATTATTTATGAACCATCCTTTACAAGCTGACTATGTTTTTCTACTCATTATTTCTTGTACCCTATAGGTTTTACTTCAATTTGGAAAAGTCCATAAAAACTAGTTAGTGATGTTGACTCCAAAGTATTTTGTATTTATTATTATATGTCCTCCATGATTTTTTTTTTCATGGTGTTTTGGTGAGAAAATCATCTTAGGTTGGTAGAATAGTCTCAATTAGGATGACAAAGAGTTTTTCATCATTTGTAAGATTTTCATGTTTTTATAATGGTTCCATAGGGTTTTGATATATTAATTTAAATTTTATAAGTTTTATATTTATTCCTTTATCCTCTCAATCTCACTTATAAAATAACATTCTATGTGTTGCAGTCATAAGTCACCATGTAGTCAGTTGGTCTCATGACTATCATGCATAGTTAAATTAGTGAGCTAGGTTGAGGTCTTTAACATGTCCATGGTGATATAATTATGATATTAAGATTTTTAAGGCACTCCCATAACAATAAAAATCAAATAAAATTATTTCACTTTTCAAAATAAGGATTATCTAGTCAATACAATCACTTGCACAAAATTCTATCATTAGCATAGACTAACAAGTGCTTGAAAGGATCTAGATATTATAATGGATCTATCTTGACTTGATATAAGTCCTCACATGTTTTAAGGGATCCTTATTAGAATTTTAATGAGGTACAATCGTTATTCAAGGCCCATATACCATACATGGTTCCAACTCACTATCTACCTACATACAACTCAAAACACACCTATAGGTGCCCTGCAGGATGATGAAATCATGGGAAAGGACATACTCGAGTGGTTTATATTCCTTTAAGGTTGAAAAATTGAATTTAAGGAAATTTTAATGGGTTAGGAGTGATAAAAGGTGCATACATGATGTGTTTTTTGAAGGATAATTACACTATCAACCTGTACATTTGCATGACCACCTATAGGTAGCCTAACAAAGAGCTAAAGAGCCATGTCAAGTGTTGAAAACCTTCTTGGAAATCACATCATGTGGTGTTGACCATGATAGAATTTTTTGAGGGTTAATTTGTCCAATATAAGAGTAAAATAACTATATAATGTGCAATTAGTACATTCAAGGACATTTCCCCCAAAAGTGCAAAATAAAGGTCTAGGACTTTTTGTCAAGGCCATGTAATAGGGTTATAAAAGGTTTTAATGCATCTTGGTAATCAAACCTTATAGTATAAACATTTTAGAAGGACATTTCAGAGTTTTAAATGTGAAATAATAGTGAAAATTGGTTTTTGGGAGGCCTAAAGTTTCCCATTAATGCACTAAATATTGACAGTGATCATCTATAGGATTTTTACCCAAAAGATACCTTTTTCCACCAGATTGCAGAAATAGACTATGAAAACTTGTGTGAATGGTTCCAAATGGTTGAAGAGGATTTTTTTTTCTAAAATATGTGCCAACAAGAGTTGAGGAGTAATGTTTTGATACCAACTCACACCTACAGGTGTCTCTTCATAAGAAAATGTTCACTTACAACTGGCTGTAGGCAAATAATAAGCCAAACATGGTATATAGGTGATGGTGTATAGGAATGTATTCAAGGAATAGTGGTTTTGGATGGTTAATGGAACATTAGTAGACTAAATTTATTTTAAGAGATGATACCCTATGTTTTAGGCCCTAAATACATCTACAGGTGTGCCTATTACCATAAATACTCACCTATAGCCAACTTAAGGTATAGGTTTGAGAAGGTGTTCTTTCTTGTAGACCTAGAGTTTAATTTGAATTTTTTTGAGCATGAAGACAAAAATTATATGTTAGTATATGGATTTTTGATCCTATAAACACCTTCACATGCCCCTCATTTGACAATATGTGCCTACAACCAACTATAGATGTCTATGCTAGGTAGTGAGCATAAGGGAGTAATGCTTAGATATTTTCAATACATGAGATGAGATAAATATTAAAAGTAAACACCAAATGAACCTAAAGGGTTGTAGATATGTTTTAGTCATCATTTACAAAGCTTAATCATACATTTTTACATATAGGTATACTCCAAAACACAAAGTACAATCATAAGTCACATTCAAACCTATACTACTAATGCATGAACATGGGTGTTTGTAAACCTTCTAATTTATTCCACTCATCATATCTATCCCTCATTAGTTTTTGGATGTCTAAATAGAGGTAAATAATGAACGTATTTTTTAAAGCTAAAATGAGAACTCCTATGCCACTTGTCAAGAGTTTCATGACTTGAGATGACACTTTTGCTTCATAATCACATCTTCTTCTCCTAAATATGTAACTCTTTTTCTCAGCTTGACAAGTTTCCTTGTGACCTTTTGGCTTCTCTCTTCTTCTCTCTCTATCAAGTTCTATAAGAATTCACTATTTTGGCCTTTGTAAACTATGTTCCACCTGATTATGGAAAAGCCTTGCTCATTTTCATACCATTTGATCAATAATACTACTATTTTTTACCTATTCCATGACTTTTCATATTAATTTTTACTTGGATGATTGATTTTTCTTAGTGATGACTTGTAATTTCTTTAGCATTGTTGTTTCATTGTTTCATGTATTTGTAGTTGGAAATGTTTTTCTTGTAGGGCATGTAAAGTGTTTTATGATATTTCAAGGTTGATTAAGTTTACTCAAATAGTTCTATTTTAGGCCTCTTGTCTATTCATCCTATCTTAAACATTCATAACAACCTCATAATGTAATATTGATGTGAGAAGATGCAAATTTTATAAGTGTATGCTTGGTTAATCCTTTGTTCTCATGTGTAATATACAGTTGGTTAGAAGTCATAAACTTATTTAGTGTATCACCTCCATTAGAATATTTTTCTTTCATTTTTCTCTCTCCCTTTTCCCTCAAAAATTTTAGGTGTAATAGTGATCGAAAGTGGTAAATCAAGGGATCTAGCCCTATCTTGAGATTCACCTCATCCATAGGCTACCCACAAGCCTAGAGGTGTTTCAATTATGAAAATTGGATGAGGAGAGTTTAGACATATCCTTAATGGGCGAAAATATAAGTGATAATGCACACCTAATCCACCCCTTGAAAACATTTAATGAGTGAAGCAAATCTAGAGTCTAGGACCCTAAAAAGGTACCATGAAATGAAACCCAATCCATCTTTCCTATAGAATGGAAGCTCTAGAAAGGGGTCCAATTGTATACTAGCTATATAAAAGAGTAGATCTACCCTATATTCGAGCCAAATGAAAAACTCAACCAACTCCTTTACCCGGTCTCTATCCACCTCAACCATACACAAATTGCTTGCAAACAGGGCCATAATGTCTAAGTTTACTTTTACATGTGTGATCTCCCCTTACAGCCCCCACCCCCCCCACCCCAAAATATTATCAATCACATCAAAAACTTCTAAATATGGCACCTGTAAAAAATTAAATAAGTGAATATTTGATACTCCCCCAAGAAAACTCATCTCGATTATTTTGGCAACACCAAAATGTAATTGCCATACTAGAGATTCCACCACTTTTCACTCCATCCTACTACAAATAGGAAGATAAATACCAAAAAAAAACAATGCCAAAATATCAAGGGAATTTCTTTTATAAAATTTGTTGCTCATTAAACTTGCATGATCCATTTTAATCCCACAAAATTCATAACATTTTAATAAACACAATAATCATTACCCTCTTTATCACCCTCATTTAGGTGCTCTGTTACCCTCAATTAAGCAAATAATATAACCATCATTATGATATTCATAAACCTAAGATAAATAACTCAATGAAGGTTTTAATAATTATAGTTCCACCATTTTGATTCCAATTCAATCCAACCATCAAACTTTATTATTATCAACCCTTGTATTTTCCTCTAGGTTTATTCCAATATTTTCAAGAAAATATCGCACTTTATCGATTTCATGAAATTAATTTGAATAGGTCCATCTTTGAAAGAGGCCTAATTTATCCCATTTCTAAGAAGTAATGTTTTATAGGCTCCATGATTTGTCCATTTGTAGAGAAATATCTTGAATGATCACTCTAGATTTGCCTTCAATCCCAAGCAAGCCACTGCACATTCCAGAGACAATTCAATCTTGATACCATTACATGATCTTTTGATTTGTTATTGGTACCATATATAAGTTTTAAATATGTATCTCTAATTAAATAACTATTAAAATATTTTATTATGCAACTATATCTAGATGCTTATGTATTGTTACAACAAGCCCCATCAAAATTGAGATTGAACCAACCCAAATTAGGGGGATTTCAAACCACCATTTCTCTATTGTTATTATTTGAATTATCTAAAATTGAATTATTAATGAGGGGATGAACTATAAATTTACATCTTTCACACATTTTCATATCCAATTAAGACAAAAAAAACCTTGTTTCATCTTCAGATGAGATGAAATAAATATCATTAAAAGTTCTATATCCTTAATCATTGCATATAAAGGACATTCTTTATCTTAAAAGATACAAGCATTATACTCTTTCCAAATAGTCCATATTAAAATTTATGGGATAAACCTCCAAAAATTATATAGATAATTATTTACATCACCAATTTTCCATGAAGAGAAATCCATCTTTAGAAAATACGGTCCGGCCCAAGACCAATTAAACTTATTACACAATGAGACCCGACACAAGTTTGCAAAGGGATAACTGAATAAAATATGGTTCATTTATTACTCTTGTAATTTTCATAAACATCTCAAAATCCAAATAAAACCCATTTTATTAAGTCTATCCTAGGTCAAGATATGACTTTGAATAGCCAATGAGGCAAAGGCTCCAATTTTTTATAGCACTTCTTTACCCTAACAAAGTAAACTAGCCCAAATAAGAGAATCATCAAACCATGTTAGAATATAATAACCAAGTTTAATAAAGTACATAATCATTTTTTCATAAATATAGTTAATCTAACCTTATTTGTTACTTACAAAAACTTTCTTCTTCTCAAGGCAATGATCCAAGGTACTCCCTTCATCCTATAGAATTAGAAGATTATGTAGGACTTTCCAGATACTACCTGACCCAACTAAAATTTATTGATACTATGACTAATATTACACTTTATATTATAAAATACCTTTCAAAATATCAATCATCATTTCTCCTTTAAAAATTTCTTCAAGATGTTGATGACAATTCTAAGAGTCTTCTTAAAAAATTTCTTTCCTACCATCATTAATCATCCAAGAGACATGTTGAGAGATGATAAACCTACATTTAAGAATAAAATGCCACACATGGGAACCTCTTGGTAGATTAACCACTAATACTACACTCTCTAGATTATCAGAACCTAGATATTTATCTTGACAAAAATTAGATGTCATATTCTGCAATTTAGATACCATCATCCAAACCAATATAGCCAGAAGAGCTAAGTTATGAAGTTGGATTTATTTTATTCCTACTCCATCCCTTTGTTTCCTTTTGTAAACATTATATTATTTCATCAAAGGTTTTTTTTACTTCACCAATCCCTTTCGATAAAAAATATTTCATTGACTTATTTAGGGATTTAGTAACTTATTGAGGGGGGCACAAAACAAAGAATCAATAAGTTGGAAGAGCACTTAAGATTGCCTTGATTACAGTGATGTTTCTTGATAAGGGGATCCATTTTCCTTTACAAGAGAACAAGTGATATTTAAACTTATTAATCAAATCTTTCCAAAAATTGCTTATTCCTACACCCACTATTAAAGGAACCCCCAAATATTTTATAGGGAACTTACTAGTTTTAAAACCTAAAATCTGAGCAAGATTATTTTGAACCAACTGATCACAATTATAAAAATAAAAATATGATTTAACTTAATTTATCCTATAACTAGAGGCCTCTTCGAAATTGCTATTAATTCCATAGATTCCTCCACCAAATCCTATCCAAAGAGGAATGTGTCATATGCAAACCAATGATGAGATAGACTATCCAAATTATCCAACACATTGAGGCCCTTTAATCTCCTACTTGATTTGACTAACCAAAATATCTACCCAATTCCTCCTCCATCAAGATGAAAAGAAACATAAAAATGGGATCCACCTACCTTAGACCCTAATAATATTTAAAAATCCCTATTCAGATACCATTGATCGAAACATAAAATCTAGGACCCACAATATAACTAAACATTAAATCACACCAATCTATCCTAAATGCAAACTTGATTATTTTTTGAAGTAGAAATTGTCAGTTCACCAAATCATAATATTTTCTTATATCTAACTTAGCCAACATACCTTTTTGAATATTATGAGCAAGAGAATGAATAATGTCATGAGCCACTATGATTCCTTATTGAATGTTTCTACTGATAACATAACCTACTTATTCTTTTGAGATCAAAATATCCAATAGAGGTTTTAGCCTACCATCCCTAGCTTTGGAAATGATTTTATACACTATATTTCATAGTGTCACTAATATATAATCTATAAAAGAGTCCCAAGAATCCCCTGTAGGGAATTAAAAAAAGTGGCTTTCAAATCTAGGGCTAACTTCCTTTTAATCCTAGATTCTCACACCATTTACCATACATCCTCACCCACTACTTCCTAAAAAGTTTGAAAGAAAGCCACTGGGAAACCATCTAGGCCAGGATATTTTTTTTTTCTATATAAAACACTATTAGTCTTATCAAAGTGTTTCATTCATTACATCTATGTTCAAAGGAGGCACTAAAACCAATAATGATCTTTGTGCTTCTCAATTTGACCTATCTTATCCATTCAAAAAAACTTAAAAGAACTGAATAGCTTATACCATTATTTCTTTGGTGATTCAAATAAAATAGGATACCATGATATTATATAAGCAATCCTTGACACCTTCATTTTAGCTTGAATTACGAGATGAAAAAAAATGATTTCCTATCACAATATTTTAGACAATTTTCCCTAGATTTTTGTTTCCAGAAAACATCTTCCCCATATAGTATCTCTATATAATCCTTCACCAAAATCTTTTATTAAGCATAAGCATAAGAATCCATACCCATCCAAAAGACCTACTCATTAAGATTATGTAATTTTGATTCAATTACAAACTTTTATTGAAAACTTTTGTTAAAGTTCTCTTCATTCCATTTCCTAATCCTTCCCTTAATGAATTGAATCCTCTTACTCATTTGATACATCAACGAACTTGAAGGCAAAAGAATTTTTTTCCACCAATGTTGAATTAATGAAAAGAGGGAAGAATATATTAACAACATTAATTAAAATTTGAAGGGGAATTCAAATAGACTATTATCAAATTTAAATTTTAAAATTATAGGCAAATGATCTGAACTTGAATGGGTCAGCACCCAACTATCAACATTCAACTTACTCTGTAACTAGTTAAAAGAGATCAAAATTATATCTAGGTGTTCAAAAATATTTTTATAACCTTATCTCATATTAATCAATATGAACCAACCCAATAGGTTCCACATCCTCCAAATTATTATTCATAACAAATTTATCAAAACCCTCAATTGATTGATATCCAAATAGCGCATTATCCCCTTTTTATTTATCACTCAACACAACATTAAAATCACCTCCTAAAAAAACCATTTATGTCAGGAACCTACTCAAAACATTAGATAGATCTATCCAGAATATAGACTTCAAAGCAAACTCTTGAGGACCATAAATGTTCAATAGTAAAAATTAAATATCTAAATTGAAACTAGACAACCTACACAACTACCAATTAATCCTTGCCTTCACCACTTCCACCCTTATAGTAAATGGATACCAAAGAATCACCAAACCACCTTAATTTCTAATGAATTTCATAAAAGAACCTTGCCAACATTGCCACATGTAATTCAGCAACACCTTTACTTATTCTAAATTTAATTTGGACTCTTGAAGCAACAAAACATCCATATTTTCTACACTAAAAAGATGTGTAACTAAGTACCTTTTGTTAGAGTAATTCAAACCCTTAACATTCCAAGAGATAACCTTTAAAAATATTGAATGTGGGCTTCCAACCCCACTTTGAAACATAAATAAAGGTCTCTAAACTACATTGTTTACCTCTAAAAAATTCACTAGCTACCTTATCCTTTTTAGATTTCCTTCCTTTACTCTTCTTCAGTCCTCAATTAGGATAGGAAAGATATAACTAGGTTTTAGAAATTATGAGCACTTATCTTGACTTCAATTCCCCTCTCGAATCCTCTTTTAATTCTCCTTATGAATCTAAAATATCTATTGAAACAACAAAATCTATTTCTCCTTATACTTCTTGCTCCTTCTAAAACTGAGAAACATAATTCTAATGATTTTTCTTAATCATAGTTATAATAGATTAAGATTCTTATTCAAAAAAATCATAACTCTTCAACACTATGGTTGGAGAGATTGCCTCTATGGAGCCTAACTTATCAATAAACTACTTGTTACTTGCTAAGTTCTTACTTGCATTATTTATTACTATTTTTTAGGAAATTCAAAGCTAGCCAATTCTATTAAAAATAATTGGTTGTATTTGTTGCACATTATTTCTTTGATTTAGTCTACCTAGCTTTTTAACAAACATAGTATTTACACATTATTAATTCCTAAAAGGTTAAAACATTTGGTGAACCTGACTTACTTTGAACATTCGTCAAACCCAAACCATATATGTTCTTATGGTTTATATCCTTTTTGTGTCTATGCTCAGATATTAGTTCTAATATCTTAGATTTATTTCAATATTTATTTTTTTCAATTATTCCTATATTAAATTTACTTAAAGGTTCAAAATATAGAATTTTTCAAACTTCCCAAACTATAATGGCATAATTCAATGACCAATTTGATGAAAATGACAAGAACTAATTAAAATACTTTATTTATAAACATAAAGATAGTTCCACTACCCCAATCTACATTTGTTATTATTTACCCACTAGGGGAATATACACCACACATGGGTCTTCACTTCAACTATTCATCCACTTGGTAGCATCTTATACACAGTTTGGATTCCCAAGTTCTATCTTTCTATACTCTAAATCCCAACTTTAGCATTATTAAATCTTTATATTGATCATGTTACACTTAGACTTTTTGTCTACTAATATTACTTTATACTTAATATATGTACATCTTATATCTTACATAGATTTGTTTTCCATATTTATGTACACTTTCATTTCTATCTTTCTTAGTTTAGACTCGATTGTGTATTTATGCTTGTTTTATTTGATGGAATTTGAATATTTCATTGATCTTTGGCTTTATGCCACTTCTATTTCATAGTATGTATGCTTGGGACATGTGTCTATGTCCTTGTGTGTGCCTTCCTGATTATGTATGTGGGAATTTAAACATGTCCTTATATGTGTCTCTAAGCCAACATTAATGTTACTTTCTTTGTGTACATTTAAACATGTCTTTGTATCTCTTGTTTTCTCAGATCTAGTGACATATGTCTATATCCCTTCACCTACTTTACATGCCTCATGTGTTTTATATGTATGCTTTATTGGCTGCATCATAGCCATGTCACTTGTCTTTTCTTTTTACACAATCTAGTTTCATATGCCATGACATACCTCATATATCCCCCTTTCTTACTTGGGTGTCGTGATTGACATCATGCCCCATCCCCCTAGGTAGCTACCTAATTTATACTTAGATTTATTTTTACATACATTGGTATATCTATCTTGACACCGTTATGAATGATATTCATGACATACATCATAGATTACATAATTATGCTTAGATTATCTTACATTCTAATATTATGTATGAACATTATATTAGATTATTACAAAATTATCATATATAGTCTAACTAACATGCATCTTATAGATATTTTTATTTTGAGGATAGTTCTTACACAAATTCAACAACTCCCATAAAAAGAGGGGGCATATACAAGGGTTTGTTATAGAGATTAGGCACCTATAGAGTATTCATAGTACATTTTCAACATACAAGCTCAGATTATAGAAAATCAAACTTAGGTAAACACAATGGGAAATTCATGGCATAGAGTAGCATAGTTGCATAGAAATTAGACTAGAAGGACCATAATGCCAAAATTGAAACACTAGAGCCACATTTATAATAATGGTGATACTATCCAATACATGATGCTACTATCCATTAGCCTCAATTTCATAAAAACCTAAATTATCTAGAAAAGCATAGCAAGTATAGTATGGGTTTGCATAGATTTGGTTATAGATTTATTAGTTTTGATTAGTTTACTCATATTCATACTAGTTTAACTCAAATTCATATCAAATTATTTAGATTTAGGACATCATGCATGACAAGACCATTCCCATATTCAGTTCAGATACCTAGATACAATTTGTTCTAACTCAGTCCAAAATTCATATGCTCAAATATCAAATTTAGAGGCATGTGTGTGACATAATGTTTATGTATGCTTACTTACACACTAGTTGATCATATGGTATGAAAAATTTCATATCATTCTCTACATTGTATACACCTAACATCATATTCTATGTTGCATACCAGTTTCTTTCCTTACTCTATTTTTAGTTGTTAGCATTCCTGAGTGGCTTGGAGTTACCTAATGTATCCTAATGGACATAGATCTGACATACCTAGTTAGATATACCCAATTAGAAATTTATAATTACCTCATGTAGTTTAAGTTTTAGATGCATCTACTACACATGGGTGGGAGATAATGGAGTCATATCCTACTTGAGTTCTTGACCCACCTATATGAGATGGTTGGACACACTATTAATCCAATCAAAGCTATTCATAGTTCATAATACACCAAGCAGTGGTGGGCAATGATGGATTCAAAACTAGATTGAGTTCTTGAGCCACTCACACATGAGGACAGAGCAACCCATTAACTTAGTCCAATATATTCACTAATTGATCATTATATACATGCACACCCATAGGTTGTCACCATGTTTATGTATAGCTTCACATACCCATTTAGGTGTATTCATTAGTTTCCATATCTCCTAACTCTTTACCCAGTTTTACTCAATTTTACTTCTTTATTGAGTTTAGTATTTTTCCTTGGATATCTCTTAAGTAAGGACTAATTTATGCACATTTCACATGTAAGACACACATTGGATCATGCTTCACATTATCATACCCATATTCACATACTCAAACCTAACTTCTTAAGCTTCACCTCTTAGGTAAGTCTAGGTACACTTATTCTTCCTTTTTCCTAGTAATTTCACTTTATTGCATTTCTAAAATAAAGGGGAGGGGAATGTAATCACCTAATAGTGGAATTTGAGTGATAGGAGTGTTAGTTGAGACTAACTATCCCTATCTTATCCACAAAACTATCGTAGAGCCTATTATCACACTTATCCAACCATTGTCTGGGCCACATGCATCCCTAATTATCCCTAAAGTAGTCCTAAACCCTCATTTCCTAATCATGGTCATTTATGGGTAGTGTTATTATAGATGGACACTAGCTCTATAATAAGGACAACAGTGCCACATGATTCTAGTGTCCCAAAAATGGTGATAATGTCCTTTACCTTTATTTCTCCTAAATAGATATCTTTCCAAAATTTAACCTCTTAGGGTTAGCCTAGACCTATTTTATCACCCACACAAGCATTAAAATAGTATATATACATGAATTTTATCTCTCCAACCAATATGTAGAAATAATATTCAAAATGCACATTCAAACTGAAAGTAAGTTATGCACAATTAAGGTTATGAATCCCTATCCTACCCTAATTTTACAAACTACCATCTATAGTAGATCTAATCTTAGATTACGTAGATTTTTGGTCTAAATCACATTCAAGGTAATCAATGCCACTATCATACTATCTTGACTTTCACTTACACCAACACTTAGATGGGGAGGAATACATCAATCTTGATCCCTCATTAGAGTATTGGTATATGGGAAACTCTCTTCACTATAGGGTGAGAATATCTAGCTTACCCTGCTAAAAAACACACTTTTCAACTCATGTCAATTAGATGCCCTAGCTATATGGAGGATTAGGGTTTGCTTACAAAATTAATTATTACAAGAAAAATAAAAGTTTTTAAGACTCATGCATGAATGAATAGACCTCAAATATTTATGCATAGGTACCCATAAGCATGAGACAGTCATATACAGAGGACAATACCACCAATACTATGAGACTATTACCACATTTATAATAATGGAATTACTATCCAATTATGGTGCTACTATCTAGGAAGGGTTATTACATTAAGATATAATTTTCTACACTAAGACCATTTCTACCTCAGTTTATAACACCCAAAACATGTCTCATTTATCTTCCAACTAAGCTCTTACTTAAACTATTTATTATAATTTAAAAAAATGATGATGCTGGTCAATTCTATACCAAATTAGTGGTTTTATTTATTTCACAATATTTTCCTAATTTCATCTACTCATATCTTTAAAAAACATAGGATTTAAACATTATTAAGTCATAAAATGCTAAAACAACACCCTTTAAGGTGTGCACACAAGGAAATTGATGCATTGATAATAACCTACTATATAAACTAGTATTAAAGTGATACATGTGAAAAATATAAGTGTATACATATTATCTAGATAGATCTCATCGCATGTCAAAATAATATAATAAAGGATAGTGCTTTGGGATAGAAACATAGTAACACAAAAAAAAAACTAAAAAGAGATGATGATTAAACTAAAAGTAAATGAATGTATATAAATGAAAACACATACCTTAACTTTAGTTTATTATTTTATATGTGATGATTCATTTGTAAAATTTTATGGAAGGGTCCAATCAATAAAAATGAGGGAAAACCTAAAAATTAAGAAAAAAAAAAATTTGTACAAAAAAAAATCTATTATCACTTTGAAGTTTTCTATTGCATTGGGATCCTTAAACTTATTTAGATTAATTAGAAAAAATTGATAAAAACTAATATATGTGAGAAATATATAATCTCATAATATGTAAATGAGAATTTTCAAATTTTCATATAAATAAGGTAAAAATCTTTTGTGGATTTACTATTTTTGGAAAAAATAGAATTCTAAGTGTCTAAAAATAGAGGTACAAGAGGTGATGGATTGAGGAAACATAAGTCTATGTGCATGTAATTTCATCATAGTATCCTTTAGAGCCATATAGGTATGTGGTGTAATTTATACTCCTTTTTTAATTTCTAATAAAATGAACTAGATTTTGGAAATCTAGGGACTAGAGAATATCTGTGCAACAAATTTTTCCCAATAAGCATTATAATCAAGAGAAAAATATGATGGGTAAAGGGTAGTTGGTAAAAATTTAAAAATAGGGATAATTACATTTATTAAAGATAAGGAAATACATTACTTCCCTTTGATAATTACATTAATCAGGGTAATAAAGGTGTTAAAGGTAATTTCAAATCCTAGTCAATATTGTTGGGTATAGCGAGTATAGTTGGAAAATATGGTGGCCAATACTATAGGGTATAATATATTCAATAGGAAAATATAATGATAAATAATACCAAGGGTATGATTAATATTGTTAAATAATTAATGAATGGTTAGTATAGTTAATTGCTGGTTTTTACAATATAGAGTTTCAAGCATGGCCAACATTATAGGGTATGGTTAATTTACTAAGAACATATGTTGGTCAACAACATGGTGCATGGTCAATGCATTATAAAATATAATTTTGGATAATATAATATTGTATTGGTCGGTATAATGTAAACTATAAGTGACCACTATAGTAAAAATTTAGAAAAATGGATTGTACAATAGAATATAAGGAACATTTGGATTTTTTTTTTTTTTTTGTGATTTTATTCTATATTTTTAGAACAAATTTATTTTTATTTTTATTTTTAGATATTTTTAAAAGGTGGAGATGATTACAAGGGAGCATTAACACTAGATAGACACTATATTTTATGGAGATACTATCGATACTAAAGAATGCACAACTAGTGACTATTAAATTTTGAAACATTATGAATATTTTCCATGTTCCTCTAAGCACATGACTTATTTCCTCATATAGTTGGTTTTTGGGAGAGGATCACATACACATTTATATTGGTGGTAGAGGTGAATACAAAATAGGTTGTGATCACCTTAATTAATGTCCATGACATATTTGGGTTTCATATTATAGGTACTCTAATTCTATGTAATACACCATAATTGGTGGATAAGATATGGGAACTAACATTATGGGCTGCATGGTTTGATTGATAAGATGATCATAATCTCACTTTATGGATTTTTGAGGTGCTTATGTCAAGAAATATTAATATCTTAATCTTCCTTATCATATTTATGACTATGTGTGTATTATGTCATAGTTGACATGGGTCTGTGTGTATGTATATTATATATATGTGTCAGTTTGAACTAGAGAATGACACATTGTAAGATATGTGATCTTTGATATGGGTGTAGCTTGTAAAAATTATATTGGTTACTAAGACAAGGCTAGAAGACTATGGCTCATGTGATTATTTTTACTTTTATATATGAGAGGATTCCAATTTATATAATTGTATAGATGTGTCATGTGATTTATGACAATCTTACTAGGGTTAAGAGATAGGTTCAAGGGCATACTATGTGCATGACTTCCTATGTGCCATATTTGGATATATTTGGAGAGGTAAAATAGTATGGATACCCTACATGGGAACAATGTATACTTTGATATCTTGTCCAAACGTAGTATAGGTGACACCTAAGAGTAGAGTCACATGAAAAATTATTTATAGGTCGAGTGACATCCATATGACTATGTACTTGGGTAATTTTTATATTCACACCCATTAGTTCCTTTGGTTATCCATCCATATTCAAATAGGCATACTGTGGATCCATGATAGATACGAGGAAAAGGCATGTTAGATTCAGTCCTAAAAGTGATACCCACTATCCTATGATATCTAAGATATGATTATATAGGAATTGATAAGTGTAAAGAAGATATGGTGAAGGTGGACAGGTAGTAGTAACTCTTTAAATATATGTGTACTCACATGCAAATCCAAAAAAAGAAAAAAAATGTATATGGTCATTTGTAGAGGTTAACTTGATATGCTTTGGTAGTATATCAGTGTAGTTGTAGAAGATTCATTCCATCTCAGAATGATGATATTTTAGGCATGCTAGGTGGGAGAGATGATGGGGTTATATTAGTTATGAGAAATAAGTATAAGTTATGTTATCATTTTTACATAGAGGTAGAGATATTTATGTTAAATACTAGTGATATGTATGCTATAAATTTTGATATATATGTGAGACGTGATATATATTTTATTTTGTAGACATGGTAGAAGGAGAGAAAAATATAGTGGAAATAGTGCACCATGATATCTTTAATGTTGTGATACAAGATTATGACACTAATATCAATTTAGATCCTATAAAACCCTAATTCAAGACTTATGTTGGTTTTCTAGATTTATGGAATCATATATGATGGATATTTTGAGACAAGTACAAGCTATAGAGTAATCAATAATACAATCAAGCATGGGAGGAGATTCAATGGAAGTGTGGTAGGTATTAACCACCAATTTGGCTATACACATGGTGACTATAGGATAGATGGAATATTTTTGAAGCACATGTAGACCATATAAAAGAATATATTAACGACATGAAATCTCTAAATTGATCACTAAAAGTGAATGTTTAGGCTACTAATTTAATAAAATCCATGGAGTATATAGTACCTCTCCCTTGCGTGGTGAAGCTAATTAAAAGGCCTAGATATCCTAGATTTTTCACTTTGATGTATTATGATGTATAATGATGTATAAAACTTATAAATGTTCATGTGTGTATGTGTGTGTCTAGGCACACAACAACACACAAAACAGCATACACACATAAATAGGAAAACATGCATTCATGCACACATGCATAAATATATATGTGCATATGCACAGACACATCATGTCATATCATATCATATAAATTTTTGTTCATTTTTTATCTACATGAATAAAAACATTTGTCTATGTTTTTTCATTATAAGCATGTAATATGGTTATCAAATTATTCCATGATGAAATTTATTTTTTTCTATAAAATTTGAGAACATTCATTATAAAAAAGAAAAACAAAATAATAAAAATGATAATTTTTGTAAATCAAAAAATTAACAAACAAAATATGTAAAATAAGATGAATAAATGAATATAAAACATACCCAACATAAGTAAGATGTAAATATTAAGAAAAAACATGAGATGTGTAAAACATTGTACATATAAAGTTATAAAATATATCAAAATGTAATACAAAGCTAATCATAAAATGTGAAAATAGCTATGAAAAGACATGTCTAATGTAATAAATGTAAAAGATAATCAAATCATGATGTATGAAAATGTATTCCAATGTAAGATAACTAAATCTAACTTGAATTAAACATAATTCAAAATGGAAATGAACATAAATTACTTCCAAATTACTATATGAAAAGACTCAAAGCAAA
This sequence comes from Torreya grandis, assembly GCA_037957365.1. Taxonomy (NCBI): domain Eukaryota; kingdom Viridiplantae; phylum Streptophyta; class Pinopsida; order Cupressales; family Taxaceae; genus Torreya; species Torreya grandis. The sequence goes on along the minus strand of JARHVA010004097.1, from coordinate 1,618,694 downwards.
AAATTACATGTATAACAATAAGCAAAAGATCTCAATGAGTGTGCCTATACTAAAACAAGATTTATGAAAACATAACCAATTAAAGACAAAACTATGATGATAGAGATGGTGTAGATGGTGATGGGAGTTTATGAGGAAGTCTTTGTTGTATTCCCCAAATAATTAAAATATAACTCATAAACTAAAAAATCCATGAACTGTTCTAGAAAAAACCAAAAGACAAATCTTAATAAAATATATAGAAAATTAGATTGTAAAGAAGAACGACATGATAAAATAAATTCACATTATATAAAATAAATATTTGAAAATATATTATAGAGATATAATAAATAAAGGTAGAACATAGCTAATGTATAAATCCTTAGTAGAGACTAGAAACTATAATCAAGTCGGTACTGTTAATATCTTTTGACATCAAAGACCCAAAGAACCACCTAGAAAGTGTGAGACTGAGATAATAGTTTAAGTATAAGGATCATCCTATGAAGGCTATAGTCATGAAAAATAAAATTATCTTAACTTCCCATATTGTTTTCATTACTCCTTAGGACCACTTAAAGATTTATCAAATTTCTATGAATATATGGTGCTTGTGTGAGAAATTAAGTGGCATTGGAATATAAGAAGATATAGATATGAAATGATGAAATGAGACTATGTAATATAACATAATCGGCATCAATTATATATTGAAGCCAAATATTTATTTTTAGATTTGAATATAATAGAAGATGTGCCTAAAAGATTACATCTTTTGGTGTCACATGAGTTTTTTTATATACTTTTCCTTTTAACGTTACCTTTTATTAAGGTTATAGTTATAACTAGTTTTCATTTTTATATTTTCCTCCTCTCTAAATACTTATAAAAACCCAACATGGGTGATAAATATTAATAACACAACATAACCTATGCTTCGCTACTAGAGAGGAGAATATAAAGACCATGGTGCCTAGAGTCTCCTAGATTTATATGATAGGAAAGTGTATGATCCCAAAGATGCCCCAAGGGTGCCTCAAGTGAAGGAAGAGGAAATGAATGTATTTTGTAATATCCATCAATAAAAAATGGGGATATACTGAACATATGTTTTTATTTTCCCAAAATAAGGGATTTTTTTAATTTATAAGTGGCTAGGAAAAAGGACGGATCTAAATTTACATGAAAATGTAAGATAAATAGAGTAAAGGAAACCCATATAAGGTAAATGATATGATAGATGTGTTGGAAGAAACATAATGGAGAGGGGGCTGAATCAGTCATCACATAATTTATTTTACAATCTTACTTAAGCAATCATAGATCATTTAAACAAACATGTACATCTTAACAGACATAAAAACCAATCCACAAGAGCATGGAACACATTAACATAGTATTTATGTGGGAAAACCCCAATGGGAATAAAACCCACTAATGATGTAAATGGAATATTCTCCTATAATAAAAACACCAACTTTAGTGAAGCACCAACATCATATGGAGTACCAACCCCAACTAGCTATGCACCAACTCAACTAGGCTTTAGCAAACACCAAGTTATAAGGAGGAACCGACCCCCTAGATGACTCAAAACCAAATTATCCACCTAAAATACTTGATCAAATTCAAAATACCTTGTTTCTCATATAATAAATGATGATATTCTTCTTCATTTTTTCACACACTTCTATTCCTCTCAAACTAGCCTTTATCTTTCTTCATTCAACTATCCCTCTTCTTGACTTGATTAGGTCATAGAGGCACTAATATTCATATGTATACCTATGGTTAGATATTAATGACACATATTTTATTGTATAAATTACCTCATCCTATTCCTCTTTGTATTATTTTATTCACTTTCACTAATACTTATTTTTATTTCATAAAATAGGCATGAAATTACCTTGTACTTATATAAGTCATTTGACCATATCTTTCTTAGTTGGTCACACATTATTGTATTAGTATGTCAGCCATGGAATTCATCTTAATTAATATCATAAACATGGATCAAATTTTATTTTAGTCCTTTTATTTTTGATCTAATCTAATTAATCCTTATCTCTTCTTTAGGTCTCATGGATACCTAATTCCATTAGGCCTACTTAGCACACATTACACTTTGATCTTCCTTGAAACACCTTGAAAAAATCAATACATAAGGAAATAATATTAAACTCTAATATAAATTATCCAACTTCACTTTATGTACATAACATATATTATTTCAAACCACTACTTGAAGCATACCATTAGTATTATTCACATAAAGACTATGCATACTCAGAAAGTTCATCTTGAAAAAACTATAGTAAAAACATAATTTGTAAAAACAACCATGGAAAAAATCACATATTATAAAACCTCATTACCTCAAGGTTTCAAAAACTTAATTATATGCTTTAACTCAGGGTATATAGGCTGAAACTCTTGTTCATAAGATGCATACTCTGAGCTACTAACTAGCTTCAAAACACAATCAAAGAAACATGAACTTATGACACCTGATTGAACATAATAAAAGGATTTAAATGAAATAAAATTATATTATAAAATACATATAACAATCTCAAACAAAGAGATCGTAATCTCTACTATAAAATATTGGTCTTGGAAACCAATCTATTGACCTTCTTTCTCACAGTCTTTACTCAACCATACAAGCCATTTTAGCTTCAATTTTCTAACCTTTTTATATTAACTTAAAAGTTTATTAAAAAAATGTATATATCATTAATTTACCATAAATATAATTATGTGCAATATATTTATAAAAAAAATAATTATGTGCATTATATTCATCAACTCATAGCATAGAGTCTCAAACTCATCTCTAAAATTTGCTTACTTAAAGCTACCAATTTTCCTTGAAACACTATCATGGTGATAATGAGATTCAACATATATGTAGACACTTTCAAAGACTTTAAATTAATATTGATTTTATTTTAATATAATTATGAAAATATAAAATTGATATATAACATGTTCATATGGCAATATTTGTCTTGAATACCAATCTCACAAACTCATACCTTCACTGTCTTGTTTGCATAGGATAGGTCAACTAATGAACAACACTTTAATCATATCCATTGACATTAAAAAATTATATAAAACATGAAAATGTATTAAAATTATTGAAAAAAATATTAATTCACTTGGATTCATTACTAATCCATGACAAAACATCCCTAATCAACTTCTCACTTCAGCTTGGTTTTATCATTGTCTAGACAATTAGGTCTATCAATGATAGGCTAACTTGTTTGACTAGTTCAGCACACTTGATGTTTATAACCTTCTCAAAAACCACCATGGAAATAAGATACAAGTCTCAATATTAAATCTTAATTTAATTGTCCACTTTGACTATGTCAACTTTGATTGTTATATAAAATCTCGAAAAAATAAGGCTTTTCTTGTAGGGTCTACTGACTCTCTTGACAACAAATCACACCTAGAGATGTTTGAGATATTTTAATACAAACTAAAATAACTTTTATATGTATATCAAACCATTATGGGTACTTTTTATTAACTTTTTTTATATCGAGTCACTATTAGGGTTCTTTAAGGGTTTAAAACATCTTCAAATCTTAATGACCATTCATAAATCTTAGCCCCTCATTCTAGAAAATAATGATTGGAATTTTGATATAATACCCTTATCCATATAACATTAATATATTAGGTCCTCATGTAGATGATACACATGACAATGATCACTTGAAAAACCTTTTTGGGTAGAAGGCTCTTCAACGTATACACTCAAGAGACCTTAAAACAATTTTTCAATTTTTTTATTAAAAACCATGACTTGAAACTTCATGCACGTGTTTAGAATAACTTGACTAACCTTTTAAAATGATCAAATTCTCAACCATGACTTGGAAACTGATACTAATACCCCATTTGGCCACCATCTCAATTTTTGATTTTTAGGCCTTGACTTGCAAGTCATATTAGGCCTTGAAACTAAACTTATAACGACTATTCAATATATTATCACCTCATTTACATTACATGTAACCTCTTATCATGATTATATACTATCAAAATTTATTCATATATGTTTACAATAACTCATGATTCCTCATTAGGCCAAGCAAGGTATAGAAGTAGTCTAGTTACAGAGTTTGGCTTAAGGCCTTACCCATGTAGGCTTACATTAAAACTATCCTAAGTGATCCAAAACCTCATATGCATTCTCAATAAACCTTATACAACCTCTTATTCAAATATTTAATATAATTTCTTCATATCTTTGCTAGAATATTTTCAAAGCTAACTAAGTGAATCTTCAGAGCTACCTCGTAGATCTTTAGAGCTATAACAAAACATTTTCATCAATTGAAAGATAATATTCAAATATTGTTATTCATATATTTGGATAAACATATTCATATCTTGATAGACCATATTTAGACTTGCTTACATACATCTTCAAAGTTTGGCTAAGGATCTTTCTAGCTCACTCATTTCATCATGCTACCTACATATACCTTCTAAAAAGGTATATACAAAGCTTTACAAGATAATTGACACTTTACACACTAAATTTTACTCTCATTTTCATATCAATGATATCATTATCACTCTTCAAATATTACTCTCATATCACTACTCTCATACAACAACAACATTCACTATGTTGGCATAAGAACACATCATACACATGCCTCAAAGTTTAATTGACCATGCACCTCCACAAGAACCTTTGACATTAATGACAACATAAATTCCAAAAATGAATAATCAATGACAATATCCCACTTTGTCATTGATGGAAAACACACTTAAAAAATTATGGCAACCATTTCCTAGATTTGGATATTAGCTTATTTATCCCTTTTTGTTCTTTATCCTACTTTGATATTAAGGGAAAAGGGTCACATACAACTATTAGTATCAAATTTTCTCCCTTATTCACAAATATCTTCCCATTTTAGATCATTCTCCCAGTTATTCCTTGAAAAACTCAACAAAATAGATTCTATGAAGCATCTCAAACACATGCTCCCCTTAACTCCATGCATAACTCTATTATGATATCAAAATAAACCACTATCATAATAAAGAATGTAGAGTTACCTATATCACCTTTAGACCAAGCATATCTCCTTTAAATAAACTAAAAACTCAAGATCACTTACCTTCCTTGATATGACTGAATAAGATCAAACTCTTGATACCAAATACATAATTAAGAACTCCACCTTAACCTTTATAGCTCGGTATATGAGTCAATAGGACTCTTAAGACATACCCATATTCCTTAAAACATATTAAAACCAATAGACCTTGTTAACACAGATCAAGCTCAAGTACTCATAAAAATAGATTCCAAAATATTACCTCTCATATACTACTTAATTGCACTTTGACCTCATATAGATGATATGAAACTTAGACCTCTCATCATGCAACCTTATTCACTTTAAAACTTATATCTACCAACATAGGAGTGGATAATAGCCATCTTCATCTTTTTTCTTATAACATAGACAACCTCAAATCTTCTGAGGATGAAACATTCTTTGAATACAACCTCATGCTTCTAATGATAGAATAATGTCTCCATGAATCCTAACAAAGCCACCCATTTTTATAGGGCACTAAAACACCATGAAATCAAGACAAGACTAAATATTATTTAGTGTCCTTCTAGGCTTGATTGGCACTATAGGCTTGATCTCATCATCAACCATTTAATCATCAATGTGAGATAAAAATAGACATTCCTAACTTGATTTCACACCTGAGGCATGTTTTAACTCAACACATAGTCCACTTTATCTTTTAGACTTATCATGACTTATCTTTATTACCTTTTGTTTCCATACATTCATTTGCCTTCTTTCTTGCAATCTATCAGCTTTAAAATTATCATTTTAACTTGATGAGATTCTAACTTTGTCAGGAAAAAATATTACAATGTGTCCTACATTATGATAGCTATAACAAACCACCTTATACATACCATTTGACTATTGTGAATTGTGACTCCTTTCATAGTTCCATGAGTACTCATTTTTTGAGGTTATTTTATATTCTATTGCTCTATGACCAAATTGACTACATACAAAATAATAAACATTGAAATAACTATCATTACTTATAACATTAGGCTATTTGATATGTCTTTTAATGTTGACCTTTTTATCTTTGGTAGTCTTATCCTTGACTAGAGGTGCCTACTTTTGGTCTTATTTACAGCCAAGATATGTCTTGTCACTAACAACAATTTGACTACTCAATATATCATGTATAGCCTGAATGCTCTTTTCAAACTTCACAAAACTCATCACCTCTATATATTACTGATCCAACTTCACTTCCACAAATTATATTCTAGTTTCATACCTTATGTATTATTCCTCTTTAGCCTTTAGTTTACATTGACTATCCCCATTTATGCCTCAACTTGATTGATGATATCATCATACTCCATGGAGGTGTTACTCAATAACTTCTCAAATAGGCCAATATGATCCTCATAATCCTTAACTAATGATCTTAGTTTCTGATTCTTTCTTATTTGAAACTTCAAATCCTTTAGGGTACTTACTAGCTCTACCTTAAGATTTACTTCTCCTTATTCTTCATTTGATTCTATATAAACCACAAGACCTTTCCCACTTTATAAAACCTCATTTCCTGATTCTATTGACATGAACACATTTTCATTATTTTCAAGTTCATTACTACCATAATAGCTATCAAATGTGATTTAATCACTTAGATTATATGAGTTATCTTCTTTGGTTTAGAAAATCTTCCCATTTTTTAGTGACCCTTTCCTACCTTCGTTCTTGTTTAAATCTCTCTTGTTTTTATTAGACTTATAGGCCTTTCTATCATCTCCATGATATTCATCATGTTCTTTATTATACTCAAAATTATGCTTGTTAGGACACTTGGATGAAAAGTGACCAATCTTTCCATAGTTGAAACATTTAAAGGGCAACTTACCTTTGTACTTACTATATCTAAACCTCAAATTTCTTGCAAAAATGGCTGTCATTTTATCATCATCAACATATAAGTATTCCTTATCCTTGACTTCATTGTATTTTGACTTATTATCAACTTTTGAAGCATATTACTTCTTGAGAGGTCTTTTTTCATTAGTTATCATCTCATAGGTTGTCAAGATTCCATGAATCCCATTCATTTCTAGGTTTTCCAAATCTTATATCTCTTCTACTACAAGCACTTTAGAGTTAAATTTAGGAGCTAGTGATCTTAACACCTTCTAGAAAATAGTGTATTATTTCATTTCTTCTCTGAATCCTTTAATGATATTTAAAACTTCATCAACCTTTAATAGGTAAGATGTGATGGTTTCATCTTCATTCATCTTGAAGATTTCAAATTATCTTTGGTGGGTATACAACTTGGCCATATTCAGCTTGGTGTATCCTTCATAGATAGTTTTAAACTTGTCCCATATATATTTAGCTAATTCATAGTACACTACCTTCACAATATGTACCTCTGATAAGACACAAAGAATGGCATTCATTACCTTAGACTTGTTTTCACTATCTTTCTTACCTGCTACATCGGTTGTTGGAATAGGAAGAGCACTATAGCCATCCACAATTGACTACCATATTCCATGACCTTGATACATCAAATATATATTCATCCTAAAATTTAAAAAGGTATAATTGGATCTATTTAATAATGAATCCTTAATTTTAGAGAGACCACCTTGAGCTTGCTCACTATCCATCCTTAGTTCTAGGATCTCTTTTAGGTTTTAGACCTACTTCAAAGGACTAAGATCTGATAATGATGATTGGAATAAAAATTAATAAGAGGGGTTTTAATAAATCTTCAAAAAAATTATTTAACAATCTTACTTTAGCAATTATAGATCATTGAAACAAGCATGTGCATCTTAACAAGCATAAAAACCAATCTGCAAGAGCATGAAACACATGAATGCAATATATATGTGGGAAAACCTTGAGGGGAATGAAACCCATTGATGATACAAATGGAATATTCTAATATAATACTAAAAATAACTTTAGTGAAGCACTGACTTCACATGGATCACAAACCACAATTAGCTAAACACCAACTCAATTAGGCTTTAGAAAATACCAACTTGCAAAGAGGAACCAACCCCCAAGATGACTCAATGCCAACTAAACCAACTAAAAAATTTGATCACATTCAAAATACCTTATTTCTCATATGATAAATTATTATTTTCTTATTCATCTCTTCACACACTTTTCTTCCTATGAAACTAGCCCCTATCCTTCTTCGCTCAACTATCCCTCTTCTTGACTTTATTAGGTCATATAATCAATGATATCCCTATGAATAATTCATATAAGATATTAATTATACCTCTTTTATTATCCAAATGACCTCCTCTTGATCCTCTTTATTCTTTCTTATTTTCTTACACTCATACTTTTTTTCTTTCAAAAAATAGGTCTAATACTTCTTTGTACTTATACAAGTAATTTAATCATATCTTTCTTATTTAGAAAAACATTCTAATCTTCTTATTTAGACATTTAATTGATCTTAAGACATATAATATACATGTATCAAACATTATTTGAGTCCCTTTAGGTATAACCTATTTTAATTAAGCCTTATCTCTTCTTTAAGTCTTATGGAGACCTAATTCCATTATGCCTACTTAACACAAATTATACTTTGATCTTCCTTATAACACATTAAAATACTTAATGTAGTAGTAAAACATAATATTATACTCAAATACATCCTATCCAAATATAATTTAGGTTCATAATATATGTTAGTTCAAGCCATTACTTGAAGCACACCATTAATATTGTTCATATAAGGATTGTGCATACTCAAAATGTTTGTCTTGAAAAACTAAAGTTAAAAATTTAATTTTTACAAACAACCATGGAATAAAATCACATATATAGAAAAAAAATACATAAATTTCATCAAAAACTTAATCATATTCTTTAACTTTGGGTATACAATCTCAAACTCTTCTCTTCAAGATGCATACTTTGAACTACCAATTAGCTTCAAAACATAGTCAAGGAAACATGAAATTATGACACATGATTAAAAATAATAGAAGGATTTAAATTAATTAAAATGATATTATGACATAATTATAAAAATATAAAAAGTATATCACAATATCTAAAATAATCTATTGGTCTTGTAGATCAATTTGTTTACCTTCTCTCTTGCAATCTTTACTAGGCTAGACAAGTCATTTTCGCTTCAATGTTACAACCTCTTATACTAACTTAAAATATTATAAAAATAATGGATATATAATTAATGTAAAAATAATATAATTCTATTAATTATATACATCAAATTATGACATAGAGTCTTAAGATCATCTCTACAATTTGCTTACTCAGTTTTGCCAATTTGCCTTGAAACACAGTCATGGTGATTATGACATTCAACACCTATGTAAAAACTTTTAGAGAATTAAAATTGATTTGGATTATATTATAATATAATTATTCCAATATAATATATATATTTTTATATATTTAACATGTTTATATGTCAATATTGGTCTTGAAGATGAATCTCACAACCTCGCACCTTCATTTTCTTATCTACACTCGACAGGTCAACTTATGAGAAACACTTTAATCATATAAAATAAAATAAAAAAATTATATACAACATGAACATTTATTAAATTTATTAAAAACATCTTCATACACTTGGATTCATACCTAATCCATGACAACACATTCCTAATGAACTTTTCACTTCTGCTAGTTTTATCATAGTCTATACCATTAGGTCTATTAATAGTACGTAAAATTATATGAATGGTTAGATAACCTGAAGTTTGGAACTTGATAAAAAAAAATTCCATGGACATAATATAAAATTCTTAATATTTAACCCTTATCTAATTAACAACTTTAACTTTGTTAACTCTAAGTGCTACAATAAATCTCCAAAAAACAAGGCCTTTCATGTAGGGTCTACTCACTCTCCTAATAAAAAAATCACACCTAAATATGATTGAGAAAGTTTAATAAAACCTAAAATCACTTTTATATGTGTGTGTGTGTGTGTGTGTGTGTGTGTGTGTGTGTGTGTGTGTGTGTGTGTGTGTGTGTATATGTATATATATATATATATATGTATATATATATATATATATGTATATATATATATATGTATATATATATATATATATATATGTATATATATATATGTATATATATATGTATATATATATATGTATACATATATATATACATATACATATATATATATACATATATATATATGTATACATATATGTATATATGTATATATATATGTATATATATATATGTATATGTATTTATATATATATATATATGTATATATATATATGTATATATATATGTATATATATATATATGTGTATATACATATATATATATAAATACATATACATATATATATATACATATACATATATATATATATATACATATATATACATATATATACATATATATACATATATATATATATATATACATATATATATATATAAGTGATTTTAGGTTTTATTAAACTCTCTCAATTATATTCAGGTGTGATTTTTTTATCAGGAGAGTGAGTAGACCCTACATGAAAGGCCTTATTTTTTGGAGATTTATATCAAACCATTATATTCACTTTTGATCAACTTATTTCATATCAGGTCAATATTAAGGTTCTTTGAGGGTTTAAACCATCTTCCAATCTTAAAGATCATTAATAAAGCTTAGCCCTTCAGTATAGAAACCAATGCTTGGAATTTTGATATAAGACCCTAATCCATATAACATGAATATATTATTTCATCATGAAAATTCTTCATGTGCCAATGATTACTTGAAAAAACTTCTCAGGTAGATAACTCTTCATCCTATGCACTTGAGAGACCTTAAGACACTTTTTCAAGCCTTTTCATGTAAACCATGACCTAAAACTTCATATAAATTCTTAAAAAAAACTTTAATGACATTATTAAATTCTCGCCTACTCACCCATGACTTATAAAATGATCCTAATACCACATATGTCCACCATCTCTCTCTCTTTGCTTTTTAGGCCTTGACTTAAAGTCATATTAGGCATTGAAACTGACTTTCTAGCCAATATACAGGATGTTATCCCCTCATGTACATGCCATGAAACATCATAGCATGTTTAAATACTATAAAAATTATTCATATGTCTTTTAAATAGGTCATGATGACTTATTAGTCTAAGAAAGGTATAGAACTAGAATAGTTGTAGATTTGGGATTAAGGCCTTACCCCTATAGGCTTACCTTGAAACTCTCTTGAGTGATCCAATAGATCATATGAATTATAAATTAACCCTATATAGACTCTTCCTAATATCTTAAAAATAATGTCTTTTATCTTTACCAAAACATATTTGGAGTAACCTATGTGAATCTTTAGAGCTGTCTGGTAGATCTTCAGAGCTATAACATAACATCTTCATAGCTCAATGAAGCATCTTCAAAGTTGCTTATATAGATCTTTAGAATAACATCTTCATATCTTTATGGATCATCTTCAGAGTTTATTTTTTATAGATTTTAATCTTGACAAAGGATCTTTGTATCTCACCCATTTAATCATTCTACCTACACATACCTTCTCACAAGGTCTAGACAAGGCTTTACAAGGTACTTGATAGTTGACACACTGACCTGTACCCACTCATGTTTATCTCAATGATATCACTATCAATATTTAAATATTAATCTCACATAAATGATCTAATATAACAACATCACTCACTATGTTTTCATAAGAAATCATCATACACACCTCAATGTTTACTTGGCTATGCACATGCACAAGAAACATTAACATCAATGACAACAGCAATGCCAAAAATCAACAATCAATGATATTTCTCAACAATATGGTAATCATGTAACTATATAGTCTATATTATCGTATAGTCATACTCTATTTTTATAACATATAAGTGAATTATGTTTGATTATTTATGTGTAAAATTAGATATATCATAATATTAAATATGTAAAATATTCTACTATTGTGATTTGTATAATTTTCCAAATATAGAAACTAATATTTTTGGAAAAGTAATAAGAAGATATATAATTATTTCACAAAAATATATTGTTTGAATTTTGACTCTCCAACAATTAAAATCAAAATAAAACGTGATTTTATAGATTGGGAATCATAGTTACGAATAGAAACAAAATTTGGATTGGTTCACTGTAAGTGGAGAATGGAACAATGTATTCCCATTTGTTAAATGTATACATTTTTCAATTGATGATGATAGCTAGTTGACTCAAAAATATAGATAATTTTTTTTTTAAATGGAAGATTAGATCCAAAATTATAAAGTATTTATGGATGTGACCATTTTAAGTGGATGGTAGTGCAATGTGCCCAGTTCTATTGAATGCAAGCACGCCCATGTTGACTATAACAAAGAATGGATTATTCCAACACTTAAATTTAGATTATTGTGGGCCATATATGCATATTTATATCTTTAATATCATTAAAGTCACTTGTAATGAAAAAATCATAGAAACTTACACAAAAAAAATTGGAATAAAATGGGTGGGAAGGGGAAATCAATTACAAATAATAGAGTTGGAAAGACCTTGGTTAATCCTCATTGAAATATAAATTTTTAAAATACATCACCAATACTCCAAATATGGACCAAACTCAATTGTATCTATCTATTATACATATTTGTGTGAATGGTGAATGGAATATATATGCTCTTTCTCTTATTTTACCCTTAGTACAAGTATGCAGATGAAAACTTATCCTTTAATGTAACTTTAATAGACCTATATATAGAATATGAAAATATTTTAATATATTTTGAGACTAAATACAATTGTCTTTAATGCTTTAAATAAAATTTAGATTTGTATATATTTTTTTATTTTGAATTTGGGACATATTGGCACACAAAATTCAACCCAATATAAGAACCAATGGAAAAAATAAAAATGAAATGAAATCTAACTCAAAAGAAGTTTCAAAAGTTATGCATAGACAAATATATGATAATTAAACATGCCCTCATGTTAGTGTTGTCTAGTTACCATTAATATAAGGATAAAGGATAAAATTCAAGGATCCATATGACAAAGTGTCTATGTAAATAACCAATAAAAAAACTCATAAATTATAATATAGAAAGACTCAGCTAAAATGTGATAATTGATGCCTCAATCACTATCAATATTTTATCCATAAAAAGTTTTAGTAAATTACATAAAGGATGGTCTTGTACAAAAATAGTTGTCTACATTTTCCCCACATTTATTATAGAAATGAACATGATAGTGTAAAGAAATTAATTTAAACTTAACCATTTATGACACACTTTGTCTATAGAGATGTTGATAGCTGCAAATACATCATGATATAATCTAAAATAACCCATGAAGTAGTTAATTTAAGGATAGAGTACACTTGTAAATGTATTATGCTACCTATGGAGGATGCTTGTGATGTGATAAGTAGACAAAAGGATTATTTTTGTCCTATTCATTTCTTGATCTTGAAAATAAATAGTCCCAAAAGCTGTGAAGGGAAAGAAAACACTCCATTTAGTGTCACTATTCCGATGAGCATATTAATTAGATTAACTGAGACTAGAGAGAATGTGCCCCCTTCGTGAAAAACTTGTATAATATAGTTTTATAT
>JARHVA010004097.1:1487500-1600000 GCA_037957365.1 Torreya grandis | reverse complement strand
ATCTCTCCATCATAAAAGTGCCCCAAGAAAAGGTCATAGAGACTTTCTCTTATGGGAAAATGGATTGAAACAAAATTCTAAGGGAATTCCTTTAGGAGAGGATAAGTTCACGGAAAAAGAGGAAACAAAAGGCTGCAAGGAATAGTCTAAAAAAATTCCTTCAAGAAAAAAGTCTATGAAGAAGAGACTAACATGATGCCAAAGATAATGGTTGAAAAAAATAGTCTAAAGGAATAGCCATTGGGATTCAAATATCCCACGATAGTCCCACAAATGTCAACTTGAGCCCCTATAAGTATCCATTGGCATTAAAAATATCAAAATTGGAACTATTATGTAGATAAATGCTATAATCCATCATTAAATTTCCTTGAATACATAAGTGGGATATTCACACCTACTACCAAAAAGTGGATTAACAACTTAAATGAAGAAGTGAAACCATGATTCTAGTCATGCCCCTAGTATCCAAAATCTAGGAAAACCAATATTTTGGATTGGTTTTCCTCCTTTATGAGCTCAGGTGTAGTTTTAAAGTGATATTTTATGTCTACATTCAATGAAGAGCATACTGATCCATACCCTCAATAGATAGCTACACAAAATAGGTTTGATCATGATGTTACAAAATGCATTAGTATGGGTGCCTTGTCTTGGCAAATAGAAGGAGACTTGAATGTGTAAAAGGTTTGAGGAGATGGGTGGTGATCTTAGGTAGTTTATCTCATGATCAGGGTAGTTACATGTTTTGAATACAAAGGGTATCAAGAATAATAGTTATGGTTGTATCCATTTGTAAGATCCCTCTCCATTTTTTTGACACAATTCCCTCTTCTCTATCATCCTTTCATGATATATATATAGGCTATTGATGCCTAAAATGGATCCCTCTACTGGTGATAGACTTACTCTATCAAAATCACCTTGTAAACACTCTCATTAAGCAATAAGATAAACTTTTTTTATTTTGGTTTGAAGTCAATTATACATTATTGTAGTTTAACTTATAGATGTATTTCCATTTTCATCATCTATAGATTATCTACATGTCTTACTTTAATTCACTTAGTTCCTTGTAGGGTGTCTGAAGTGTTAAACATTGGTGCGTTTTTGAAGTGTCACAAGTTTATAGTATCTCATATAGGCCTATTTAATTTTTTCTTTCAAATTTTAGGGTTTCCCTTTGACCTTCACACAAATTAATTATGATTTTGGCCTTCAGATAGGATCAAATTAGTTTGTGCCTTGATTAGGCTCATTAGTACTTGTTAAGGTTTCCATGTAAAAAGTGGATCATTTCATTTTTTTGTGCATCATTATTCTTAGCTTAGATTTCCCTTTCATGTTATCTTTATCTCCTTTTTCCTTTGTTAGAAGTAGATTTTAGTGTAGAAAATATGTTGAAGTGAAACATTTAAGGATCTAGCCTCATTAAAATCCCTAGAGGCTAAACCTCACTACATTATACCCACAACCTGAGGTTGCTCCAATATTGTAGCTAGGAGTGAGAGAGCCTAAAAAACTCTCACATGGGTACAATTCTAGCCTATAATATTTTTTGGCATGCCTAATGGGACCAAATTCAATGAATATTGGTCAATTTTGATGCTATTTTGATCAATTTGAAATAGTTATAGCTTTCATCTTTCAATATCTGGCAACTTTGAAGAACACTCAACAATCTAGTGATAGAACAGTAACTATCTTTCATGTCAAAGGCATCTACAAGATCAGCTTTTAGAGGTATTCATTTTAATTTTTTTGAAATCCCCTTAAATTTAGCCAAAAGGTTAAGGTTTGCAAATAATCTATCATATTTAAGGAAACCTTTTTCTAAACTAGTCTCAAGGCTTACCCTTGTAAGTAACCTCTTGATAGTTCCCCCTATTACCATGATTCCCCAAAGAGATTTTGTAGGTTTCAATGGTTAAATTCCTTTGAATCTACCACAATACAGTCCTATACTAGTATCATCTCTCAAAATCATCCCATATTTTATAGGATACAAACCCATAACCCCTGTTAAACACATCAATGATAGCCAATTTTTGCAATATCTATAACATCATTGTAGAAAATATAGTTATTAGACTATTGGTTATATCCCTTAAGGGAAAAGTTTTAGATTGGTATAGATGCTTATATCCCAATTCTAATCAATCATGAAATCAAATAGGAGTGGCCTTGTGTAATAGATTTTTAGACAAGAGTGACCATTTGTTACTAGAAAAATAACTTACCACAATCAAGATAACACCCTATGAATTCATGCAAGACTTCAACACAAGATTCTAAAAAGCTTGGGATAGAATTCTAGCCTCTGTGAGACTGTCCCCTAACTTTGTGTTATTATACTACTTGAATGCTCTAAATAGAGATATAGTTTTAATGATCTAATCCATGGGAGGGGACATATTGCTAAATGCTTATGAAGTGGCTATTAAATCATAAAATTGCCTAGTTTAGGCTGGAAAGCTTTCTCCTAGACCCCTAATGCCTCTTTTCTCTAAAATTAGACCACACCCTATATTTACTCCCACACTTGATGCTATTCTTCCAAGTCCAACAATTGCTACTATACCTTCACCTAAGTAAGAAAAGTCCTCCACTAGTAGATCTGATAGATTTTTTTAGGATCTTTGAATAGTGACCATGGGACAAATGTTGAATTCCTAAGAGGTAGAATTATAGCTCCAAAAATAATAAAATTTTAAAAATTAAATGTTTGCATTAGCCACTTTACACAAAAATAAAGTATATATAAGGTGAGATTAGGTCACTAAAAAGGTAAAACCCTAACTCATAATTGAATTCCACTTAAAGGTATATAAACCCTAATGACTTAATTAACTAACCTAAGTAAGATAAAAAGGCATGCAGGTAAAACCACTGGGTGGGAAAAATCCTACACTGACACCCCCTTGAAGCGTAGCTTAGGTGGGTAGAAGAATTGGGTTCTGCCATCAGGGGCTAGTGAGGTACCCAAGTAAATGCAATTCCCATAAACTAGGGTAAATGAGAAAACCTAAAGGAATAAAACTCATCCCCAAAAAGAGAGAAAATAATAAAAGAGGGCTAAAAATCCCATCGAGGTCTACAATTGATTGTAACCATCTGATGTCCCCTAAAGGAATGCTCGAGAGTGACTATGAATCAAAAGTTAATGTAATGAATAGTGAATTACCATGAAATAATGAGTTTATCCACCAAGTGCCTGAAGAATCTTTAGCTAAGGTGAAAATCCTAAGAAAGGATGATCCACATACTATGAGGTAGGTGGCCCAACTGCTTAATTCCAAGATGGTGTAATCGATGTAGAGGCAAAGATGGTATATGAAATCCTTTATAACTATCAAATAGACTACTTAATGTCTGATGTGTCCTAAATTAGTAGATAATTACCATATAATGTTGGAGGTAGGCCAAAGGTAGGTGGGCCAATAACTAACTTTTGAATATCTAGAAGTTGACAAGGAGATGGTGGAGGTGTGTCCACTTTACTATTGTAGTCATCTATAGAAGAAGAGTTATCAATATAAGAAATAAGCTTAGGCTCATAAGTGTCATTAGGTATAGGTGAGTTTGAAGAGGAATCTAAAGAATATGAAGGAGAGTCAAGAGAAAAGTGTGATAACATATATATTTGAGTCTGATGATTGACCATTCCCATAGCCAAAATAGTACCACTATGCAACTCCCTGATGTACACTAAATCTAAAGTAAATTCAACTCATATGCCTGGGCCAAGGTGAGTGATCTAATAGATTGATAGGATATTAGTTGAGAGTGAGGGTATACTTAGAACATTATTTAATGTTCCACCACTCACTTAAATAGACCCTATCCTAAGAACCTTTTTATAAGTGTTGTCATAAAATTGTATAGAGGACATGCGACATGGTTCTAAGGAATTGAACTCAATCTATGAAGAGGCCATGTGATGTGAAGCACCAGAGTCAATGAGCCATGTAGGAGGAGTTAGACGCACAAATATAACTAAGGCTTTTCCCTTATGTTCCCATTTTTATTCTCTTTTGCCATTTTTTTCTAGAGTCATTTGCCTTAGTGTATACATAAGTTGATGAAGTTAGTTTGATAGAATATGGAATACCTATGTTGTTCTAAATAAGAAGGCTAGTGAGGTGGTCAATTTATTTATTCAAACATTTACTCTCATCATGCTTACCTAAGCAATGCCCATATTTGATCTAATATTTCTTAGGCTTATGACTGGAAGAAGATGTCACATTATTTAATTTGGAGGTGGAAAGATTTCCACCCTTCTCATCCTTTTTCTTGATCTACTTTCTCTCTTTATTATTTGAATCCTTATCTTTCTTAGCAAGAAATGTATGATATTTAGATGAATTCACTGTGCCCATCTGTATCAACTTATCTTGTTCCTGAATTAGGTTGGTAACAAAGGTTTCTAAAGAAGGCATTTTCCATGCAGTGTCAAGAGCACTCTTAGTGCCATGGAAAGTAGACACAAGTACAAAATATTTAAGACCCATTTTAGAGAGTATTGATACAACAATTTTATCATATTTATTATAAATTCCACATGATTTCAACTACAATCTCAAATGTCTAAACTTGGTGAATAAATCCCGAAGAGTGTTGAAGTCATCTAGGTTCAATCTCATGAGCTTGGTTTCTAGCTCATGTCCTCTCATCACATCTTATGCTCCAAAGAGGGTGGATAGTGTGTTCAACACTTCATTAGGTGTTTTATTATATTTAATGTGAAATAATAGATCTAGGGAGATTGAGATATATAGTAGTCCATGAAATTTATCACAATGGTTAAACCATTTAATTTTTGCTCTAGCATTAGTGGGTTTAGTCTCAATGCCCATTATAATTTTATGGTAACCCTTTGATTGAGAATTAATCCATAGTGCACAAGTAAGTATTATTGAAATAAGTAAAGAAGTGATACCAAAAAAAGAAAGATTGAATTCATAACAAACACATAAGTACCCCCTTAGAAATATTAAGCAATGACCCCCACTAAATGTCTCAAATACAAGCATGCTCATATGAACATCAGATTCAATCAAAAATGTATCTTGAGGAGTAGGTGCATAAGTAAAAGGAAAAAGAGGAACATTAGATACAACTAATAATGCATTTAAGAGTTTACAAAAAATCTAAATTTTTTTTGTAGCTTTGGAAGGCCCAATGGAAGGTCCAATGTGTAGATCATAAAAAAAAAGCACTTTTGAAGCAAATGGCACTCAAAAAGGAGTTATTAATCAAAATTTATGGTACTTACAAGTTATTACTTCAACATATTCCTAGACCCTTTCCATGTGTTTTTTCACCAAAAATTCAAAAAGGGAAACAACTTAAGTCACTTAAGTCTATCTCTTCATTACCTTTCACCTAAAATTTGATATCATATAGAACATCATGTACTTACTTACTAAAGGTTTTGAACAACTTCAACTTCAAGCTCTTGCACAACTTCAACTTATAAAAAGTTATAAGTAGTTCACCCTAGAAAACTCAATTACTTCTTCGCAGTGTATTTTGAGTTCTTCAAACTACTTTAGCTCAAGTTCTTCCAACTAATTTTCTTTAGGCTTTCAAAATAATTCAAATTATAAAAATTTATAAGTATCCAACCTTGGAAAACATGAATTGGTTTGACAAAAAAGTAATTAGGGTTGAGAAACCTGATTAATTATAAGTTGTAAACTTGGAAAAGCCCAATTGCTTATAAGTAGAAGCACTTGAGAAACCTAATTTGGTATCTGAGTAAGTAGTCAAGTAGTCAAGGTTAAGAAACCTAATTATTTTTAAGTTGTCACCCTAGAGAAGCCCAATTACATCTAAGTATAAGGACTCTAAAAACTTGATTTGGTTGGCAAGCAAGTAGAAGCCCTTCAAAAACCTGATTTGGTTGGTGAGCAAGTAGAAGTACTTTAGAAACCCAATTTGGTATATGAGTAAGTAGAATAAATTCAAAAACATGTTTGGTCTATGAATAATTAGAAACACTTCATAAAATATATTTGGTCTATAGAGATTAAATTGGGGTTTGCAGGCTAGATTACTTCAGTAGTATGGACAACGACCATATAGAAGAAATTGAACTTTTTGTAAAATACATTAACTTTCTCAGAAAACTAAGAAAAACCCATTTTTTATCTTAAAAAACCTAAAAAATATATGCAAATGTATTTTTCATCAAAGGCTTCTAACATGAGTTTTGAAGTAGTTTTCATAAAATACCTTTAAGGTCAAAAATGGCAACCATATAGTATGAGAAAATAGTAAGGTGAATGCATGAGGATCTTACCAAAAGAGAAAAATGCATGAAGCTATCAATAAAGATATGATAATATGATATGTTTCACCAATATCTTTGAATAGAAACCATGTGATGAATGTCTAATTCTTGTAGATGCAGAATGAGAGCTCCAAAAATAAAAAAAATTCACAAAGGAAATGCTTACATTATCCACTTTAGGAAAAAATAAAGTACATATAGGGTGAGATTATTTCAAAAAAAATTAAAACCCTAAATCATAATTAGAACACACTTAAATGTAAATAACCCCTAATTACATAATTAACTATCCTAACTAAGCTAAAAAGATGTGTAGGTAAAGCGAATAGGTGGGAAAAATCCTATACTGATAGGATTAGGCGATACACAAGAGTAGAAAAACTACTTGGAACTTAAGAGTATTCTCCAATACTTGGGAAATGATTTCGTGAATGTTAAAAGGTAGAAATATCAATTCAATAAACATTATCAAGCTCCATATCAGCCTCAACAATAATCTTATCAAGGGAATAAACCACCCTTTAAGGGAAATTTCCAAAACTAAAACCATGAGAAAGTGAAAGGACAATATAGATAAAATAAGTAGAGTAGCTATAAACCTAAACTCTATAGTCTCTTCTAACTCTTTAGTTCCTATTCAAAATAATATGGCTCAAGAGACTAAAGGGACAATACCTTCGGATCAATCTTTTGGGCAATCTATTGTCCCAACTAATGGTTTTAACTAGGCATTCAATGACTAATGGAAATAGGATATTTCTAATGGATACAATCAAGCCTCAATGGATAGAAATAGAAAGATCCCCAAAATGACAAAACCAAGATAGTCTCCACAAGACCAAGGATCTGATTAGGTACCAAACTAGTTGGATGCTATAATGGTCATCAATGAGCAAGAAGATTTCTACATGTCCAATTAACAGGTTAACTCTAGCCAAGCATACATTCTAGTGGCAACTAATACAAGGTTCAAAATAAGGAATATGTATGGTAATTAGGAGGTAGTCAAAGATCCTCCTACTATTACTCCATTACTATCAAAGTCATTTATACCTACTACTTATCTAAAGGTTTCAATAGCTCTAAAGAATTAGAATCAAGGGACCCATTTTGATCCACAAAACATACAAATTCAACAAACAATAATAGTGGACCCCAAATCATAGGTGATGATTCACCAAATAACATTGTTAATCAAGTGAATAAATCTAGTGTGAATGTATTGATGTGGGACATGCTTTCCATGACTAGTCAAGTGGATATCCTTGAAGAAGGTTTGTCCAAGATAAGTTTTACAATGACTACCAAAAAAAAAACCAAATAAAGAAATTGAGGTCCTCACCAATGAAACCTAAGGTCCTATGGGAGAAAGATCAAGTAAAGTGGGTCAAACCTCCTCTTTTATACATTTCATTAATCATTGGTGACTCCTTGATACATAACTAGATGGTAGATAGTGGAGCAATTACTTTGGTGATACTAAAGTTAATAGCATACCAACTTAGTTTATAGTATGAGCCACATACTAAGGTAGTTTTGTAGCTTGATGGATCTTTCACTCAACTAGTTGGTATTATCAGAGGCCTTAGTTTGACCCTACATCCTTATCCCAGTGTTTTAGTGGCTCAAGATGTGCTGATTCTAAAGGTACATCCTCATTTTTCTCTATGTTTATCTAGAGAATTCATAGCAAAAATAGGAGGCTATATCATAATATATTGGTCATACATGTAATTGATAATAAGGTATGGGACAAAGGTATCAATCAAGGTTAAGCCCATGGCACAATTTCACATCGAGCCCCATCAGCTAGATAATGTAAACCTCAATTGTACTAACTTTGATGAGGATGAATTTATAATTTGTCAAGAACTAAATACTTATCCTATGGAGATTCTAGAGTTATTCTTTGATGAGTTATGTGGGGATAATCAATTTATCAACCCTTTAGAAGGTATTGAAGAAAGAGGCATGGGGTTTTATTTGTCACATGAGTAAAATCAACTAATGCCTTCCCTCATTGGACCTAAAGAAGACCTTAATGGTATGTGGAAGTTATTCTTTGATGGTTCAAGGAGAAAAAATGGAGTTTGTGCATGGGTAATGTTGGTTCCCCTTCAAATTATAAGTATTTCTCTTCTTATAGGTTCCATTTTAGTTGTTCTTCCAATGTAGTAGAATATGAAAGCCTAATCCATGGCCTCCAATGGTCTAGTAAGAGGGGAATCAAATAATTTCAAGCATATGGAGACATTGAGCTTAAGTGAACCAAGTTAGGGGCCCAAAAATTATGAATAATTATTTAATGAGGTCCTACAAAAATAGAGTGTGGGATCTAACTAAATATCTTTAAGCCTTTAACATTCAAGTTGTGCCAAAGAACCAAAATCAACATGTTCATAGATTACTAGTTATGCGAGCCTATTTTGATATCCCAAATGACTTGAAGAATCCCTAAGTATAACCACATGTTAAATTAGTAGTGAGACCATCAATATCAAATAATGAATCCCACTGTTAGATCTTTGAAAATGATAAATAAATTGCTTATTTCTTATATTAGGAAGAAAAGTTTTATATAATGAACCAAGAGAAGTTTCAATGATGGTATCAATATCAAAGTGTTCAACCAAGGTCTATCAAAATTCTTGAATGGATGATCACCCTTGAAATTATTTTCCATGAGGGAGACCATATGAGGAAAGACAAGGCAATCATGTCAACTGATGAAGAGAACTATGAAAGAGTCCTTATTTTAAAGGATAGGCTCCTCAAGCTTGGGAAGGTAAATAATGAGGTATAAAGGCATGCTTTAATTAAACTTTGTAAATAATATGTAGACATCTTTGCTTTGGAATATAGATATCTAAAAGGTTTTGATCCAAAGCTATCCCTACATACTATACAATTAGAGGCTAATGTTAAGCTTGTGAGGCAAAAACAAAGGCCCATTAACCCCAAAATAGAAGAGCTTATGATGAGAGAGATAACCAAGTTAATTGAATCTGAGATCATCTTTCTCATCAAGAACTCATCATGGGTAGCCAATATGGTACCTATCAGGAAAAAGAGTGGGGATATTAACCTATATGTTGACTTTAGAGATCTAAACAGGGTCTCCTTGAAGGGCCATTACCCTCTACCATCCACAAAATATCTTCTTCAAATGGTTGTAGGTTCTAAACATTTTTCTCTTTTGGATGGATTTTTAGGTTATAACCAAGTACTAGTAAATAAAGAAGATTAGTACAAGACTACCTTCACCACAAAGTGGGGCACATATGCTTATCAAAAGATGCCTTTTGTCTTATCAAATGTTGGGCCCAATTTTCAAAGAGCAATGGACATGGATTTCCAAGGGTTGTTGAATCAAATGGTGATGATCTACTTGGATGACATCATAGTTTTCTCCAAAGATGCCAATGAACACTTGGACCACTTCGTGTTGATCTTTGAGAGATGTAGAGAGTATGAGATCTCTTTGAAGTCTAAGAAGTGTGTATTTGATGTGCACGAAGGGAATTTTTTGGGTCACATTGTCTAAAAAAAGGATTACCTATTGATTCTGATAGAATAAGTGCCATATTGACCATATCCTTACCCAAGCATAAGAAGGGACTCCAAATTTTCCTTGGGAAAATAAACTTTGTGAGAAGGTCTATACCTAGTTTTGTAGACATGGTCAAACCCATCACTACCATGCTGAAGGACCAAGTGTTCACTTAGTCAAATGAAGGTCAATCAACATTTGAGGCTATCAAACAAGCCATTATTCTAGCACCCACACTCATGAATCCTAATTTCTCTAGATATTTCATATTATATGCCTTTGTTAATATTGACAATATATCAACTATGTTGATGTAAAAGAATGGTGAAGGACTTGAGCAACCAATAGAATTTTTTAGTTATGGGCTTAAGGGGTATGAGGTAAGGTATAATTTTGTATAAATAAAAATCCTTATAGTGGTAAGAAGCCTTAAGAATTTTAGACCAATGCTCTCCAATAGAAAAATCTATCTTATGGTGTCTCATCTTGGAGTGAGAGACTTCCTTCTTGATAAAGACTTGAATGAAAAGAGGGTTGGCTAGATTACCAAGGTCATGGAGTATGATGTGGAGATCAAGGTAACTAATCTAGTAAGAGGTAAAGGCTTGTGTGAGAATATTTTTGATGACCTTCATGAATACAAAGATGTTATCTTGGTAACACAAGATAACTCATAGATAGATGCACCACCACCTCATACTAGCTATCTCCATGATATGCCACATTTTTTTCTAACAAGTGAGTACCCACAAGGTATGGATAAGGAAAAGATAATGTATTTCTAACTTTAGTCCATACATTATGTATTGGTTTATGGGGTTATATTTATAAAGGACCTTGATGGAGTGCTCTTTAGGTGCACAAATAATGACTAGGTGATCAACCTCTTGGAGTAATTCCATGATGTACCTATATGAGGTTATTTGTCACCTAAAATGATAAAAATACTAGCCCAACCTCTTCAAGGATGCATATGCATGGGTAAGAAAGTGTCAAAAGTGTGCTTTCTTTGTGGGTAAGCAAATATTGACAGCCTTTCCCCTCAACCCAATTCAAGTAGATCATCCTTTCATGTAATGGGGGATATATTACATAAGAATGATCAACCCTACACTTAGTGTAGGCCATAAATGGGTGATTATTACAACTGACTACATCACCAGGTGGGTGGAAGCCATCAAATTGAAAGAAGCTAATGAAGATGCAATCCTAGACTTATATGACAACATTATGACTAGGTTTGGTGTTCCATCAATTATCATTTTTGATAACACATTAGCATTCCTCAATTTGAAAATGAGTGAATTGGATCTCAAGATGGGAATTTACCTTAACACCTCTTGTAACTGTTATCCTCAAAGGAATGGACTGGTTGAGTCCACAAATGATAATTTGTTAAGAATCATCAGGAGAACTATGGAAAAGAACTAGAGGACATGGGACACTAAAATAATGATAACCTTGTGGGCTGATAGGGTGACTCCTAAAGCTTCTAATGGCAATTCTCCATATGTATTAGTATATGGAAGGGAGGCAAAGTTTCCCATTTATCTTGATCTACTTGGATTAGAATGATATAATCAGCTAGAGTTGATGGAAGATGATCCCATATATGTGAGGTTGATAGAACTCATGGAGCTTGAAGAAATAAGAGACCTTGCAATGAAAACACTAGAGTCACATCAAGATCTAGTCAAGAAAGCCTTTGAAAAGAGAGCCATAGAAAGGGACTTCAAGGAAGGGGATATAGTCCTCAATTGGGATTTAAATAAGGCCAAGCTAGGCAACCATACCAAATTTGATAGGCTTTAGAGTGGTCATTATTTGATCCATGGATGCAAACAACATAATTCTTTTCAACTAGACTAGATACATGGAAAGGTGATACCCATCCCATTCCACAGGATTAATTTAAATCCTTTATATTAGAAGAGTTTTTAGCCATTATGTATATTATACTTTTGTATAGTTTTTTCATGTTTTCTCTTAAGTGCCTTACGCACATCTTTTTAGTTGTATTTTTCCTTTCCCTAATTACCTTGGGCATAATGCTTGTTTTATTTTTGTTGTCATTATTGCTTCAAGGGGAGTTTTTATCCAGGGTCAACCTTGTCAAATAAATAAGTAAATCCATGCCCAATGGATTAAATGAGGCAAATGATCTGGTTTCTCAAGCATACTGAGCATGCTTCCCTCTGAGTCACCAAACAATTTAGCCATTTTTGGCCCACATACTAGAGCTATTACATGGTTTGATGAAGTAGTGGATCAAAGGCTTAGAAGAGGATCTAAGTAGGTTTTCAAGGATCCAATATTGGTGTTCAAGGTGCGTCTTTACTTGTTCATTCTTTTAAACATTGTAGGGAATAAGTGTTTCTTTTATTTTGAGACCCTTTTTGGCTATGTGTTGAATTCTTTCAGACAAGTTGTATGAGACAAGGTTTGTGAAGGGATAATTATTTTAGACAAAATGTTCAAATAAAAAGGTTAACTCTTTAATAAAATGGTCCTTTTCAAAATTCCCAAAGGAATTCTATAGATAATTACCCCAAACAATTTCCCTAAAATGTTCTTTTCTTGAGAAATTGTCCAGTTAAAAATTTTGAGGGAATTGGTTTTTTAGGAAATTATTTTTAAGGAATTGATCTTTTCAAAATTATTGAAGGTTATTTTATCAATAAAATGGCCCACTTCAAGGTTTATAAAGGGTAATTTTCTTTGAATAAGTGGACCTAAGCATATTTTCTAAAGAATTTTTTCAAAGAGGTGAGGGGCCATTCTAAGAACATAATTCCTTCAATAAAATTGTCTAGGATAATTTTACATAAGGAATAATTCCTTTGGACTTTTGTTTTAAATGAAAATCCTCAGATAATTACTCAAAGGAAGAGACAAATAAAGTAATTTCCTTTGGATAAAATGCTCCATTAAAAAATCCAAAGGAAAAAATTCTGAAGGAATTCCTTTGGGAAGATGTGCCAAATCAAAAAATTATGAGGGAATGGTCCTTTCAAAAGTTTCAAAGGTTTATTTCCCTTTGGGAAAAGGATTTTCAAGAAATCTAAATGGATTTTTCAAAGTATTGAATGGAACTTAACAAATTTTTGAAGGACCTCTCCACCATAAAGGTGCCCCAAGCAAAGGTCCCAGAGACATTATCTTACGGGAAAATGGCCTGAAACAAAATGCCAAAGGAATTCCTTCAAAAGAGGATAAGTACATATAAAAATAGGAAACAAAAGGCCATAAGGAATAGTCCAAAAAAAATTGCTTTGTGAAGAAAATTTATGAAGAAGAGCACAAAATGATTCCAAATACAATGGAAAAAATAAATAGTCTAAAGGAATAGCCATTGGGATTCAAATATCCCATGATAGGATCGTAGATGTGAACTTCAATCCCTAAAAGTAGTTTTTATCATTGAAAATATCAAAAGTGGAACCAGTATATAGATAAAGGTCAAAATCCATCATTAAAGATCCTAAAAAACACAAGTGGGATATTTACACCTACTATGACAAAGTGGGTTAAAAACTTAAATGAAGAAGTGAAACCACGATTTTGATTGAGTCTTTGACACCCAAAATCTAGGAAAACTAATGTTTTGGATTGGTTTTCCTTCATAATGAGCTTGGGTCTAGCTTTAAAGTGAAATTTGATGTCTAAATTCAATCAAGAATGTACTGAGCCATACCCTAGATAGACAACTACCCAAACTAGGTTCAATCATGATGCTACCAAATGCATAAGTATGGGGACCTTGTCCTAGAAAATAGGAGGAGACTTGAATGCATGAAAGGCTTAAGGATATTTTTAGTGACCTTAGGTGGTTCATCTCATGATCAAGGTAGTTACATGCTTTGAATTCAAAGGAGATCAAGAATAATAGTGGTGGTTACAACCATTTATGAAACTTATCTCCATTTTTTATTGCAAGTGCCTCTTTTCTCTCATCTTTTTCTGTTATATATATAGGTTGTTGAGCCTTAAAATGGATCCCTTGACTAGTGATAGAGTTGCTATATCAAAATCACCTTGTAAACACTCTCTTAAAGTAATGAGATGAACTATTTTGATTCTAGTTTGAAGTCAAGTATACATTATTAGAGTTTCACTTGTAGATGTATGTCCCTTTTCATCATATATATATTATTTATGTATCTTGCTTTAATTATTTTGGTTCCTTTTAGGTTGTGTGAAGTGTTAGACATTGGTGCATTTTTGAAGTGTTTCAAGTTTATAATGTCTCATATAGGCCTGTTTCTTTCTACCCTTCAAATTGTAGGGTTTACCTTCGACCTTCATTCAAGTTACTTATGATTGTGGCCTTGAGATAGGATTAGATTAGTCTATGTCTTGATTAGGTTAACTAGTAGTTGTTAAGGTCTCCAAGTTAAAATTAGATCATTTCATATTTTGGTGCATCACCATCCTTAGCTTAGATGTCCATTTCATGTTATCTTTATCTCCCTTTTCCTTAGTTAGAAGTAGATTTTTAGTGTGAGAAATAAGCTAAAGTGAAGCATCTAAGGATCTAGCCTCATTAAAAATCTTATAGGTTCAATCTCTCTATAGGATACCCATAGCCTGAGGTTGCTCCAATATTGTAGCTAGGAGTATTAGAGCCTAAAAAAATATCTCACAATGGTGCATTTCTAGCCTACAACAAATAAATTAGCTTATATGATGGTATTTGGTATTTAAAAATTTGGTGTATTTGAGAATTAAGTGAATTATTTATATATTTGATACATGTGTGTAGTTAATTTAATTACAAACTATCGAATGAACAAACCATTTATGCAAATATATAAATTATTGACCATAATAATTATTATTCATAGTTGTTGGGGTCTTTGAAATTCATTTAGTTACTTTTGTTTTTTATATTTGATACTACTCATTGAATATATTTTTATTATATCTTTAATTTATATTGTGATATTTTTATCTAAATTCGAGATGTGTTATTATCATGGAGCTTTGTATCTTTCTTACTAATTCTATTACTCTAAAATTTGATAATCCACTTGTTGACAATTTGTGTATTTTTTCTCATAATGAATAATAGTCATTTTCATGATGTCCATTAATACAATTATAATTAAAAAGTAATTTACTTTTATCTACTCAAGAAGATGTATAGGATGATAGTAATTATGAGGGAGCCTAATTAACTTCTCATATAACAATGTATGTATAATATCATATGGTCGATCTTTTGATCTATCACATTGGAGTGATGATCTCTAATTAGAAGTAGGTTTGTTCACTTTAGGTGATTATTTTTAAAATGTTCAATTTATTTTGTTTATTAGAGTAATTTTTTATTCCTTGATAGGAACCATATTGAGTGCATCATTTATCTTATGAATAACTTGAAGTGGATTCTTTATTTTGAATGTTAAACATAGATATCTCTACTTATATATAGTTTTTTCTTGTATCGACATGAATTTGACTTAGTAACATTTTTCATTTTATATTTTAGCTCACATGAATATTTTAGTGCATATATGTATACATTATCAAATAGCTATAAATGTATTCATGGATATTTATTTGAGGTTGTAAGAGACCTTATTGAAATTAAATTACTTTTCTAAGTCTAAGAGATGATAATTTAGAGATTTTTTTTTTTTTGAACTATAAGATGAAATATTTAATGAGATCACTATGATATTGTTAAAAAAATTATAAATTTTCCAATGTTAACTTAAGTACCATGTAATTATGATAATTAGATAAGAATGAATCTTCTAATTTTTTGAAGTTGGATAAGGAGCCACTATGTAAATAGTAAAACTATGTTGGTATATCTCTTATGAGATTTATATGAAAATATTTTACTAAAATATGTCCATAATTTCCCCATTATCTGAAATACAGTGTTTATTGTGTCAAATGAGTATAAGGATCTAAAACCATCATCAAACAATGGTAGTGTAGGCATAAAAAATATTTTGGATATGGATTTTCATATACAACTCATGTAATGGGTTGTCCAATCAATAAATTATATTTTATGTTCAAAAAACATGATGTATAATGTAAATTATATCAACATTATTTTTTAGTTATCTAATTACATACATCATGGATACAATATGATTGGTATGAATGGTAGTGGTTTGGAAATACTCACTTATGGTTTATGATGATTATTCATTTTAAATATTGGTATAATAATATCATGAAAAATATAATTGCATAGTTGGAAATGACATTGTAAGATAACATTAGTAAAAACATGAGTATTATTTCTTAGCTTAACATTTTAAATTTTTAACGAAGTATAAATATGACTTCCAGTCTTTATTTTATTCTAGTGAATGAGGAGAGGATAAGAATCTTTAAAATTGGTATTATCATGCAACTCATATTGAAAGAGTAGAAGATGAATATATTTAGAATAGTTACATAATAATTAACTACCATTGACTTGTTAATATAGATCCATAATGTGACTTTGGATTTGTAATTCACTATCATCACCATATTTTATAATTTCAAGAGAGGAAGACATATTTATAACATTATTCATTTATTCCATGGAAGGAGAAATATGATGATGATTGGGCATATCATTAATTATGAAAATATGAGAATGTTAAATCTATGAATCTACATGATACACCTTTTTTAGAGAGGGAGGGAGTACATATTCATTTGCAGCATTTTATTTTTCTATGTAATGTATATGCTTTTATAGTTTATATTGATTAGTGTGATTGAATGTAAGATCCAAGTCAAAATGTAAACATGGTGTTATAGCTAATTATTTTTCATAATTTAATCCATTTGAGAGATTAGGGAAAGAATATATTCATTATAATTATGATCTTTTTGTTTTGATTTTTGAAAAAAGGAATATAAGAAAGGAATGGGTTATGCAATTTATAGATTAGTTATCTCATTTTCTTCTTAAATATTGTAAATTTCATGCTAATTTTCATAATTATAGTCATATATATCACAATTATATTCTTGATTAACATAAAATATTATACAACTATGATCATTATTCCATTCATTATCATAATAATGTGTAACATTTCTATAGAAAAATAAATCTAAAGGATGACCACCATTGGTAATTTCATATTTCAATACATATTGAGAAGCCATATTAGATTTGTCAACCCATAATATAAAAATATGAAAAATATCATGTTCAATTTTTAAAAATAATAATAATACCATTAAATTTTAGGATATCAATGGGTGTAGGTAACAAATTTCTATTTTCTTTGTAGGCTCTTAGACATAATAGTCCATGTCATAAATAATAAATATAACTGTAAAGGTATTAACTACAGAGTTTTCCACGATTCCCATAGCCACACAATCATGTATCTATGGTATATTGAGAGTAACTTCTTAGGATTAACAAATTACTAGTGCACTATAAAAATAAATGGTTAAAAGATTCTTATCGACGAAAAACATGACCCTAGGCATTTTCAATATACCATGAGGTACATTGAAACCAAAATCTATGAATAGTGATTTATAAAGACTTAATAATTGGGTAGCTACCCATAAATACATGACCTAGGTAAATTTGATGACACATTTTACAAAAACAATAGCTCTTATGAGTTTTTAAACTAAAATAACATGGTGTCTATTGAAAATAAAGAATATTATGTCAAACTTGAAAAAAATTGAAACTAGAAAGCATGTACTCAAAAATAAAGGGTTTGGTTCAACAATATTTTTTACCCTTTTTTTGTTAAAAAAATATAAATTGTTTTTTATTTTATAGGTTTCTAAATAGTATTATCAGAATGCATGATGTACAATATTCATTTTTTCTAATTTTGAAAATTTACTAAATATAGAAATAGTTATTTTCAGAAAAGTAATAAGAGTAGATATACTCAACTTGTACATGCATATTATTTGAATATTATTAATATTGTATAGTGAAAATTATAATAAAATGTGAATGTATAGGCCCAATATCACAATGAGGTATAAAAATAGAAGCTAGGAAGGTTAGTTGCAACTAGACTATGACACAATGTTTTCCCATGTGTTGCTTATAGACTTGTCTGAGTGGACTAGAATATATTTTTGAATCAAAAATATTTAGAAATAAAATTTTATAAATTATATATCATAGGATAGGTATAAGGTATTTATAAACATGTGTATTATAAGTGGACGTTAACATATTATGCCCAAGAATATTAACTACAAACCTATCCCTATTGACTGTAACATAAAACTAATTATTTCACTGCCTATGTTACCATTAACTTGTGTCGTGGATGCATATTAAAGTATGTAATATCATGTGAAGGATAAAAAATAAAAAAACACTTGTTTCCTCATAGAAACCAAATTAGAATCAAATGGGGAGGTGAAATTGAGCAAAAGTGATAGAGTTTGATTATCCTTGGTCAATCCCAGTAGATATACTAAGATGCCGATTACATCAACAATACTCTAAAGAGGATAAAACTAAAATTAATTTATCCCATTTACATTTATGTGTGAAATGGTGAATTTAATTATAAATTAATTTTATTTTATATTACCCTTGCAAAAGTATGCATATGAAGATTTAGCCTTGAATGTAGCTTTAGTATACCTATAGATGGAGCATGAAAATATTTGAATATATTTTGATAGTAAGGAGAAAAATATTTAGTTCCTTAGAAAAACATTATATTTATATATGTTTTGTATCTATAATTTGGAACCTATTGGTGTGTAAACACTAATTGAAGATATTACCCAATATGTTGAGTATTATCATTAATGTCAAAGGTGACTAAGGACTATTGGCAATATGTGATTCGATAAGAAATCATAGATTAATTTTTTCATGAGAGAGTGTTGTAATTAAATAAATATATATAATTATGTCATTAATATATTTCAATGGGTACAAACTTATGACCTTTTTAAGAGTTTGGGTTAATGATGCTAATGAAGTCTAACCCCCACTAGGCAAATGGCCTTCCCTCAATAATAGGTTACAAGGTAATTGATACATATACTTCTATTTTTGATAAATATTGGAATTAATGACATGTAATTACATGGGCATGGGTTCCCTTAAATACTATTGGCCAATAATATCCAATTTTTAGGATCTTGTGAGTTGTGGTGTTCCTAGATGGATGATCATTGCTTATCTTTTGGTTCAATTTTTCCAAAATTTCTTGAGCTTATTTTGTTGATACACATCTAAGGTATATGCCTTCATATTATATTATATAAATAAATCCTTTATTTATCATGTAGTGAGAGGCTATGAGCCTCAATTATTTTCTTAGTTCTTCATGGAGTTGTATGGGATAAGTATCTATAACTAGATACTAAATTATATATCCACTTTAGCATCTTGTTTGAGTATTGCATTTAGGGGTCTCATAAGTTTTGAAAATATTGGGATAAACATTATCACAAAATTAATTTTCCCAATGAAAGACTTGAGCCCCTTCTTGTTGTTTAGTAATGCAATGTTTGAAATCCCTTGGATTATATCTAGATGGATGATTATTCCTTCTTTGGTGATTATATGTCCCAAAATCTTTCCCTCAATAACTCCAAATATGCTCCTATTTGGGTTCAAAAAAATTCCACACCTTCGGCATGTTTCAAAGAGTGATTGTAGATGGCCTATATGATCATTACTATTCTTGGATAAAATAGTAAGGCCCTTCATATAGATGATTATACATTTACCTTTTAATCCTTGAAATATGTGATCCATTTCTCACTAAAATATTTCTCGTGTTTATTATGATAAAAGGCATCCTCTTATACACATAGGCACCCCACATTGTAGTAAATGTAGTTTTCATTATATTCTTTGACTATACCAACACTTGGTTATAACCTAAAAATCTATCAAGGAAGGACATAATTTTAGAGCCACCAACTATCTGAATAACCTCATTTAAAGAGATTAGTTGATATTTATCCTTATTAGAAGCTTTGTTCAAGTTTCTAAAATCAA
This sequence comes from Torreya grandis, assembly GCA_037957365.1. Taxonomy (NCBI): domain Eukaryota; kingdom Viridiplantae; phylum Streptophyta; class Pinopsida; order Cupressales; family Taxaceae; genus Torreya; species Torreya grandis. The sequence continues at coordinate 1,580,176 of JARHVA010004097.1, read as the reverse complement.
AAAATAATCTAATCTATCCATTCTTCTTTCTAACTAGGAATAAATTAGCCACCCATGTAGAATGGTTAATTTTGAAGATTATCCTTACATTTAACATCTTTTCCACTTCTCTTTGAATGAGGGGTTCCAAAATAGGATTCATTAATCTTCATCTTTATCTAAATGGATTATGGTCTAGTTTCAATGGAATTGTATGGGTTATGACCTTTGGGTCATAAACCTTTAAGTCTTCATATAGCTATGTAATCAAATATTTATATTAGGTGATTAAATTCTTCACCCATTGCCTTTCTTCTAGAGTGAAATTGAGGCCAATGTTGACATAGAGTGGGCTATTCTCATCCCCTAAATTATACCTTTTGAATTCATACTCATGAACTTTGGGCCTTTGCTTTTGAGCTTGGTGATTTACATCAAATTATATTTTTAAGGAAATTAAACTGGTTGGGAGATGATTCTTTTTGATTTGGTTGACACCTTCTTAATCTTACTCCTCTTAGCAGAGATAACTAACTTCTTTATCATCAATGATCTAGAACTCAAATTATCTTGACTTGGTTATAGATTAATTGATTTATTGGTCATCATTGAAGAATTTTAAATTATATATGATGTTAGGAATAACAAGATAAGGTACTATCTTAATGGATAATCTCTTTATGTTGGATTCTTTGAGAGGCTCCAAATTGGTAGTGGAAGTAGCTAGTAAATCTATAGCTTGGTTTTTTCCCCTAGGAACAACCATTATATTTAAATCCTCAAATATCTCAATTAAATCTCATGTTCTATATTTATATCTTTTTATATATGATAGATTACATTGGTATTTATTTCTAACCTGGTTGACTACCATCTTTTAATCCCCGTATACTAATGACTAGTTGACATTATTTTTGAGTGCAAAGCACAATCTTAAAGTCAATGCTTCATATTCAACCATGTTATTGGTGCAAGGGAACTATAATCCATATGATACTAGGAATTTCTTCCCTTATGGATCAATAAATTCAATTCATATGCCTAATCTTTTTTTGGATCTAAAAAATTCAAATTAGAGAGTCCATAGTTGGGCATGGCCATAGGATTTTGATTCTTGTATTTCATTTCATGTAGTGAAGGTATAAATACCAAGGATAAGGGATTCATAGCTTAAATATTCATTCTTGACATTGTAATCTATGATAGAATACTTCATCTTTGGTTCTCAATAAATCTAAATTTGGTTTGGGAGGCCTCTCCATGGTAGCAAAATGTCAAACAGATTTATTGAGAGATATACATTAAGTGTCTTAGACCAATCCCTACTTAGTAATAGTCGATAGCCTTCAAGTATGTCTACTAAATGGATGTGGATAGTCATCTATACTCATGGTTTGGATGCTACTTGAATATGCACATTGCTAAGCTCTAATCATTGGTAACATTATTTTATCCAATTATGAGACTGTTCTCTTTGATGGTCTTAGAGTTAGGCCAAGATTTTAACAAATAAAAGTAGGCATCATAGTTGTTGAAGCTCTAAAATTGACTAATAAATTGTGAATATTTTGACTAAATGCTCTAGTGGTTAGAAAAAAGGGTGGTACCTCTATCTTTATTTTATATATGACATTGGTATCAGAGGCATTTACTTTCTCTATAGGATCTTTTATATTTTACACAAGGGTTTTCCCCGTGATAGACTTCCATAGTAACTCTTTCTATTTAGTGATCTGAGCTAATTCATGAAGGGTGAAATTTTGTTTGTTTTTCATCATATCCTCAATAGTGTTATACCCTCCTCTATTATATTCCTCCTTATTCTAAGGATAATCATTCTCTTTTAAGGGAGGTGTATTATTATCAACGTCTAGATTTGGTGGAATGGTCATACTATTAAGAGGAGTATTTATTATAAAGGGATGCCTATTCCTTAAATTTTGACCACATTTTTCAAATTTTTTTAAGGAATGTATCTCATTAGTGTTGTATTCTATTATGTTATCATCTTCACTTGAGAAAGGAAGCTCATGACTCTTAAAGAACATAGTAGTGTTTTAAGGGCTAGAGTCCAGCTAGAATTCTTTTGGATTATGCATCAAATCTTACCTCACCACATATCTTTGAAATATATCAAAAGTTGTATACAATTAAACATAATCAAGTTCACCATGCTAAGACATGTTGTGAATTTTGCACCAATTATGCAAGGTTGTCTCCACTATATTGATCTTTGGAGGCTTTTTGGATTGCTTTATATTATTTGAAAACCTATTGAATGGTCTATTATACCTCTGTAACATATAATTATAATTATTAATTAGGACATTAACACTACATATCCTTCTTTGTATGCTAAATAAATTATTGTTTAAATTTTAAACCATATTTTGTATGAAATCTAGCTCTTCTTTAGTAAAGTTTGTGCCCTAGACAATAGTAGCAGATGCCATAACTAGATGTTGATTCTAATAATAACCATTTCCTTGTCCATGGTTATTTTAAAAATATATAATTAGGTTTTTATGTCTACATAAGAGAAAGGAACAAGTATATTTGATTTTAATTAAGTGTAGGGATGTTATGCTTCACATGTGGAATTGGATTCAAAATTGGGAGATCATTGTTAATATTAGGTGTGTTAGGCACTTGAGAATTAAGTTATATGTCAATGTTTTTGGCCTCTTCAATTAGCTAATGCAAAAGTTTTGATAATAAAATCCCTTCATAAGAATACTATAGTAATTAGATCCAAAGTATTCTTGTACATTTATAATGCCAATATTTCTCATGGTTTATATGTTAGGCTTAACCATGTGTACATCTTCTAAAATCTTACATTAAAGGCTCATATTGGTTCGTTGTGCTCCATATTCATGTTACTAATTTATTTATGTATCATATTGGGGCTGGTGACCTACTTGAACTATGCAAGGAAATAAAATTGACATGTGTTCCAAAAAGTAATGGAATTATCTTACATATTAAGGTACTAATCATAAGTAGCATATATTATTCTAAAAGGAAAAGGTCTACATGCAACATCTTCATTAATAAAATTCATCAATCTCAACTCATATTTGAAAGACTTAATGTGATCTTTTGTCATTATTCCTCTTAAAGGAGAGAAGGATGGTAAATACTTTTCATTATTCTTTTATAGGTCATGTACATCCCCTACGATGGTAATAACATATACAAACAACCAAGGTGGATGCGCTATAAGATTATTAATAGGGGGCCTGTTCCTTATTAGGGAAGGTATTCTATCTCTATTATTGATAGTGGTAGTTGGTAAAAATGTAGCCTTTATATGATTTAACAAAGGTGAGGATAGAAGGCTAGCTTAAGTACTAACATTGTCATTGGTGACTCTAGTGTAATTAAATGTAGAAACAAACATTTTTTATTAGAAAGGCTCAAGACCCTCCTTATAGTGCTATAAATAATGTTGATGTGGTTTTTATGCACTCTAATTTGTAACAAGGTATCCTCTAACATTTTAAGATCTCAATGGAGCTAAACTACATGCCAAGGCATGAGATGGAGGTATGTGGTTTGAACAACTAGGTAATGGAATAGCAAGGAGGGCACACAGGTTGTTAACAAGGACTATGAATGTATGAATAGGATCTAAAATAAATTAAAACTAGGAAAGTTGGAAGATGGATGAATACTAATCTAGAGTGAGTAGATATCAAAAATAAACTCAAAAAAGAGGGAAGGGTGGAGTATAAAAGGACTTTATGACTTCAATAATTATCTTTCATGATAGTTGCTTCATGTAGAAGTGATTTCATAACTAATGTTTGTTACTATCAACTACTTTACACACACATACAAACATGGTCAAGAAACCTAGGATAGTTTAGTATAGGAAACTCAAGGATATTAGTCAAATTTTGGCCATTTTGGAGTAGTTGTTACAAACCATTACTTAAGATATTATGACATGGACTATGGAGGTATCTGGGATAGTGGTTTTAGATGCAAAAATGACTATATAGTTAAAACACCTCTACAAACTTAGAAATATGAAATAGTCAACCTACTCATAAATAATCAATATAATTTCTAATTTTTCAATAGCTATTACACATATAAACCTATCATTTTAATCATAACAAGATGAATTATTCATATCTATTGCACACTAAGAATTATTGAATCAAACAACCAACAATATAGAACCTAATTGCACATATCTTGGAGAGAAAATACACAATCACATGAGTGACAATTAAAATTTGATTTTGATTATGTATTGAAATTTTCCAAACCTTCAAAATGACGGTTAAATATGTTTAAATAGACTTAGGGAGGGGTTGCTTCATCTTCAAAGTACATAAAAAAATTAATATTGCATGGCATAATTAGAACCTCATTTCTAACTCAATTTTCAAAACTTATGTAATATACAAATATAGTTATATTATAATTATCAAAAAATAAAATTAGCCTTTACAATATGATGCAACATGTGCATGATTACAAATAATTAAGGAAAATTTGTATTCAATTTAGAGAAAAATTATAATATGAGTACAAAAATAATGCCTTTGAATTGATATCCACAAAATAAGACTTTCAGTTAAGGCTAAGTGGATGTCTATATGGATGTGTTAACTTTTATGGGAGTCATTATTGTAGATGTTGGCATTAAAATGGAAGTTGTAACTTTAGTCTTCTTCTTCACCTCCAAATATAGATATCACTTATGGCATGTTATTACTTGATGATGTCTAAGTTAAGTAACAAGGGTCTATGCACCTTTTTAACTTAATCAAATATCTTTTCATGCTATGATTTTATATTTTGGAAGTTGATGTTGAAGATTTCCAACTTTTGTCACCTTCTTTCTAATAAAACTCAACTGAGATTAAATATCTTTGAGTGATAATATTTGTACACTTTGCTTGAAATTCTCAGATGCTTCTTGAAGGATTTAATCAAAATTAACTCTACTAATAAGCTTGCCACTAGCATCCCTTTCCTTTCATAATTTAAATTAATCTAAGATCTACAAGATGAGAGTTTCATGTTCTTGATATTTGGGCATTACTACCCCATCTATTATAAACCATTTTTTGTCCTCCTAAGTTTTGACCACCACCAAATTGAGGGTGTTTGATGCCTCCAATGCTATCATTAAGTCCAAATGGCTATATGCCTTTTTATTAGTGTAAAGAATCAATAATTTCAAATTATTTTCATATTGATTCAAATAATTAAATAATTTATGAGTTGATGCAATATGGGGGGCTAAGTATGCCCTCATTACCTCAATAGCCTCTAGAACATTGTAACATTTTGATATAGCTAGTTGAACTTCAGTCTCAATCCCTTGAGGAATATGGATGGTTTGCTAATGCTCTTTGATTTTCTCTAACTCCTACTCTAGTTCCTACCTTGCCATATATATCCCTTCATGTAATGATATCATAACATCCTTATGAATTTGTACAAGGGACTTGAAGTCCTCTATATATGGGGACTATCCTAGCTATCTATTATTCATTTTAGATAAGACATATATTTCTTGTCTTTCTTCAAGAATAATCTCCATCCCAATGTCATCCTCTAGTTTCCTCTTCCTAACCCTTTGAAAGCTTATTTAAGGATTATAAAAGAAGGAGGTCATTGATTGGAGTTTTGTGTTTTTTAAATTAGGATTTTGGGAAGCCTTTGATCTAAGAATCAACTGCCCATGGTGGGATAACTATCTGGGTTGGGTTTATTGATTTTGTATCCTCAACTGTAGACTATATGGATTGATATTTTATTGACTATTTTGAGGCTTCTTTTATTATTAAGTTAATAATGGAGGTCCATATTATTTTAGACCAATCCCCACCTCCATATTGGGGGAGTGAATGGACTATATATACTTGTTTATCACATTTGGACTTCCTTGAGGATATGATAGTAGTACCTTTGGAGGAGATGGTAAGAGGCATTAGAAGATTGATTTGGGTGAAAGAGACATGGATTTGGGAGCTACCTAGTGATGTTTAAATATTCTTAGAGGCCCTTTTTGTTTTCATAATTTATACTATGACAGTCCTAGATGGAATGTTTACAATGGTGGAAATAATGGACATGGTTGTCATTGTGGGGGAGATTGAAGCAATAGTGTTAGAATAAACATCATCCACTTTGAGAGTGAGCAAATGAATTTTTAAGGAAGCACTGAGGGGAACTAATATATCAGGGATAAAGGTAACATCCTCCACTTTTTGAGTGATCAAAGTGTTCTCAAAACAACATTGATGGGAACTAAACCAAAAATAGGAACAAAAGAAAAAAATTGGGAAGAAGGGACTAAAGGTTGAGTCTTTATACTTGATTTGTCATCTTTTATTGATGAATTCCATTTATCAACTATAAGGTTTAGTGCCTTCATTATTTATAATCCCTCCTTTTCATCTATTTTTTTGTTTCATCATTGTTTTCTATTAAAGTAAAGATTGTTTATTTTTGATTCATTAGCAACTAGGTTCTCTAAGAGGGGAGGAGACCTTGGCTTTATCTTATATCAATTATTATTATTCTTAAGTGGGGAGGAGGCTTGTCAAATTAAGCTAGTAATAACCTTTTCATCTATAAATTCTTTCATAGGTAATGTAACTATAAATGATTACACATGCAATGTATATAGCTTACGTTGGCCTTTTGCATTAGAGGAGTCCATATCAATTCGATACCTTTGAGCTCCTATGTGATTAATTTATCTCAAACTAGGATCTATCTTCATAGCCTTCAATTCTTGGGGAACTTATTATTGATAAGGCTCCCCTTGTTCCTCTATTTGTTGTGGGGGTTGGTTAAACTAGAAATCGGATATAGTCTATCCTTGAAGGGGTGAAAGACTTATATGCATCTCTTAAAACTAAATTGAATGTTCTCCCTAAATGATCTTTAAAATATCCTCTTTAAGGCATTTAATTTGTGCCATTTCTAAGACTTGGGCATAATTATTTACATTTAAGAATAAAAAATCATAGTCTTAGGGAACATGTTGGTAAGGAATAACAAATCCTTGGATATGATTTTATATTAGAACATGAGGATCCTAGTCTCTATCAGGTAAGGTGGGTAATTGATAGTTCTTCCTCTTATTTCCTACATCCTTGAAATGCTTCCTCATTGTATAGCACATTTGACCAATTCTCATATGACACCCATAAAATGTACTTTTCTTCTACTTTATCAAATCCTCTTCCACACTCCACTACAGAGGATATGCAATTTATTACTCTATTATATTATATGGTATGTACTTGGGGAGGCATAGAGTGTTGACCATATGGTCACTGACCATAATCACCATATAGTTTGGGTATAACTAGTAGTCACCTTGAGGAGCTAGTGTATTTACTATGCTTTTTGATATCTTAGGTAGTGGGGCCTCATGAATAACATTCCACGTGTTTGGATATACATCATTGACAATATAAATTATATGATTAGTATATGAATATATGTGTATGAATTTTAAATAATCACAAATTTGATTCTTTATACAAGTGGTTGGGCTCCAAAGATCCCCAAAGTCCCTATACATTATGTCCATAAGTGGCACCCTATCTAAGTGAAGAAAATGGATATTTATAATGCCATATAACCTATTCAAATAGGGCCATCCTGATATAGAGCCACATTTTGAATTTTCTAATGGGGGTGGGGGCTTTACCATCTGGACATTAGTCTCCCTAAGGAGAAGCCATGAACTAAAAAATTTCTTAATAAAATTATGCTTGTTTCATGTTATGAACCTATGATTATCAAATATTAAATACAAAATTGGTAAAGATAAGTATATTTGGAAATCATCACTAGAGATGCAAACCACAACCATCTAGTGATCCATGTGGTGTAAGAAGGTGCCTTCAATTACATTGATAGCAAAGAATAAGTCCCACAACAAGTAGATGTAGGGCATAACTTTAGGCTTGGATATCATGAAGTATAGTCATTTTATTTTGAGAGAGAGTTGGTTTATCTCTAATTACAATTGTGATGAGGATAAATTTCCTTCATAGGAGAATACATTGACAACATCAATGGCAACCCATAATTTTGAGTAGTTTACATACCTATCAGTTAAAATTATTGCATTGAACATTGTATATGTATAATCTATTGAATCCTTGATTGATAATGGGGATGGTGGTAGCACTCCTCTGGAGCTCTTTGATGATGAATCAATTGTAATCGTCTATTTTTCTCAAATTTATTTTCTTATATTATGTAATTCCTTTCCATTGGTTGATTCTTTATAATGGATTCACATGTAGATAGGGATTTATTTATAGAGTAACAAGTGAGCTCAAATTTTTATTATAATCAAATGAACATGTGGATTGTCATAGATCATTGATATAACCTTTTTACATTCATTCTAGTTTTTGAACTTTTAATGTCAAATGTTCATATATCTTATTTACCTACACAATTCAAATCTCATTAGTTAAGTTGGAAAGTTACATTATTTGTCAATTTTCATGAAGTAGTTCCACTTTTCTAGCTAAGTGTGTAGGATTTTTGTAGTTGAGAGTCAGGCATAATTTTTTGTGTTGGTACTAAGCCAATGATTATTGTGAACTGAAGGATCCAAACATAAACCCCAAGGAAAATATATAAACATCAAATCCTTCATAGCAATGTTGGAATAAATTTTTTGAATGAAATCTATAAAGTACATAAAGCTAAGGGAGACTATTATACACAAAGTTTACATGAAAAGTCCCAAGTAAAAGTTTTATTGAGACTTTATGATGAAAAAATTATAAATAAAACCAAGTCCGTTTGTAACAATGTTTGACCAAAATGTTGATAAAGGAAGCCTCAAACAAAAGTTGTGAACAAAATGTCTGATACGATAAAGGTGAATAAAAATTTTGATGAGAAAGTTATAAACAAAATTTTTGATGAAGAAATTTTGAATAAAACCAAGTCCTTCAGAACAATGTTCAAACAAAATGTCTAATGACAAAAATTCCAATAAAGGGAGCCCCAAAAAAGTTTGAAAATGAAATGATTGACAAACAATTCCTGAATAAAAGGTCTGATATAGTAAATCCAAATAGAAATTCTAATGAAGAAATCTTGAACAAAATGTTCAAAGACCAAATTTTAAACACTTTCTCTAATAAAAAAAAATTTGAACTTAATGTCTTAATGCAAAAATCTAAAACATAATAGTTTCAAATAAAATTAAGTCCTAGAACCTACATAGTAAAAAAAACTCTGAAATGTATCAATAAGTTAGTCTGGAATGTAAAATATCATTTTTATTACTCCCAAGTGTTTTTATATTAAAGATAAAATCAATCAAACTTCCACAAAATGAAGGTGAAAAACTCAATAAACAAGGCCAAATCACAAAAATGTGGGTTCCAATTTATTCTTCAAGAAAAGGGGAATGTTGGTTACAACATATTCTTTTATATTTTCTCATTTTGATATGAAATCCTATTAAGTGTAACGTTTCTAGATGAATATTGACTTACATGATTAATACTCGAATATTCTAAGTTGTAGATGAAATTTGATGTTATAATAATGTGATATTTTCACTAAAAAGTGATTATAATATCATAACTCTACTATTAAATATCACATAGTTATTATTTGATCATTTATATACTCAAAAACACAAACCCTAGGTGCTTCAGATTGAACATGTATACATAAACCTTGAAGAGGAGATGTGGTAGGTTGAGGGATTTAAGTAAGGATAAGTTGATTATATTCATTTGGAATTATAGGATGGGATACCTTAACTCTTGAGATAGTTATAACATGGACCTAGCTATAGGGAATATAGGTATCACAACATTGAGGGTTAAGAGGTAGAGGAAGAGATTATTTTATATTCATATAATATGACACTGATATATCTTGTATTAAAGAACCTATTTAGACCTTTAAGATATGTTTATTTTTAAAATTGGATGAGTTTTGATGACTGACACTTTGTAGGAAAGGTGGAAACTTTCATTGATGTAGGCGTCCTTTTATGATGCAAGTGTTTAGGATAATAGAAAATAGGGGCAATTCTAAAACTTGTAGTGAAGGATAATAATAAGGTTTATATATTTTAACATAGTAGAAATGGAATATTCATCATAATAATAAAGGTAGGACTAAGAGATAAGCAATTTAGGCATAGAGAGATAGTGAAGGTGAGCCTTTTGGTAGTGGGCAAGTATATAACTGATATTTACAACCATGATATATATTTTCTAGGTGTACGAGATTGAATAAATAGATAAATCAAATTTTAGTATCTACATTCCCCCAATTAATCTAGTAATAAAATTTCTAGTTTAAAGGAATGAAATGCATACCTGGGAGTATATACACACATTGTATTTGTGTGAGCATAACTGGAGTGATTTTATAGTGATTGACCTACATTCGACATGATGTTAGAGTATATAATAAGGGTACAAAATTTGAAACTTAATTTTTTGAAATTATTTAAAGTATAAAGAGTAATGTTAGGAGTAGACCTATGTGTTGATGTAACTATCTTTCCTTTTGACAATTTTATTTGAGAGGATGCTTCATTATGAAGCATTGAATCTAAAACTAGAATAAACCTAAATATATATATATATATATATATATATATATATATATATATATATATATATATATATATATGGTTTAGGTTTATCCTAGTTTTAGATTCATTTCTTCATAATGAAGCATCCTCTCAAATAAAATTGTCAAGAGGAAAGATGGTTACATCAACACATAGGTGTACTCCTAACATTACTCTTTATATTTTAATAATTTCAAAAAATTGATATATATATATATATATGTATGTATGTATGTATGTATATTTGTGTGTGTATATACAGACATACATACATACATATAGAGAAACACACATGCCACAAAAATTTGTGTAAAAGTGAGTTCCTTGTGACAATTCAGTTTGTTTTATCTCATTCTTTCCACCCAAATATGTGCATGATCTAGTCAATGTGAGCAATGTAATCAACTCACAATATATATCTGGTGAGGGTGGATGATTTATTAAAATCCAACCTATAATCCTTTTAAATTTAGATGATTTAATCAAGTCTATATTATAATCTTGGTAGGATTGAGTGATTGAATTAAGAACAATCCATAATAGTCCATCCTAGGTACAATAATTGTCCATAATAGTATTTTAAATTTGAAAAATGATATGATTTATAATTTTAGGTACCCATTACATGGAATATTAACCTCATATATGTGTCAAGATGAAATTTAAGTATAATAATAGTACCAATGTATATAAATTTGCCAAAAATGTGAGATTTTATGAATCTAAAAGTGGTGATAATGCAAAGGGAATGTTCCTATGGCATTCCCCAATTAAATATATCAAATCTAAGAAATATTTTAAGTGTGGAGATCATGTTTCCATAGCATTCCCTCACTATAACCTAGAAATTCTCAATATTGAATAAGTGTGGAGGTCATGCCTTTTTCACATGTCCCCTATTGAAATATGAAACTATCAAGTGTGGAATCCACGCCTATATGATAGGCCCCCATTGATACACCCCTGACTTTTAGGTGAGGGGAAGTATAATATGATAATTATCATATCTCAAAAGGATAATATAATTGTATAAGTTGTGTATGGGTCATGTAACATATAGGGGTAACATGTGTAGGTAGATATACCATTTAAGGACATAGTATGTGATCACATCAAGAGTAAATATGCATGATATAGATCATAATAACAACTAGAGAGTAAAAATGGAAGATTAACAAGCAATCAAGCACACACATAAGAGCACTCAAAAGTAAAGAAATGTGAAATGGTCCAAGGATACCTCATACAAGGGGTATGTTCAAATTCCACACAATGAAGGGAACATGACTTAGTTAAGTGTCCACAATGCATAGAATGACATATTCAAATATCCAGACATAAAAAATAAAAACATATTCAAATGTCAAATGGGTATGCAAAGTCATGGGGGACACAATAAATGGAACATATTAAAATGGTCAAAAAATAAATATAATGCAAGATAATATAAAAAAAGGAACAAAATTGAGGAAATTCTAAGAAGGAAACTTGGTAAAAAATTAAGAAACCAACATGAACCTAGGATATTAGTTCATAAACATATGTGTTTTTAGAATGTTATGTACATAGCATATCGAGTAAATTATTAAAGGAATAAGAATGGATATAGGCATGTGTAAGTACATATAATCTCAAAAATGATAATGAAAAGTGATCATATAATAATGTAACCTAGGTGTATTGCGATCCAAACATATGTATATGAACATATCCTATATCTAGGTATGTATGTATCAAACTCAAAAAATCATGAAACATATATGTATCTAGAAAAATAATGATGTGTTATCTACTAACATGAAGAAAAAAACATATGCATAATAAATAGAAACACTAGGAATATGTTGATTTTTTTGTATTTTTAATTTTTGAATGTTTTTTAATTTTTTTCATTTTTTAAAAATTATTAGTTGGACCATTTACACTGTTTGGATTTTTTAAGAATAATTTAAATGAAAGTAATTTATTCCTTTCAATTAGAAGATAAATGACTATTTTAAGGTTTTCTAGGATCATCATTTTGCCACCAGTGTTTATGCCACATCATTTCTAGTGATTTAGTTTCATCTGGTAAAGGAATGTCATATGTTATTGCTATAGGGTTATCATTATGTCCATAATTCAATATTTATATTAGTTTCTTTTGTAATTTTTAAGTAAGACACATAATAATGGTATCAATGTTTTCTTATGTCACCCAATATTATCCAAGGAAAAATGTGACATTTGGTTTGGTATACATTACCCATATGATGTTATTTATCATTTAGGACCTCATTCTATGGGTTAATAAATATATCCAAGAGATTCATAGAAAACATAACAATGTTGTAATTCTTCAACAATATACCCCAATGTAGGTAAGTATTAGAAATTAAAAATAGTTCTCTAACTATTTGTATGAATTTTCAAGTGTGAGGAAGAGACAATATTAATGTTTGCATTTAATTGTTAAATTTTCATGACTTTAAAACTTTTAAAATTTATTTTGTGTGGAAATATTGGAATTATCTGGACATTTTTCTACTTTGGTCCAACTTTTATGTGCCCCTCACCTTAGTGTTTTTAAATATGGATTTGTATTGACACACATTTATTTTTATTATATCAAGTGATTCAATTATAAGTACAATATAGTGATACATTTTTAGGAATGAGTTTGATACTGATATTTGTCTATATGACGTAAATATATCATGTGATGCACAAGTAATATAGGAAGAATAAATTCTAGAACATAATCTTTTGATAAGATATGGATAATCTATTGTGGATGTTTTAGAGAGGAATCCAAATTATTCAAATGGTTTATTTACATTATTCCCTTAAAAGGTTGGGGTTATTTTTGTATCCAATATGGATGGATTGAATAACATAAATCATATGTTATTATGTTATTTTTGTCTTTCCTTTATCTGAATTTGGTTTTGTTTCATTTGGTGATGAATTTAACTTGTATGTACCATAACCTATATATGTGAATAGTTTCTGGGAATTATGTTTGATTCGATCTAATAAAAGTTTTTAAAAATTTTCATTAGTCATATAGTGAGGAAGTTCAACATCACAATAATAGTAATCCATAGCTTTTTCTTCTTGTTTCTTTGTGTTAATGAATAAAATCAAATCAAATGTTGAATTTTCTTTTGATTTTGGTATCATTAGATATTTTGGTAATGGTTCTTGTTGTTCATGTGCATCCATATTTACATAAATGGTTAGTGATTTATTTATTTATTCAGGTAAAGGATTAATTATAATTTAATCCCCTATTTCATATGTTTGTATATGTACAATTGAAATACAATATTGAGTTAGTACCACTTTAGGTGTCCATTATCTATTAAAATGTATCATTTTCAAAAATTTGAAGGGTTAATCATCATTAGGCATGGTGAATAATGTCCCATCATGTATAAATTTCACATATCGATGTATGCAGATGGGATGATTTCCATGGTATGTATATGTAGGTACATAAATTTTGCCACATTTAGTGTCACAATCTGCAATGATTAAAATTAACACATTAACTCAATCATCATAAAAAAATTAAATTTACAACTAACATAGTTTCCCTCATTATTTACAATAATTTATTAATATATATTAATTAATTAAATCATGCAAATGTAATCCAAAAAACTAAGTAAAATCTAAAATTTTCACCTATCCCAAACATCTTCCACACTTCTGTCAACCGAATGTTGAGTCATCCAACTACTTTATGAACTTCCTCAACTAATTATTGAGTAAAAATTGGACATATAAACTACTATGTTGAGTCACTCAAATATCTTGACCCACTCGTTATGAGTCATTAAACTACCAACTATAAATTCTCATTTCTCTCACACACATTAGAATTAGTCATCATGTATTAAGATGAGGGCTCAAATCTAACCATTGATAACATTATCCAATACATATAGATTTATAATAACCATTAATTTTCTCACTCAAAATCCTATAAATGGACATATAAACATACATTTTCATTCTCTAGCTTAAATATATCAAATTTATATTGATTTCATTCTACACATCCATTGATAAATCAAGCATATGCACCCACATGCTGCCTAATTTACCTTTTTGTTTTTTAAATGAATTGAGAACCCACATTCTAAGAAGCAAGAGAAAATAAAAATTCACAATGGAGAAGGTGATTATGTATTATACATAGTTTTTTAAGTATTTATATGTTTATCTTTTTTTATATTGGCTAAATTTGAAATTTTAGTTTATATTTAAAATAGGAAGTTTATTATTCATTTTTTTTAATAAGTTTAGTAGGAAAAAGGGTCTTGAACCCTATACAAAATAGTCCCTAGAGAAAAAATGCCTCAAATAAGCTATAAATAGTACATTACCAACACATGAACAACAAACAAAAAATGAAAAAAAACTATAGCATGAAAGACAACAAGACCATTAAGGACTATCAACAGTCTCATAATTGGCTGAAAACTTGACCATATATTTTTAACCATCGAGGCTTTCCACCCCCACATCCCTAACCTTGTCATCGAAGTCTTTAACAATAGAAAACATTGAAGTCATGTGATGAAGAGCCTTAGAAGGAAATTGTATCATCACCTACCATTTATTTTACATATTATCCATCTTAGATATGAAATACATAATTTCATTAGCAATCTTAACACACAATGAGTAGTTTCCCTTCTTGCCATAGTCTTCAACAATAGCCTCCTCCATCTCTTCTTAGCTACATTTGTTTAGTTTAAAAAAATGGTTTGTTCATTCCTCCTCATGAACAAATTCAATAGGTGTTTCATCTTTTCCCTCCCCCATGGAATCCTTAAAAGACTCAGAGTCATCAAAAATTTAAATTCCCTTAGGGTGAATGGATGAGATTCTAGCAATACAACTATATCTATGAACTCTTGTTCTATTAGGATTCTTAGCACCACCCCCACGATCACTCCCCTTGCATTTGGGACCAAGGTCCAAATATTTGACAAGATCCTCAACCCATCCAAATTCCTCCTTCTCAGTTACATATTTCGTAGACATGTTTCCCTCATCCTCCTTAAGCTTCCATTCCATTTTAGTGGGTACCACCATATCCACCTCAGTCTCCTAGATAGGGCTCACATGTTTTCAAATAGATTTATTTTAATATTTAATTTATTAATTAGAGGTTGGGGTCCTATTAGGAATATTACATTCCTTAATCTTGAGGCCCCTGTTTAAGTTTTTAGAGGAGCTTTTGGGAGTTCTAATAGATTTCCTATCTTTACCTTTGATAGCAGGAGATAGATTCGATAGGTTATCCTCTAGTAAACAAAATTTAATAGGTTTTGGTGGGAAAAGTAATAAATGGAAGTGGTACAACCTCAAAATGAGGCCTTAGTGAATGGGAATGAGGGGAATTTTTAGCATGACTTTAATAGAGTTTTCCAGAGAGGACAAAGGAAGAAGGGAAAATTGATCTCCATTTTACTCTTAAAATGATTTATTAAGGAAAAATGGTAATGATAAAATACCTCAAGAATTACCTTGATCATGAATTATTTCATACTCATGAGGTGGATTTTCCCCCATGGCTCTGGCAGCTTCTCCCTTTCAAACCCCCCATGAAGCTTCATAGCAAATTCTCCTCAAAATAAAACTACCATATTTTTTGAGTCTAACACCCTATTACATCTGTAAGGATTTATTCCTTTCATGGGGAGACCCATGGATTGTCCAATCACTTCCTCTGAGACTTTGAAACCAATGCCTCCCAAATGAATCTATCTAAAATATTCTTCTCAGGACTCCACAAACTAGTGAGACATATTTGCATCATGTCCATTCATAACCTTAAGGAAAGAAGCTACATTGATCTCATGTATATGGTGACAAACCATAATATCCTATTAGAATTACTCAAGGGAGGATGTCTCAATCTTAGCAATGTTATCACCCATTTACAAACCCTAAAAATTATGCAGCTAGATAAAAAAGATTAAAGGGATTGAAGTAACATCTAGCAATATATATTATAGTATTAATAGGCCCCTTTAAATACTTCCCCTAGCTCCAAAGCCATGAAAATATATAAATGATAGTGTAATGATTTTGGATATTGTCATTACATTTGCCACCCTAGTTATCATCCTCGGAGAAGACCCACACTCCCCACCTTAAGCAAAAATGACAATTATTTGTTTGTTCTTCCAAGTTTTGTAAGGTTATAAATTCTTAGGTTTCATATTATAGCATGCCTAGTGGGATATCTCCCAAATATTTTTCATATTATAATTTTTTTATTATTTTTTTTTGAATTTATAAATAACTTATGTTTTGTTTCTATGTAGGATTTAAGCTAGTTCAAATTCAAGTTGCTTGCAATTTTTTCTTAATATTTACTTTACCAATATTATTTTATTTTTTTTAAATACATGAATATTAAAATAAAAGTAACATTTAATTTATAATCATTTTTTTTGGTTGGTTTAAATTTATATTAACACTAACATGTTAAAATTTCATATAAATCTATAATGTAGTTTAAGAGATATAGAATTTTAGATAGTTTTTTTCTATTTTTTCTATTTATTTTAGATAGTTTTTTTCTATTTTTTCTATTTATTGTTTAATCCTTTTTTATAATAAAAACACATAGTCATTAAAATAGAAACAAATTTTAATTTAAAATATATTTTTATCTTTGTATGCATCTAAATCCACTCACTTTATTAATCATCACTAATACTCCTATTAGTCGATGCTAATTCCACTTATCTCATTTATTCTAATTTATCTCAATAATTTATCCCATGTTCCTAATCATTTATCTAATGTCCCATTTATATATTTATTAATACATTAAACTCATTTATACCTATAAAATAATTAATTTATCCTAAATCCCAACTACCCCATTCTAATCATATCTTATCTATTATTTGGGAATTTTAAATTCCCAATAGTCCACCTACCCACCTACTAGCCTATGCCAAGGCTGTCCTACACCCCTAGTCCCTAATCCCTTTCTAACCTCATTATGATAATTATTAGTGCCTAATAAATGTTCTAGAACCATACAATTCTAAAACCTTCCCTATCCTAACCCATCATGTCTAGAATCCTCTAAATCTAGTGGCTTCCAAGGAATTTTTAAAGTCCTTGGATAATCCTCAACCCTTGATCTCCTTCATCCAAGTTTGAATCTCCACCATTGATCTCTCCCTCCAAAATATATTTAAATAATAATCTTCCTCCATGGAAGATAACTTGAATTATTATTCCATATTCATGCTTAATTATCAAAATTAGATATCCATAGCAAATCCATGTCCAAGAATCTTTCATGAATAATATTTGATCAAACAACATCATAGTGTCCAAATATGAGTCCACGGTATATCAATCCAATCTAATATCTTTCATTTTTTAATATATTTGATCATGGTATAGAGTACTTAGCTTTATTATTTAAAAGTAGGATTGAATATTTCTTCATCTAATTGCATTTAGATATTAATGGCTCTATCGCTCTAACTAGGTAGTTTGATATTTGAGTTAATTGAATTGCATAATTTAATACATAGAGATAAGAAATAATCTACATTTTGGTGACCATGGTGGGATAATCCATCCCAAATTAATAATTATTTATTTTTAGTAGTGTTTTGATAGCCTGAAAGGTCAATTGGATCAATATAAATACCATAATTATGAAATTTTATGTGTATAAGAGGAATCTATGATATTGAACTGGTATTTATGACTTTGTCCTATGTAGTCACAACCTTATCCCTTGGAATTAAACCTTTAACTTAACATTTTTACTTTACCATTAAATATTTGGCTAACCATGATAGGTTTTGACCCTTCAAAAAAATTTCAACTCGCAACTTGCAACTTTGTCAAGATAGTTGTGATTTTGCATAAGGAGTCACGATTTTGTTATAAACCACTAATAATCTATCTTGTAGGTTCTAAACTTTTAAAAAAATTGTGACTTCACAAGTTTGAAATTTGCATTAGAAATTATGATTTTTTCCTATCTATAAACAATCATAAAATTATTTTAATTTACTTTTTCTTCTTACCCATGTGTGCTCATTTGGTGTATTTTATGTTGCAAATTAGGGTCCTTGCTTTTTATGTGAAGGATTGAGCTAGAGAGAAAGTATCAAGAATCAATCCAATTGAAAAACCTCAAGCTACAAAATCATAAATTTGAAATTTTTAGAATACCAACCTTTAGCTATGGAATCATGTTATTATACTACTAATAGTGCCTTTGTAATATTCTATCAATTTTTCCATTTTATCTGCTAGTTATCATCTTTAGATCTTATAGGGTAGACTTAGGATAAATATATGACTAATAAACTTTTTTTTTTAGATTAATCTAAATTTTAGGTTATTTTGATAAATATATAAAAGTTCATTTGTAAATATTTGATATATCATAATTAGATTGAAACCTCTCATTTATAAAAAGTCATTTTTGGACATCTGTAAAATTGATCATAACTTATATATACATTTGACCTGGTAAATAACCAAAATTTTGAGGTTTTTTAATTTATAAAAAATCCATATATCTCAATTTATAGAAAATAGTGATTTTATCATACTAAGTCATGATTTTTCAATCCTAACTATGGTTTTTTAGAAGACCATCATGGTTGAATAACCACTACAAAACCAAAACTCACAATCCATGATTTTACCTTAGAGTTGTAGTTTTGCACTCTCTGGTTATAATTGTGCACTATGTAATCAAGATTTTATACTAATTTTTGCCTTCAATTTTATCTTTTCAAGTTCATTTTTATGGTTATTTTAAGTTAATTTTGAGTCATTATGGGATCTTCCCCTTGACCTAGCAAGGGGTGCTACCCCTTCACCCCACTAGGGGTTTCCACCCTAAAACCCCCCTGTCATGGCCCATTCACCTCAAAGGAATTACGGAGATAAATTATGACTTTTTTATGGTGTTTTATTAAGACATATCAGAACAACATATTATTTTTGTTGACCAATTTTGGCCACAAGAAAAAAATTTGGTCACCTTCTTCCCTTGCTATTCAATGCTAGTCATTTTTAGGTTGCATAAGTTCAATGAGAAGTTCATGGCCTGGTTCAAGTGGTTCTGAGACCTTTGGTTCAAAAGTCCATCTTCAAGTTCAACATCTCAATTCATCAATGGTTGAACCATTAGACCATTGAACCATTGAACCGTTGAACCATTTTTGGTTTAATGGATTGGTTCAACAGAAGTTCATTGGTTTGGCTTAACACTTGGTTCATCAGCCTGATTCAATCAGTTGGATTGGTTCAATAGTTCATCAACACGCAATGGTTAAACTATTGAACTGTTGAACCATTCTTGGTTCAAAAGCTCGGTTCAAGGGTATGTCCACGACCGAAGGGGAGTCTTCAAATTTCAAATTGCCCTTAACGAGGGCATATGCTTCAATGGAAAAGACCAGGTAAGTCCCAAATTTGTCTAAGTTCAAAATTGGTTTAAGTTCAAAATTGGTTTAAGCCTAAATTCCTTCAGACAAAAAGTCTGAAGGAATTCGGGTGCGCTTCTAAGCAAAGGGCACACCTGAGAGAATTTCCATGAAATTTTGTCCATGGGAAAATGTCCATAGACAAAAGTATATGGAAAATATACAAAGTGAAGGACAATCTGTGGGACCTGAGAAAGCATGCAAATGCACAAAATGACCTGCCAAGGGACCCCAAAGGGTAGGTGCCCTTGGCAGGGGACTCTTGGCTAGAAGCAAAGGACACTTTCAAGGGCCAGAGGGTCACCTTCCCTTCGAGAAGGTACTCAGAATAAATAAAAGGAAAAGATCACCCACAAAAAAGGAGCCTAGGAAAGCAAAGCCACAAAAAGGCTAGTGAAGGACCTAAGGACATCTCAAAGAACATCAAAATTAATAAAACAATTTAGCCATTGGTTTTCAAACCAATGACATTCATCTGAATGTCAAAGTTAGCAAAACAAAATGGCTATTTGTTTTCAAACTAAGAGAGAGCTAGCCAAGGACCCAGAATACAGCAACCCGCTAAGAATTTGCCCTCGAGGGACGAAGGAGCTAGAGGAGACAAAAAATTTAGAAAAGACAAGGACATAAGCATGGAATGAGCAAGCAGTTAGTCCAAGTGGCACCAATTTGAGAAGTGACTCTAGCAAGTGAAATAGTCCTATGAATTGATCACTGGGGATACAAACAACTAAGCAATGCAACCAGTTTCTCCTTTTTATATTTAATGAGTAGACAAACCATATACTAACCTTGAAAATGTAAACTTCAAATAGACAAAAATGCATGGCTCATTAATGTTTTGAGTGACTTGTTCTTCCCAATGAAGGGATGTGATAGACCACTTGTAAAAAAGGAGTGCCAAATGGGCCTCCTTGCTTCTCCTATATATTAAAGACTTTTCATATTAAGAAGGATCTTTTTTCACTTTGTAAGGCACAGCCCTGGCAAAATTTCTACCTGAATCAATAAATGCAATTTTTACCTCTATCTTAGATAGACATTTTTGTGTATGTACTGAGTGTTGATTTGTGTTTAGTCATTATTTTCTTGATGCTTTCATAGGCCCAATACCAACATATGTATTGTCTAAAAAGTGCCCCTTCTACAGACTAATAAGGAGAGTTCTATTTGAAGGTGTAGAAATAGAAAGAGTTACCTTCCAAGTGTGCATTTCACTACACCTTTGGTGAACCTCTATTCTCTATATTTTCATTCAAACCTCCCTATCAAGCTTTTGTAGTCTAGTTCTTCTGCCAAGTGTGAAGCATATGTATGCATTTGTCTAGTTTCAAGTGTGGATGTGAGAAGGTCATTTCATTTTGGTGTATCACCTCCTTAGAGTAGTTTTTTTCCTACAAATATTTCTCCCTTTTCACTCCCCATTATATATCTATATATATCTATATATATATATATATATATATTTGTACTTGCTAGAAAGAATATGATGCATCAAAGGGAACTAGCCCTTATCTAGAGACTCTCCCCTCTAGCTTCACTAGTCCCACAAGTGAGAGGGGAGTTTCCATAGTTACAAAGAGAAGGTAGGAGCTTGGCCTCCTGCCAAGGGTGTATTATTTGATGTCAATAGTTTTGGCATGCCTGATGGGACCCAGTTTGACAACTCAGTAAGGTTTCAGGATTGATGTTGGTCTTGTCATAGCAATTCAAAGTTTTCTAGCATCTGGTGACTCCACTGGTAAGAGCTTCAGTTTTCCAATTAAGACCAATTTTTTAACTTTTTATGCCTAAAGTCACCACAAGGTTTACTTCGAAAGGGGTTCCCTTCGATTTCATTGACTTGCCTTTGAACTTTGCAAAAAGACTACAATTTGAGAGGACCCATCCTTATCCAACAAGCAATCTTCCTAGACATGTTGTAAGGGATGCAGATGAAGCAAATCCCTAGTTATAGCCCATCCTAATGATGGCATTACCTTTTGTGTCTTTTCATGGTGAAAGCCCCTTGAATCTCCCATGCTATGATTTGATTCTAGGAACACACCTAAAAAATGTGCCTTCTTTCGATGGAGTGGGGCCCATTACATCTATTGAGCATATTAGGAATATTGCTAACCTTTGCAATATTCATATTGTAATAGAGGAAAATATTGCCATTACATTGTTAGCATTGTCTCTCAAAGTCAAGGCTCTCGACTGGTATAGAACTCTACCTATAAATTCAATACATTCTTGGAATGAATTGGGGACTCAATTGACATATCATTTTGGGGAAAAGAGAAATGACCTCTTGCTTGCTAAGCAGTTGACGACCATAAAGAGAGCTCCACATGAGTATATGTAGGACTTTAACACATAATTTCAAAAGACTTGGGATAAAATTCCCATCCTAGTAAGACTGACTCCTAGCTATGCTTTCTTATTCTATTTAAAGGCATTAAATAGTGATATTGCTATGATGATCCAATCTATGGGAGGGCATATACTACTAGCTACTTATGACATAGCCATAGCAGCTAAAAATTGATTAGTACAGGTTGGGAAAATAGCCCCTAGACCTCACATGCCACTTTTCCTAGAAATGTTGTCCCTAATTCAGACTGTTGCTCCCACATTGGCTCCTCTACCTACCATAGACAAATCAGCTACTATTCCATCTAATGAACTTCATGATGTTAAAAGTCTATTGCAAAGCATGTCAAATAAACTTGTGGCTCTTAAAAGGTAGCAAGCTCAAAGTAACAGGCCGAACCAGGGATATCAACATTATGGTCAAGCTCCTAGACCCCCTTTTCAAGGCTATAATCAAGGATAAGGTCAGCTCACTCAGACCAAGCTATTTAAAAAATACAACTCAGGCCCCCCTTCATCATCTAAAGTCATGGTGCCAATTTAGAACAATCTAGTACAGGAGCAACCAAGTTGTTTAACCATGGATATGGTCAAGAACAAGCATTTACACAAATGAGATGATGAATTATTTCCAAAATGTAGACAACCAAACAACCACTTAATATTAGGTGTTCGAGCCTTCAACGCAACCCAACACTAGTAGCAATTAGGCCTAGCCTGATTCTACCCTCATGAATCATCTGGAAGGGGAATTTTATTCAATAAATTATGTGGGTGCTATAGACAATCAAGCTGACTGTGTTGCAGCCAACACAAGATTTAAGAGAAGAGCAATGAGAGAAGCCTAGGCTACCACCCAAGTGGTAGCATCACCTTCTCCATTACACTCCAATCAAAAGGCCCCAAACTTCAAATAGTCATTTGTACCTTTAGCTCCTCAGCCTGTAGCTCAAGTTGGAATTAGCCCCAAAGAAAGCTTGAAGGGAGGTAGTCCCTAGATCAATATAGTGGACTAGATGAAGAAGCTGCACATAAACATCTCTTTATGGGATTCATTGTCTCTTCCAAGATAGAAGGACATATTGAAGAAGGAATTGCATGAGCTAGATCGTCAAGCTATCCCAGCAAGCACTAATAATTTCTTGATGACAAATAGATAGACTTCCACTTTAGGTCAGGTAAAGAAAGAAGTGAAAATTACCCCCTTCTATGTATCCTTGGTCATAGGGGATTTCTTGGTACATAACTACATAAATGACAATGGGGTTAGGACCTCAGTAATGCCCAACTGCATAGCTAACAAGATGGGATTGAAATATGAAGAGATGAACAAAGGAGTCCTACAGCTAAATGGGACACCTACAAAAAAATTTGAATTTTGAAGGGTTTAAGCTTGACATTGCATGCTTTTCCAACCTTCTCAATTCCCCATGATATAGTGGTAGTAGATGTTCATCCTTATTTCACAATTTGCTTGTCCAGGGACTTCACATCAAAGATAGGTGACTATCTAGCAACAAATTGGTCCTATCTAGTTTTTAGAACCAAGTATGGGACCAAGGTAAAAATAGAGTCTGAGCCACTCTACAAGGACCATCTAGAACCATACTCACCCCAAGGCAGTGAATGTTAGTTACACCATTATCGACCCAGAAGAGTCCCAAATAAACCAATCTCTATCCTCTGCTCTTGAAGGAGTTGTAGACCTACTCTTGGATGAGTGGGGAAATGATAACTTCAAACATGATCCTTACAAATTTTTAGAGACATATCTTGGAGTCTACTACATGCACAAAGAGGGTGCCTTCATACCAAATATAATGAAGGCAAGCCAAGAGGACCTAGGTCTATGGCAGCTATATTTTGATAATTCCAGAAGTAAGTTGGGAGCTGGTGGTGGGGAAATGTTGGTCTCCCCTTCAAAGGATAGGTACTTTTCATCTTTCCATTTCCATTTCTCTTGCATAAGTAATGTTGTAGAATATGAGTCCCTTATCCATGGGCTGAAATGGGCGAGAAAAAGAGGGATCAAGGAGTTGCAAGTTTTGGGAGACAGTGAGTTGATTGTAAATTAGGTGAAAGGCCTGAATCTGACCAAGAATTCCTTGCTGAATTCTTACAAGCATAGAGTTTGGGACTTGGTGGAAGATTTCCTTACTTTTAATATCACCTCCATTCCTAGAAAGCAAAACAAACAAGTGAATAGGCTAGTAGCAATTGGAATTTAATGTTTCCAAGGAAATAAGTTGAGAAGGTGGTTCATGCCACATGAAAGTGGTGGTTCATCCCTCTGTCCCAAACAACATTGTAAATTGGCAAGTTTTTGAAAGTGACCAAAAAATAACTTTTTTCCTCTAAGAGGAAGCTAAGTTCATGACATAGAATCTGGCAAAATTACAGCAACAATATGGCAATCAAATTGTTCAATTAAAGAACAATAAGCTCCCTAAAGGTTTGGTCATGCTTGAGAGCATCTTCAATGGAGATAACCAATTGAGAAATGACAAAGCATGCATCACAACCAAAGAGGAGATTTACGGAAGGATTGAGATCATTAAGGATAAGTTGCTTGCACTTGGAAAAGTCTACACGACTCAAGAAAGGTGAGCTTTCATTTTGTTGTGTTAGGAATTCGTAGATGTTTTTGCATGGGATTACAATGATCTAAAGGGCTTTGACCCAAGGCTCACCCATCACACCATCGAATTAGAAGAAGGTGCCAAGTGAATCATGTAGAAGCAAAGACCTGTCAATCTGATAATTGAGCCCCTCATGTAGAGGGAATTGGCCAAATTAATTGAGTCTATAATTACATTTCCAATCAAGCATTCCTCTTGGCTGGCCAACCTCGTTCCTATTAGAAAGAAGAATGGGGAGATCAGGCTATGTGTTGATTTCGAAGACCTTAATAAAGACTCTTTAAAAGACCATTATCCCTTCTTGAGTATGGAGTGAATCCTTTAAAAGGTAATAGGTAGTGAGCATTTCTCCCTCCTGGATGGTTATTCAGGTATAATTAGATTCTAGTGCAAGCCTGTGAGCAGCACAAAATGGCCTTCACCACTAAATAGGGAATGTTTGCCTACAAGAAGATGCCATTTAGGTTATCTAATGCTAGTGCTACTTTTCAGTGAGCCATGGACATGGCTTTTAGAGGCTTGATAAACAACAACATCCTGGTTTACCTCAATGATGTAACAGTATTCTCTAAGGAAGTGAGCCAATACATAGAACACCTCAGGCAAATTTTTGAAAGATGCAAGGAAATTGGCATCTCTCTTAATCCAAAGAAATGTGTGTTCACTATTCATGAGGTGAAACTCCTTGGCCACATCATGTCCAAGGAGGGCTTATCCATTGACCCTAAGAGAGTTTGCTCTATCCTGGAGATGTC
Organism: Torreya grandis; assembly: GCA_037957365.1. Lineage (NCBI taxonomy): Eukaryota > Viridiplantae > Streptophyta > Pinopsida > Cupressales > Taxaceae > Torreya > Torreya grandis. The sequence goes on along the minus strand of JARHVA010004097.1, from coordinate 1,554,354 downwards.
CCTACCAAAGCACAAGAAAGGCCTGCAGAGTTTCTTTGGTAGGATAAATTTCATTTAGAGATTCATTCCAAATTTTACTGAGATAGTTAAGCCCCTCACCTCCATGCTAAGGAAGGGTGAGGATTTCAAGTAGAAAACACAAAGGAAGGATAGCTTTGAAGCCATCAAGCAGGCCATAACTCAGGCTCCTACCTTGATCAGCCCTAACTTTAATAAAGACTTAAACCTCTACACTTTTAGCAATGAAGAAGTGATTTTTGCCTTGGTTACCCAAGCAAATGGTGATGACCTCAAGCAGCCACTCAATTTTTTTAGCCAAGGGTTAGAGGATTTTGAATTTAGATATGCATATGTAGAGAAGCAATTCCTGGCAGTAGTGTAGAGCCTAAAGATATTTAGGCATATGTTGTCTAACAGTAGGATTCACCTCATGGTCCCACATTTTGGTGTCAAGGATTTATTGACCAATTGAGACCTAAATGAGAAGAGATAAGGGTGGATCACCAAAGTGATGGAGTATGACGTAGACATCAAGATCACCAAGTTGGTGAGGGGAAGAGGCTTGTACGAATAGCTTGCTATGGACTTCAAGCAAAAGGGGAAAGACAACTTAGTAATTCATGATGTAGCCACTATAGAGGAACCAACTATCATAAAGGATTGGACATTGGACTTGAGGCATTTCCTTCTCACTGGTGAGTACCCACAGGGTCTTGATAAGATCAGTAGAAGGTATTTCAAACTCCAGTCTCTCCCTTATGTTCTGGTTGATGGAGTGTTGTTTAGGAAGGATCTCTCCAGGGTTCTTCTAAGGTGTATTAACCCAAACTAGGCTAACAACATACTGGTTGAGTTCCATGATGGGCCAATAGGTGGTAATTTTGCTCCTAGAGCTACTACAGTGAGGATAATGAGAGCTAGTTATTTCTCACCCACTCTTTTCAAGGACACCCATGCCTAGGTAAAAAAGTGCCAGAAGTGTGCACTTTTTGATGGGAAATAATGGTTGGTTGCCATGCCTCTATAACTTCTTTAGGTGGAGCAACCATTCATGCAGTGGGGCCTAAATTTCATAGGGATGATCAATCCTCCCTTTACCACTAGACACAAATGGGTCCTGACTACTATGGACTATTTCACAAGGTGGGTGGAGGTTGTTTCTCTAAAAGAGACAAATGAAAGTGCAGTCCTAGAGTTTTATGAGGACCTAGTAACAAGATTTGGGGTCCCAACCACCATAATCTTAGATAACACCTTGACTTTTCTAGGGACCAAAATAAGTAAATGGGTCCTAAGGTATGGCATATACCTCAGCACTTTATCCAATTATTATCCATAGGAGAATGGGCTGGCTGAGTCCACCAACAAAAATTTGATTAGGATCATAAAGAGGACCATGGAAGAAAATCAAAGGACTTGGCATGCCAAGATGAAGACAGCTTTGTGGGTTGATCGAATCACTCTGAAGAGAGCAACAGGAAATTCTCCATATACACTCATATATGGAAGGGAAGCTAGGCTTCCCATCTCACTTGAATTACTAGCATTGGACCTTGCTCACTAGCTACAATTAGAGGAAGGAACCAGCATGGAGGTTAGGCTGTGTGAGCTGATGGAGCTCCAAGAGACACGAGACTATGCCATGGCTTCTATGTCTAATCACCAATAGCAAGTGAAAAGACACTTCGATAAGAAATCTCTGTCAAAAGATTTATCTAAAGGAGACATTGTCTTGAAATGGGATGAAGACCGAGCTAAGCCTGAAAATCATGCAAAATTTGATGCCCTATGGAGCAGCCCGTACATAATCACTCAGTCTAAGCAACATAGTGCTTTCCAACTCTCTAGATTAGATGGTGAAGAACTACATATCCCAGTTAATGGGATACATCTAAAGCATTGTCACTAAGTCTCTCTTCACCTGTACATATTTTCCCTTGTTTTCTTTCCTACATTCCCTAAGTGCTTTCTACACATGTAGTAGTTTTTCTTAGTCTTGTGTGTTTTCATTTCCTCTTGGAGGTAGATTTGTGTGTCTGGTTATAAGTTTCATCAAAACTATTGCTAGTTTTCCAAGTTACCATCTGACTCCATGCCCAATGGACTGCAAGGCAACTAGTCTCTAAGCATAGCAGGCATGCTTCCCTTGGGAGTCACCAATTTGTTGACCAATTTTGCCCACAGGGAAAAATTTTGGTTCCCTTCTTCCCTTGCTATTCAATGGTAGTCATTTTTAGGTTACACAAGTTCAATGAGAAGTTCATGGCCTGGTTAAAGTGGTTCTGAGACCTTTGGTTCAAAATTCCATCTTCAAGTTCAACATCTCGATTCATACATGGTTGAACCATTGAACCATTTTTGGTTTAATGGATTGGTTCAATGGAGAAGTTCATTCATTTGTTTCAACACTTGGTTCATCGACCCAATTTAATTAGTCAGCTTGGTTCAATAGTTCATTAGTGTGTAATGGTTGAACCATTAAACTATTGAACCATTCTTGGTTCAATAGCTCAGTTTAAGGGTATGTCCACAGCTGAAGGGGAGTCTTCAAATCTCAAATTGCCCTTTCAGAGGGCATATGCTTCAATGGAAAAGACTAGGTAAGTCCCAAATTTGTCTAATTTCAAAATTGGTTTGAGTTCAAAATTGGTTTAAGCTTGAATTCCTTTGGACTTTTTGTCCAAAGGAATTCCTTCAGATAAAAAGTCTGGAGGAATTTGGGCATGCTTCTAAGCAAAGGGCAGACCCGAGAGAATTTTTGTGGACTTTTGTCTATGGGAAAATGTTTGCAGACAAAAGTCACGTGGAAAATATACAAAGCGAAGGAAAATCTATGGGACCTGGGAAGGCATCCAAAGGCACAAAACGACCCACCAAGGGACCCCTAAGGGTAGGTGCCCTTGGCAGGGGAATTTTGGCTAGAAGTAAAGGACACTTTTAAGGGATAGAGGGTCACCTTCCCTTTGGGAAGGTACTCAAAAGAAAAAAAGGGAAAAGAGTGCCTAAAAAAAAGGAGCCAAGGAAAGCAAAGCCACAAAAAGGCCAGTGAAGGACCTAAAGATGTCTTAGAGAATGTCAAAATTAACAAAATAGTTTAGCTGTTGGTTTTCAAACTAATGATGACCATTTGAAAATCAAAGTTAGCAAAACAAAATGGCTATTTGTTTTCAAACTGAGAGAGAGTTAACCAAGGACCCAGAATATAGTGACCCACTAAGAATTTGCCCCCGAGGGCCGAAGGAGCCAAAGGAGACGAAAATTTTAGAAAAGACAAGGAGACAAGCATGGAATGAGGAGGCAATTAGTCCAAGTGGCACCAATTTGAGAAGTGACTTTGATAGGTGAAATAATCCTATGAATTGATCATTGGGGATGTAAATAGCTAAACAATGCAACCAATTTCTCCATTTTACATTTAATGAGTAGACAAAGCATGTATTAACCTTGAAAAGGCAAATTTCAAACAAACAAAAGTGCATAGCTCATTAATGTTTTAAGCAAATTGTTCTTCCCAATGAAGGGATGTGATAGGCCACTTGTAAAAAAGGAGCACCAAATGGGCCTCCTTGCTTCTCCTATATATTAAAGACTTGTCATATTAAGAAGGATCTTTTTTCACTTTTGTAAGGTGTAGCCCTGACAAAATTTCCACCTGAATCAATAAATGTTGTTTTTATCTCTATCTTGGATAGAGATTTCTGTGTATGTGCTGAGTGTTGATTTGTGTTTAGCCATTGTTTTCTTGATGCTTTCATAGGTCCAATACCAATGTATCTATGGTCTACAAAGTGCCATTTTTGCAAACTGGTAAGGAGAGTTCTATTTGATGGTGTAGAAATAGAAAGAGTTATGTTGCAAGTGTACATTTCACTGCACCTTTGGTGAACCTCTATTCTCTATATTTTCATTCAAACCTCCCTATCAAGGTTTTGTAGTCTGGTTCTTCTACCAAGTGTGAAGTGTATGTATGCATTTGTCTAGTTTCAAGTGTGGATGTGAGATGGTCATTTCATTTTGGTGTATCACCTCCTTAGAGTAGTTTGTTTTCCTACAAATCTTTCTCTCTTTTCACCCCCCCATTATATATCTATATATATATTTGTATTTGCATTTGTTGGAATGAATATGATGCATCAAAGGGAGCTATCCCTTATCTAGAGACTCTCCCCTCCAGCTTCACTAGTCCCATAGGTGAGAGGGGAGTTTCCATAGTTACAAACAGAAGGCAAGAGCTTAGCCTCCTACCAAGGGTGCAATCTTTAACGTCAATAATTTCTTTTAGGGGTGAATTTTAATTAGCTGACATCCTCTTTTGCAAATCATATTTTTGTGTAACATCATATATTTTTTAGGTTTCCCCTTAAAATTATAGTTAAAACTACTAATCCTTTTCTTACAGGTTACCTCTTCTGAGTGACACTTAAACTAATAATCATGTTATTTTAGGTCGCCTATCAAAGACTCCTTGTGGAACTTTGAATGTCATTTTTTAATAATTTTGATCATTTTGTGTTATATATATATCATTTTTAATCATCTTATTATGTGTATATCTCTTTGTTTTTTATAATATTTTCTCTCATCTTATATATATATATATATATATATATATATATATATATATATATATATATATATATATATATATATATATCACATCTTAATTAAATCAGTTAATTAATCCTTTTGATCTACTTATTTGTATCTCAAGGGATATGATTGATGTATGCTCTCCCCTTTACATCCTTGTGGAAATTCTTGGGTGATCAAAGACCACCTATAAACCCTCCATACCTTTTATTTTATATGGGGCTAGTGAGCATGGATTTCACCACCATGCACTAGTCCAAACTCTATGTTTAGGTAGAGTCTAAAAATCAAGAGAGCTATCATTAGGCACCAAAGTAGAATTACCCATAAAGGGTTCCATGGAGTGAGGGGAGTTTAATTTATAAGATACAAGGTAGTTAGACAACATCTTATATGGACTTGGGCCCCACCATAACTTTGTGTATATAGGGGGTACAACTTGTGTATACTTAGAGTAGAAGCCTTCAGCTATAACATGTGTACTTCTGTAAGAGTTAGTATTTGCTCCAAAGTAGCCATCATATACAAGTAGGGTTGAGAGGGTTTGATAGATTCTATAATGGGTCACCAGCCTATAACCTCACTTGTGAATCCATTAGGTGGTGTGGGTATCAAAATACACACCCATTAGTTTAATAATCATAGGTTATATGGTTTTCTTGATTTGGTGTGTTGTGCTAAACTAGTGTTGTTTGTGAGTTGATTCAGCCTTTACCCAAGGCTATAATCACTTATCTAGGTCTTTACACAATCCATCTATCATCTTTTTCTATATATCATATATATATTTATTTCATCATTACATCTTGTACATCCTTGTCGTCCTATTATCTTTGTATATCATGTTCATTGACGTATCCCATCTCTCATCCTTATCTTTACCCCATATAAGTCTAATAGTATCCATTATCAATTGGTAATCCTCCCATCACCCACCTATCCTAATCATATCTCATCATCCACTTCTTTTCCTAAATCCACATCTATTCACTTGTGTTGACCTTGTACTCATCATCAATCGAGTCTAACCTCATCCTATCTTATCCTAGTTCACTACTTGGGTCATAACTATGTCCAAACCATCTCATCTTACTCCTCTATCATATTATCTCTAACTATAATCATAATTATCTTACCATCTCCATCACATATTCCTATCCCATCCTATTTTGAGCAAAATTTGTATAAGGTTTTAAGATAGTCTTCTCATCCAAATCATCCTATTATCCGAGTCCACTTGATTAGATCTCATATCTAGTCAATATTATGACAGAATATTATCAATTTATTGGTATTAATCTAGTAAACCCATCAATCATCAATATAATAAAATCATATTTCCTATTCATGACTAGTATTAATCATATCATCCTCTTACTAGTTAGAATCTAGGAATCGATCAGATCCCCAATATGTTTGCTAGAATGAAAATTAGGAATCAATAATAGGCTAATATAACCTATTATACTATTGGTTTGAAATTTTATCATAACCTTTAATCCATTAGTCTATATCATTCCCATTAACACCTATCATACTAGCTTAGTCATTAAAGTAACTTTATTTAAGGAATCATACTTAATCCTTAGCCTCCCTCTCATCATCCATATCTTATCATCCATCCCCCATGGAGTTAGACCTCATGGTCATAGAATAATATATAGCTTCCCATAAGGATTATATCCTCTTGATGTTTCTTATGATGGGTATTCCACTCCCTAAAGGTGTTGATCCATTTCAACTCATTGCACATCCTATGCAAGCCCCTTCATTTGAATCCCATACCAATCCTTAATCTACTAGTCATAAACCACCATAAACCCATTCCCATACTAATGAAGGGAATCCAATATTTCCACCTTGCCTTCCTCCACCCTGTCACATCAACCACCATCTGATAATAATTTTAATGCTTCCACTTCCAAATCACCAAGTGAAGTAGGTCTATATACCCCTCTTCCTATCTTCTTGTAAGTCCTTTTAAAATAGCTCATTACTACTAACATGATAGTCTATCCACATATCCAACATCTTAATCCTACTAAGCTTAATCCTTCTTGGTATAAATATGATAAATATTTTTCATATCACCAAAGTTGGGGGCATACCATTCATGAATGTCATTCTTTCCAAAACTTTATCCAATACCTCATCAACCGTGGTGATATAATATTTGAGGATAAACTAGAAGAGCCTACATCCATAAGCTCATAAAAATAAGGGTACCAAAATTCCATTCCCAATAAAGCCCTTCTACTTTAAATCCAAGGTCGAGACACCACACCCATCATTCATTATTAGCCCATATTCGATAAATCTTAAATCAGAGATGAGTCTCTTTCCCATAAGCATAGTCCTCCCATCTCTCATAACTTCTTCTATGGGCCTCTCATCCACCCATCATCTCCCTCTATACCATCACATTAAATACCCCATAATTAAAATATAATTTCAAATAATCAATCTTATACTAGTAGTACTACATTAGAGTCTACATCGAAGTTAGCATCAAAATTTTTATCTTCATCAGGATCATGTTCAACACCTATATCTAAATCAAATTCTTTCTCAAAAACATCATCCCTTATTGATGTTGTAATAAATATTGATAATGACTATATTTTTAAGGATACCTCTAATATGGATACCTTTAGTCTATCACTAGGCATATATATTGATCCTAATTAGGATGATGAAATCATAAATGAGTTCTTGTAAGATTTATCTATTGAAGATTGAGTGAATATCATATTCATTTGGATGTGTCTACTATATAATCCTCATGATCCTTTTACTAGTCTTGAAGAGATTTTATTTGATGTCAAAATTGGGTCACCTAAGAACCCCTATGGAGGCTATGCTACCCCATCACCACTCATTGACCTTACTATACCATCTCCACCATTTCCATCCATTACCAATCCTTTTATCCCCATTGGTGACCATTTAATCACTTCCCTCCATAAGGATGAACAATAACATGCATCATTGGACCCTTCCTTGAGCAATATAGTGTGTGCCACAACTACAAAGGTCTAAGACCATATTTCCCAAGTCATAAATCATAATCAAGTCATCTTTGATTTAATAAATCGAAATCAAGAAAATTCAAATCATCATCCTTATCCAAAAATATCTTCTCCTAGTGAATCCCAATATTGGTCACTAGAGAACTATCAAATTATAAATAAGCATAATTTATCATGTTAAAAATCAATCTCCTTTGGTGAATCCCAAAAGCAGGCACCAAGGGGCAAAAAAAGTCAAATCCAAAATCAAAATAATGTCAAAAGTAGTATCCAAATGATTGATAATCCTTCAAATAATTAGATTAGAGAAGAACTAAAAATTTAGAGCATCTTAAATCTCCACACATCCTTTGTAACTTGACATAAATCAAATGAAGAATGTCTAGCCTTTCTAATGATGTATACAACTTCTAGTCATAATCCTCCATACTTCATCCCATCATGTACCCATAAATAAATCAAATCTTACCATCCATATTAGTCTCATATACCCCCATCAAGATATGAACAAATTCATACCCCCACCACCACCCCAAATAACATTATCACTTATATAGGTGACGAAGACACCTGGTCTAGACATATGGATAGGTCTCCATTAAGAATCAATGAAGGTCACATAAATTGTAATACATATAATATCATGATCACACATTGGTGAATATTTTATCACTAAAAAAATGGAAATATATTGTTATTTTCAACCATGGTGTGATGAGATAAAATATCTCCTTAAGGAAAGGGGAGGCTCCCTTCTTATTCCTAACTAAAATAACACATAATTATTTTCAATAATTCTATCAATGTAGGTGTTATAATATTATCCAATTCTATATTTTTTATAGTTGATGTTCACTTTTAAACATATACTAAAATTTATCTCATTCCTTACAATGTAATATGAAAATATAAAATTACTTGTTGGATCAATAATAACTAATATTCATATTAGTTAGATGTAAGAATAACTAGAATAATACCAGTAATGTAACGTGAATAAATAGAACAAAGTGGATCCCAAAGTCTTCATCTTATTTCCAATAAATATTAAATTACCAAAAAAAATAACTTGTAGCCCAAAGGATCTACAACAAGTTACTTCCAATAATGAACACAAATCCAGTAATGATATTACACCTCAGAAGACTTCAAAATCAGCTTCTTGACACCTTTCAATTTATAGAAATTCACACTACAATCTAATCAAAATCACAAGAAAATGTAATGGAAAAATATGTCAGAAAATTTTCTATACACCACAAGTTTATTACAACACAAAGATTGAAATATCACTTGATTTTCTTATGTTGATGGAATTCAACATTTACAATTTAAATACAAAGTTTCAAAATTTGCTTCTTAATTCAGTGGTGTTTCTCTTCTATAGTCCTAGTGATCATGAATTTACAAAAGAGAATCCTATTATTTATAGAGAGGATATATGAAAAGGATAGGGAAAACATAACTAATTTTCCTTATTCATGACATAGTCTAATTTTACTTAGGACTATGTACATTTCTATGTGTAAATTACATGCAACCAAACTACATACAAAAAAATATGAAAAAAAACTAAGTGTCCATAGACACCAGAGTTCTTCCATTTTTATTATTATCTAGATATGGTTTGTATCTATTTAGGGATGCTTAAATCTCATTATTATCTAGCCCATATGTATTTTTAGAGATGTCAAGGACTCAAGATAATGTAGTCCACTATGTTGACTGTCAAGTCTTTTTCCTTATCCAAAATTCTTTGAAATTTATCCATTATTACTTGGAATTTAAGTAGCTTGTTGATGGATTATAATGTGAATTTTCCTATCTCAACTTTTGTGTGAACCAAGGAAGTGAACTATTGAACAATTGTTTCAATAGGAAGGATTTTTTGAGTCGTCTTTTACCTGGCAAGGAAATTCTCTAATCTTTTTTGTAAGGTCTATCCCCTTATCAATGCACAAGTCTTGGGCTTCCTCAAGATCCTTGATTAAATTATGGAGGAATTATTTCTTATTATTTATTACCTCTCTATATTTTATAAACATATTTATGTTAGGAATCACTTTTTTCTCAAACAAAAATTTTAAACTGAAATGGCATAGCTAGGTCCATTTGTGAATATCATTATCTATTAACTACAAGTCTTGAGAGAGTATTTTGACTGTTTATTTAATTTGTATTTCTACTTCACTCAAGTTATTCAAAATTTTAATGGAGAATTGTAATTGTTGAGCACCTTGCATTAGTATTCTCTCTATCCTGTCACTGATTACTTGACCTTATGACTAAATATTTTTTGCTTGTTGAATTCACCTAACAAGCTTTACTATCTCAAAATATTGAGTGATCTTTAGAATAACTAAGGTCAGTCATTCTACTTGTGATTTGAGTTTATCCTTAATCACCTTATCCTTGTCATTTCTCTCAAGAAAAGATGTTATTGCTTCTTGTAGATATTCTTTTACACTTTCATGAATTTGCTTACTAAGATATATCTATCCTATTGTATAGTTAGATTCTCGGGTATCTTCAATTATTTTACCTTCTATAGGAATAACAACTTTGTCATACTTATTATCATATTCAAAAATCACTATTGATATTGTCTTGGCCTTTTTTTCTATCTTTGGCTTTACTATCATAAGTTGATTGAAGTTAAAATCATTTGGTGATACACCTTGTTTCTTCCTCTTAGGTGTTTGAGACATTAGTGAAGGGGGAAGGGTTGATAAATATTCTTGTGTAGATAATGTCAAGGATTGTGATGTTGGGGGAAGAACAATGGTTTGTGAGGTGAGTAGAATGGAAGGTAGAACATAGGTATCTAGCAATGAAATGGATATTGATGGAGTATTGGTTATGATATGTGGAGTTTGGATAGGTATGGTGGAAACTTTGGTTCCCATTGGCACATTTGACACAAGAGTAGATGGGACTTGAGTTGTTAATTTGGAAGATAAGGTAGACATGAACTTATCAATGTGTTTTTAGGTAAAATATAGATTGGCATGTGATTCTAATCACTTTTAAGGACTAGTAAAATTATAAATGGAGTCAAATACTTGGTCAAATGTGCCCTAAAAATGAACTTGGAAAAGTATGGCACTAGTGGGTGAAAGAGGGGATGAAATAATAGTGTGAAGAGGCACTATAGGAAAATTTGTTGTAGTAAGAATGACAGGGGGAGAATGGAATACACTACCTAAGAGACCTCTATTTGAGAAGTCACTAGCTTCATTGATGCTTCATTTGTGATATAAATTTCTTCTATACTTTAACATTTTTATCTATATCAGTTTCCTTGCCATTACTTTTATGTTTTATTTTTAAAACAAAATTTGAATTCTATGTAGAGGTGAGGGCTTCTTCTTTATTATTTTTTATTGGATCTTATTTATTTTTAGAAGTCTCTTCATCATAATCTTTCTTTGAGACAGTCTTGAATGATTTCAATTTTATATCCTTCCCTTCCAACTAGCCATTGGATTTTGTAATAATGAGTTGGAATCTATGTCGACCATTGAATTAGGGAAAGAGGAGTAAAAATAGTCTTATTACTCTCATAAAGAGGGTCTAATGTCTTCCCACCATTTTTTATTCCTTTAATAATATCAGTTAGTTTCAAATTAACAATTTGATCTACAGTGAGATAGTTATAGTCAAGCTTTCTCACATCTTCCTCTATTCTACAGTTAGACCAAATGTCCTCTATTTTATTTTCATGAGTGTAGTTCCCTTTGAGCTTTTCTTTCATTTTATTTTAGTCAAATTCCTCCCTTCTCTTGAACCATTTGAGAGTAATCCATTATAATTAAATTTTCATTATCTTGGCCTTTGGAGTGTTAAAGATTGTATACGAACCACTACTGATTGGAAACTTAAAACCAGGCTTATCTGTATTTGATTGTTTCTTATGCATGCTCATCATCTATTGACACATCTCTATTTATATCATTTTTTCACTAAGATATTTGGGTAACATATGTAATTTTTCATTGAATCCTCCTTCTTTGATGTAGGTGTAAGGTTTGGAGTTACAAAATATACAACCAAGCTTTTTTAATTGCTCCCATGCTAAGTTTGAAACTCTATTCTTCTAAAGTTATTTGTCAAAAATACAAATACACTTGTAAAATAAGGCATCATTGACCCTTGTATAATGTTTTATGCTCTCTGATAGGACCAAAACTCCCCAAAGCTCTTACACAACTTGTCAGATTTAAGAGAACACATGATTACCATTGTATAAGCAATTAAACATGTGGAAATACTAGAAGAACAAATAAATATCAATGAGAAAACACATAGAATATGAGAAGCAACACACAATTACATTTAACTCATTACAAAAGAAATTAGAATAAAGAGATCACACTCTTCTTCCACCTCTGTGAGGCTTCCTCCGCAAGGGCTCCAAGTAATCTTCCCACCTGAGTAATCTTCTCTCATAGGTCACAACTAACAACTAACACAAGCTGTTGTTCACCTCATTGTACATCTAGTACAACCAAGTACAAACCAGTACTCCAAGTAGATCTCACCATGATCTTGCTCCTGATGTATTGTTGTCACCTTGATCTTGCTCCCCCACTGATCCTATTCTGACCCTCGCATACACACATCCTTGCAAACCAACTTGATCTTACTTATCACATGTAGATCTCCTCCATGACCCTACAACATCCTGCATATCAAACCTGTTCTTACATACATGGGGAATCCTACTTGATTCCACCATGGGAAGAACTCTCCAAGCTCTACATGGCTCTTCTACAAGTTCAACACTAAATAATACATCCCATGAGTCTATTATATCGATCTCATGCATACACTTAATTTAGAAAATCAACTCAAAGACTCGAACTGGTCTTTATCATGCAAATAATACATTCACTTAACTAACTATCTGTCAACAATAGTTCTGACCACCACAGGTGACCGACATCGGTCCCTACCTTCTTGGAGGTGATCGACACCAGCTGATCTCCCACGGATGTCAGTTTCCCTTCTACATCCCCTGACCAACTTCAGTTTGGCCTACCGATGCTGGTGACTACATACTCTCAAAAACCTCTATTTGCAACAAGGTGTAGCTTTTAACTCCACACCCTAACAATCTACCACTTGGAGATAAAGAGCTGCACCTGTACCCATACCAATACTCTATCCAATCTGCATCCTAGCTTGTATTCCTCTTCAAGCTCCCACTTGAAGACAACCCACCACACTCCTTATGGTGTTAATCATGTGCCTAACTTTCTTCATCCTTAGCTTACCTTCTTCTACCATTACTATACTCCCACTCAATCAGCAACCCCTATGAGTAACCTATAATCAACAACACTTAACAGATCTGGGCCATCTGTTAGTCAAACTCACTCTGAGAATGTCCAACTTCACTTTGATACCATTTGATGGTATCAGCTCTTGAACATATAACCAAGGCTCTAATACCACTTGTTAGATTTAAGAGAACACATGATTACCATTGTATAAGCAATTAAACATGTGGAAATACCAGAAGAACAAATAACTATAAATGAGAAAACACACAAAATATGAGAGGCAACACACAATTGTATTCAACTCATTACAAAGGAAATTACAATAAAGAGATCACACTCTTCTTCCACCTCTGTGAGGCTTCCTCCTCAAGGGCTCCAAGTAATCTTCCCTCTTGAGTAATCTTCTCTCATAGGTCACAACTAACAACTAACACAAGCTATTGTTCACCTCATTGTACATCCAGTACAACCGAGTACAAACTGGTACTCTAAGTAGATCTCACTATGATCTTGCTCTTGATGCATTGCTATCACCTTGATCTTGATCCCCTGCCAATCCTATTCTGACCCTCACATACACACATCCCTATAGACCAACCTGATCTTACTTATCACATGTAGATCTCCTCCATGATCCTACAACATCATGCATATCAAACCTGATCTTACATACATGGGGAATCTTACTTGATTCCACCATGGGAAGAACTCTCCAAGCTCTACATGGCTCTATTACAAGTTCAACACTAAACAATATAGCCCATGAGTCTATTATATAGATCTCATGCATACACTTAATTTAGACAAGCGGCTCAAAGACTCAAACTAGTCTTTATCATGCAAACAATGTGTTCACTTAACTGACTATCCGTCAATGACAGTTCTGACTGCCACAGGTGATTGATGTTGGTCCCTACCTTCTTGGAGGTCACCAATGCTGACTGATCTCCCACCGATATTAGTTTCCCTTCTGCATCCCTTGACTGACATCAGTTTGGCCTATCAACGTCGGTGATTGCATACTCTCAAAAACCTCTATTTGTAATAAGGTGTAGCTTTTAGCTCCACACCCAAAAAATCTCCCACTTGGAGACAAAGAGCTACACCTATACCCATACTAGTACTCTGTCCAATCTGCATCCTAGCTTGTATTCCTCTTCAAGCTCCCACTTGAAGACAACCCACCACACTCCTTATGGTGTTAATCATGTGCCTGACTTTCTTCATCATCAGCTTACCTTCTTCTGCCATTGCTATACTCCCACTCAATCAACAACCCCTGTGAGTAACCTGTAATGAACAACACTTAACAGATCTGGGCCATCTATTAGTCAAACTCGCTATGAGAACGTCCAACCTTGCTCTGATACCATTTGATGGTATCATCACTTGAACTTACAACCAAGGCTCTGATACCACTTTTTAGATTTAAGAGAACACATGATTACCATTGTATAATCAATTAAACATGCAAAAATACCAAAAGAACAAATAACTATCAATGAGAAAACACACAAAATATGAGAGGCAACACACAATTATATTCAACTCATTACAAAGGAAATTACAATAAAGAGATCACACTCTTCTTCCACCTCTGTGAGGCTTCCTCCTCAAGGCCTCCAAGTAATCTTCCCACCTGAGTAATCTTCTCTCATAGGTCACAACAAACACAAGCTATTATTCACCTCATTGTACATCTAGTACAACTGAGTATGAACCGGTACTCCAAGTAGATCTCACCATGATCCTACTCCTTATGTATTGTTGTCACCTTGATCTTTCTCCCTTGCCAATTTTATTCTGACCCTCGGATACACACATCCCTGTAGACCAACCTGATCTTACTTATCAGATGTAGAACTCCTCCATGACCCTGCAACATCTTGCATATTAAACATGATCTTACATACATGGGGAATCCTACTTGATTCCACCATGGGAAGAACTCTCCAAGCTCTACATGGCTCTTCTACAAGTTCAACACTAAACAATATAGCCCATGAGTCTATTATATAGATCTCATTCATACACTTAATTTAGACAAGCAGCTCAAAGACTCGAACTAGTCTTTATCATGCAAGCAACGCGTTCACTTAACTGACTATCTATCAATAGCAGTTCTGACCACCACAAGTGACTGACATTGGTCCCTGCCTTCGTTGAGGTGACTGATGCCAGCCGATCTCCCGCCGATGTCAGTTTCCCTTTTATGTCCCCTGATCAGCGTCAGTTTGGCTTGCCAATGCCGATAACTACATACTCTCAAAAACCTCTATTTGCAACAAGGTGTAGCTTTTAGCTCCACACCCTAACACTCTCCTTTAGGGTTAATTATTGATAATACTAATACATAAGAACTTGACTTCTATCACCATTACTAGTTAAACCTAGAAAAGATTTCATACTAGTTGTACAATAAACTAGATAAAAGTCATGAAGACATTTAGAGAAGAAGTCACCTTAGAGAGTTGGTGACATATGGTATCACTAATCTATTTTACCTAGAATATATTTTGCTTACACCTCTTGATAATCCAGATGTAATGATGCATCTACTCTTGAATTTTTTCTAATGTTGGAAGGCCCTTAAATCTACTTAGAAGAGTGATTAAATCCCCCACTTCCTTTAAGAATTCATTGCATTAAAAGTTTTTGGGCCATATAGAAATGGAATGATGAGGATTTCTAAGCTAGTGGGAGTTGATGTGCCTCTTTAATTTATCATAACCTTTATCATAATTCTCTTAAGATGAGTTTAAGGTAATATCTAAATACTCTTCAATGTCAAGGAGATGAAATATTTTGTCAAAATAATCCTCATCCAACCAAATGACCACTTTACCATCTGCATCCTTAATTGATCTTATTTTTTTACCAAGATAGATAGCAACTATTAAGACAATCTCTTAATCTTATGACAATACAAGGAATGTAGCTACCAATTTAGTTCCACTATCTAGGAACGCTTTCATGTGTGGTGCAATGGGATCCTTATTTAGCCTCTATAAGAACTCTAGCATATCCACATTACAAATTTTTATGTCCCTAATCTAATCCACATTAGATTATGTTATAGATATCATGACCACTCCTTAGAATTTGTATTTCATGGTTCTCTTGGTAGGAGAATATTCGAACACTAGTTCAGCAACTACAAGAAAGAATTCTAGTATTCTAGAGTTAGCATTTTTCATCTAACGAGAAGATATGTAGGAGTGGATAAAATATACATCATTGTATGGGGTAGTAAAGTAATTTGTGTAACTCAGAGAATTTTCTTTGTACTACACCATGAGTAGGTATCTTTTATGCAATCTACAGAAAAATTTCTAGATGAATAGGTAGAACAAAGTGTTGGCCAAATATTCCACCTTATTTCTAATAAATATTAAATCACCAAAGAAAATAACTTATATCCCAAAGTCTCCAAAGTAAGTCACTTCCAATAATGAACACAAATCCAATAAATATATTACAACTCAAAAGACTTCAAAATCAACATCCTGGAACCTTATGATTTATATATATTCACACCACAATCCAATCAAAATCATAATAAAATATAATGGGAAAGATGTAATAACATTTCCAATACACCACAAGTTTACTCTACCATAAGGATTCAAAGATCACTTGAATTTTTCATGTTGATGGATTTCAAGGTTTACAATTTGAATACAAAGTTTCAAAAATTGCTTCTCAATTTAGCAATGTTTATCTTCTATAGCCCTAGTTATAATGCATTTACAACATATCAACCTCTTATTTATAGAGAGGAGCTATGAACAAAAATAGGGAAAACATATCTAGTTTGACTTATTCTTGATAGAGTCCAATTTTAGTTTGGATTATGTACTTTTCCTATGTGTAAATTATGCATAACCAAACTACATACATAAAAATATTAAACTAAACTAAGTGTCCATAGACAAAGGAATTCCTTCATTTTTATTCTTCTCCAGATATGCTTCATGAATCTTCAAGGATGATTGAACCCCATTATTATCCAGTTTGGATGTATTTTTGGAGATGACAAGGATAATTGTAATGGAGTCTACTACATTTACTAGATAGTCCCTATTCTTATAAAAAATTATTTGAAATTTATCCATTATTACTTAGAATTCAAATAGATTTTTGACAGAGTACAGTGTGAATGTTAATGTCTCGACTTTTATGAAAACCAAGGAAATGAACTCTTGAACAACTATTTCCAAGGTGTTGCTTTTTATGTTAGAATTAACATCGATTCAATAGAATGGACATCGATCCTATGGAATAAACATCAATACCTATTTAACATTTTATGTTTTAAATAAGATACTAATTTTATTAGGACATCTAATTTATTATGATTCTTTGTTCCCTAAAACATGGACTCTATCTATAAATGACACTTCTTAGAGCCTCATATGAAGTCAATAACATATGTGAGTTACCAATAATTACTCAACCTTTCTTTTCCAATTAAATAGATATTACCTTTGATTTAGACATTTGTGTCATTGTGTATGAACCTATTATAGAAGTTATCTTTGACTAATTAGAATTTATACAAGAAAACTTAAATTTTGTAGAAATTTATTAGCTTGGTCACTTTACCCATCTTAATGAAATAGATGAAGATTAGTTCAAAATATTTCAATATAATATCTATATCATTATATTTATATTGTAATTTATTTTACAATTATTACTCTCTTCATTGATTAAATAACTAGGCTAACATCCTTGTTGTGAAGTTCATTACTTTATGGGATTGGTCTAATTCCAGGCAGCCCAGTATCCTATCCTATTGACCAACTCTTGTCCAAGTTTTCCCATGTGTGCAAGAAGTACTTCATATCCATTAAATATCTGCCAAAATCACTGGGTAAATATTTCACAACCTTATAAATCGTAGGTACATTTTAAACCCTACACTTCTATTTAGTTTTTATTAGTTAATTTTATAAAAGGAATGAACAAAAACTACTTAAACATTATGGCATGCCTAGTGGGACCTTTTTTGGGCCTCTTTAGTCTTGTTTTATCATTTTAGTTATTTTTTTTGCCTTATGATTTGACAAAAAACATTTCTTTTTTTCATTAAAATAATAAAAAAATAGATTATTTTCTTTTTGAAAGAAATTGTATTTATCAGTTTGGTTATTTAAATAGCACAGCTAGTTTAGTTAGGAGGATTAATTTACCATTTTAGTCACACTAATATTTCACACACTACCAAACCACAACAATTTTAAAATAAGAAATAAAATAAATCCTACCTAGGTGGACCCACTTGGATTTAATCACCAAGGGGAAAGACAATTCAATGTTCTAGCCAAGTATAAATAATTGTTTGGTAGTATAAAGATTAAGTGTCTAACACCCTTATTTCTATAGGACTGTGAAGTGAGGGTTTAGGTCAAAATATCAAGCCATGTATGTCCGTGAACATAGATTCAAGCCTTATTATACCTTCACATATATCAATGATACCAGCCTTACATAGACTTGAAACTAGACATAACTTACTTCTTCTTAGGTCCTTTCTTAAGACAAATGCCCCATCATATTCTAAGAGATATTTATTAAGAAAAAAATAATTAAGTATATTTAATTAATTTTTTTTCTTTATCATCACTAAAACAAGATAAACAAATAATGTTTTCTTTGATTTTGCATCCATTCTTTATTTTCTTATTTAGTGATATGTGGTTGTAACATGATAATAGTCATAGAAATAGTTATAGTCACCATGTTCACCTTACTTAATGTAACATATATAAAGTCCTCCTCCCTCTCCTAAATCTATCAGGGTAGTCAGTCATCAATTTTACCCATAGGGAGATCCTAACTTTTTGAATATATTAGATAATAATATAATTTACCTAAGTTATTACATTAGTGCATGAGCTATATAAATTCCTATTTCTCCTCAAGTCTATTCCTCCAAATTTATCTATGTGATGCTAGTAGAAGGATCATAGGAACAACTGGTAGCCATGCTTTCATCTTCCATCAACCCACCACCACTAATAGGTTGCAATACCAACATGACATAACCCTATACAATCAACCACCATTAGTATCTATGCCCAAATATCAAGCCATGTATTGCCACCAACATAGATTCAAGCCTCATTGTACCTTCACATATATCAAGTATACCATCCTTAAATAGACTTTAAACTAGACTTAGCTTACTTCTTCTTAGGTCCTTTGTTAATAAAAATGCCCCATCATATTTTAAGACATTTTTAAAGAAAAAAATTAAGTACATTTAAGTAAGTTTTACGATTTATCCTCACTAAAATAAGATACAAAAAACAAGCTTTGAATGACTTTACATCTATTCTTTATTTTTTATTTAGTGATACATGATGCCCTCCTACCTTTCCCAAATCTATTAGAGAAGTCATTCCTCAAATTTACCCATAAGGAGATGCTAACTTTGTGAATATATTAAATAATAATCAAATTTCTTAAATTCATTACATTAGCACACAAGTTATATAAATTCTTATTTCCCCTCAGGTCTAATATTCTGAATTTATCTATGACATACCAGTAAAAGGATTAGAGGAACACATGATATCCATGATTTCCTCTTCCATCAACCCACCACCACCAATAGGTTCCAATACAAATGTGACATAACCCATAAATAATCAACCACCATTAGTATCTAGTAACCCCTCTAAAACTATTACCCAAACCCATAATGTTACCATAAAAAAACTCACATCTGATCAGCCACCCTCTTCTTCACTCAAGAGTTTAGTGGTATCAATCTATGAGACTCTCCCATTGATCCAAACACATGTAACCTTGAATCCCCAATACACCACACAATGATTACAACCCAAAAAAATTAATCCCTTTGACTCAACCTATCCAACAATATATTCTCTTAACCAATTGATACATTATTCTATCACAACTTATCAAAACCACTTATCTTAATCCATCTCAAAACCAAAGCCTACCCCATATTCCCATAATATGTAACTACATCTCAACCAACCATTACCACTTCTACTAGTTATCCCTTTTCACATAAATTTCCTACATTTCATCCCCCTTATCAACATTTGTAATAAAATGTTTTATAGGGTATGCCTTGATACATAACCCAACTTGACCTCATGTTTATTCTCATGGATAGGATGGTGAATCTATAATATTGTACCTCTATGTAGAAGAATGTGTTTTCATGTGATAAACTTTTTAATGAGCTTATCAACCCTACTATTCCAATTAGTCCATATCCAACATAGTGGTACCTTATTAGGTTTATGAAATTTCAAAACAAATGGAACCCATAACAACACATTAAATAATTTAGGCTTTCATGTTACCTTTTATTGTGTGACAATGCCCTCCTTTCAAGTGCTTTCCTCATGTCACTAGCTGGACTAGATTCAAATTAGTAAAACTCTATCCCCCAACATTCCCTATTTTACTTTGAATAATTATCTCAATTATTATTAGAGAATTTATAAAATTTACATCACTACCCTATATGTGATTAAACCATTTAAAGATGAGTCCATTGAAGATTTATTGGCTAGGTGGTGAGGCCTCATAAATTAAATAACATTTTCCATTCCTCAACCTAAATTAACTACGTTATTTTTGAGGTCATGTGAAAATCATGTCTCATCAACACTCTAATTTAAATCATTTAAGACCTTTTATAATGCCTTTACCATGGCATGTAAGATATAAATATGAGCCTTAGAGGAATGAAAGGTTAAGCTACAAAATAAGAATTTTAAACTTGATCCTTAGAAAGGGACTAATAATCTAAAACCAAAAGGATCAAATTTTTTTGTTGTATTAAAATCTTCCCCATCAATGAGATCCAACCAAGTTCTTCTACTTCCTAAACATAATTTCAAAACAACCTTAACATGATTTCCACCCAGGAAATACATGCCCTTGGTAGAATCTTATGTTACCATCATGGACAAACTATTAAAAATTTCACTTATTGAACTCCATTAAATAAATCACATTAATGACTCTCTTCCTAAACCTAATTGTTATAAAGAGAGTGAATTTGTCACATACCATCACATGTCCATATTTTAAGAGTTTAGGGCATAACCTTATTGATCAAGTGGAATTGTAATTAGGCAATCCAAATGTTCCTTTGAACTAATACCTTGATATATTTAGAAATCCATTCTCAAATAATCCACATTAATTCAATTATGTACAAACAAATATGAAAAGCACCCTAGATCAAGATTCCCACATAATAAAATATGTTCATGATCAAATTTTACCGAAAGAAGTCGGTAGTGCTCTTAAATCATCTTATGAAATGATAAAAACCTATGACCTCCTTGTAGGAGATATTTTTGAGCCATATAAATTAGATAAACCCATTTATGTCATTCAATAAAGCCTCTTTTATCTCATTACATCATATCCTCTAAAGGAAGGGTTATCCAAACATGTTGAAAAAAAATCACAAAAAGTGGAAGATAAAAAAGTTACTCCAACCACATGGGACAAATTCCTTGGTATGATGAAGGGTAAATACCTACAAAACCAATCTATAAGGATTGAAATCCCCCATACATCCAAAAATTAAGAACCTCATAAAGGTACTCCTACAACCTTGAACCATGCTAAAAAGATAAGATGACTATGCCCCATGTTCAAACACAGCCATCCATATTAGGACCTTATACTTCCTCTAAATGAAATATCATAATTAAAGAACCACCTATCAAGGGACCTAAGATAGCTCAAAATAATCAAACCATATTATCAAAACCAATAACATATCAACCCCTTGAATTTTTATTACCCCCAAAACTTATCTAAGATACCTATACCACTGATTAAAACTACTTGTACAATTTGTAAAAGAAATGATAGTACAAAAGTGAGTAGGGACCAAAAATCAACACCATCAAAATTGATAAAATATCACCAATATCCCTTAGAATGATCCTATTCCACCATCTTTGATCAACTTTTTTATACTTCCCTTATCACATTACTACCTATCA
The DNA here is from genome assembly GCA_037957365.1 of Torreya grandis. NCBI lineage: Eukaryota > Viridiplantae > Streptophyta > Pinopsida > Cupressales > Taxaceae > Torreya > Torreya grandis. Next base: position 1,532,436 of record JARHVA010004097.1, on the reverse strand, counting down.
AATCAATCAATCCCCATATCCAAAAATTAGCATGGTATAGGGAACACAAAATGTGTACTTACCATAAGATATCTAATAGGTGTCATCAATACCATTAATTTAATATTGTCAATCTATGGATGGTTTTCAAAATTTATATGAAATATGAGAAAGAGGTCTTTGGAAAATGGTTCTTTCTATCACACTTCACTCTTTTAGGAATTGAAAAGCACACTTGTTGGAATTTATAATCACACTTGCTGGAATTTAAAATCACACTTGTAGAAAGTAAATCACACTTGCATAAATTAAATCACTCTTACATAAAATTAAAACATTCTTGTAGAAAGGAAATTGCTAATGTTAAAATAAATGACAAACATATAAAATACATGTAGGTTTACAACAAGCTATTCAAATAAAATGTTTACAATAGAAAGGAAATAAAATAATAATTTACAACAAAAAGAATAATTACAAAATACATAAATAAAATACATAGATCCATCTTCCTTGGAATGAGTGACCAACTAATTCCTTGGAAGAGAATTTATTCAAACACAATTTTTAGAATGGACTAATCAGAATAATGGAAAGAGAAATTGTATTGATTTATTAATTCATTTAGGTTTGGAAGGTTGCATTTATAATTCCATTCTTCCAACCAACACCCTATTTTGGAGTAACAGCTGAAATACTCTATCCTATCTCAATCTCCAAAAAAATGCAGAGAGATTTTTATTCTAATAAAAAAATCTATTACTACCTAATCTCGATCTCCATAAAATATTGAGAGAGATAATTATTAGAAAATAAATTACATTAATCTATATTTTAATACAATCTTCAATGGAATGTCTATGCAAACACACACACACACACACACACACACACACACACACACAAAAATAAAGAATCTAAATGGAAAGCATTCTTTGTGATAGCTAGAATATTAAAATACTCTTAGAAATACTTCCCAAACAAGTTTGTAGTAGTTTTTTGATGTCTAGAGCAATTCTATTGAAATCCATAGCAACATGCTAAAATCCATATCAAGCTTGGTGAAATCTATAGGAAGCCTAGTGAAATCTATAGTTGGTTTGATGCAATTCGTAGCTGATCTATCACAAGATTGGTGAAATTTGTAGTCGGTATATAGCAAGCTTGTTGTAATACATAGTTACCATAGCAAGCCTGTTGTAATTCATAGCTATTATAACAAGCCTGTTATAATTTGGAGTTGTGAGATTCTATTGAAAGATTGTAGGAGTCCATATCTTGACCAAAATACTAGATCTTGTTGTAAAATACTTCAACATGGTTACTCTTAATACTTTAAATCATTCTTAACTTATTATGAACTATATACACACTCATTGATAGGTTTTTCCCAATGATCATTACAAGTAGCTAACAAATAGATAACAAGTAATTCTAAAGACATAACCATGATATATACTTACTATTTCTTTCTAAATAAACTATACATTTAGAAAATACATTTAGATCCACTTCTTATGCAAGAAAAAGGATGATATTTTATGGATATAATGAGCCATTTTATGGACTCATCAATACCTATACATGATAATAAGAGTTGTAATGCTCTCAAAGCCATAATCTAGGATCTCTTGGATGAATATGACATCTTAAATTATTATCCTTGTCTTGATCTTCTCTTGGACCAAAACACTAAATCCATAAATGTCTCTGAGACTAACATAGTAAATACCTTAAATAATTTATAATAAAGATAAAAAAAGCATCAAAATTCATGGTTAATAGCCTCTAATCCATTACTGATCAACCCCTTTCCAAAATCCCCTCATAACCTCCAAACATGAATAGATCTATAACTTTAACAAACCATCAGCTATTGGAAATTGATATGATAAACATAGTCAAATGGTCCCAAAAACAAACCCCTAAAACCCAAAATCAAAACAAGGTCAAAATTTCCATTACAAAGGCTCCTACCTTAACCATAGAGACATCCAACCCCTCCCCTCCAAATCCAAAAAAATCCATTTTAGGGATAGATTTAAAGAATAACTTTTTAGATTTGATATAGATATTATTTCTAAAATAACTCCATCAAACCCTAGTCAAGATGTCATTTTATTATCTCATTGAGAATTCCATGTAACATTTTCAAGCCATGATACAGACATATCAAGCCATTCAAGTGAAACCTAATGAACCTCAACCTATAGTATAACTTATTATATCTTTATAGATGGCTCTATCTATCAGCTTTACTAATTCTAAAATAGTCTGATTAACATCTAAAGACTAGGACCCATGCTTATTTTTCACTGCTCAAATTAATCAAACTCAAATGAAAAGTATCATGATTGACAATGGTAATAGTATTAAAATGATCTCCTTACACGTGTTTAATAAATCCAAACTTAAAAAAAATATTATGGCCCAATCTTTAACTATCTTATGGGATTTCAATGATACATTTGCACCTACTCTATGATCTATCATCATCCATATCTAACTAGGTTCTCATATCTTTCATAAGTTATTTTACATTATATAGGGTGATTTTATATACAATATCCTCTTAGGACTTCTTTGGATCTATGTCATGCATTGCATTTAATTTAGCTTACATTGATGCCTCAATAATGAGTATGAGGGCCAAGTACATATCATCCTAACTAATCCTCATCCTTAAAAAACCTAAAACCTAACCTTTTGACCCAATGATGTTTTATTCCCTCTAAAAAATAAAACCTCATTACTATAATATAATCAAGCATTGACTCATTTCATGATTATTTAGTCACAAATCCATAATAATTATTCCCTTGTATCCATATTATAATAACTCTTGATAAGAGAGTATCATTTATTAACACTTAATACCCATTGTTAATCAGGAGTGCCACCCTTTCTAGAATGTTTGATACTTCCCACTCATGCTAAAAAAATGTAATCTCTCCTAATTTTGCTTGTGTTTGGAAGGGAGAGAATATCTAGATAGAGAGCTAGTTCCCTTGATGTACTCACTAAACTTGATATTAAACCTAATAACTACTAATTTATGACTACAAAAAGGGTGAAAGGGATAGTGATTATACTATAATTGAAATAAAACATGGACTAAAGGTAATGAACCAATGTATATGACCACTTATTATTGAAATTAAAACTCTTAAGAATGGAAGAAGCTTTCACACATTCTCTTCACTTTAGGTATTATTTCTATAACAATGTTTCATGGAAAGGACTTGACAAACTCACTCTTCATATGGAAGGAATGAGCAGGTATTGAATTTACATCCAAAATTAGACTAACATTGATCTTGAAACATAGTATGAACTTTAGAAACTCAATTATACTATATGAACTTATAAAAAATAGATAATAACATATGAAAACAATTGATTCATAATGTTATATCCATGGCAATTACCATAGACTTCACACCAAAATTTAAAATGGAGGAAAAGAGATTATTATTTATTTAAGAGGTGAGTAAAAAAATTTGGAAAATTTTAGCATAGCCACATCAAAGGAGTGATGATAAAATTTTGGAAAATATATTACAAATAGAAAATCATACTATGGGGAAACAACGCAACCCTAAAATAAGGATGACTAGCTTGGTCTTCAAACCTCTCAAGTGCTAAATAGTGTTTCCTACAATATCTATTTTGTATTATGACCTTAGGGTGGCATAGAGGTATAACATCATTTTTTATGGAAGATTGAAAATGTATTCATCATTTTTTGGTCAAGATTGACTACTTTTAAAGTGTTTATATCATTGTTTACACACCCTATATACTATCTCACTTGTCCTTTTTGATGAATGAGTCTTCCTCCTTAAGAATAAGTCTTTAAGTATTTAGTAATAATCCATTGAAATATTATCCTAAGACATTTATGAATTTTCTCCACCTTACTTGGGTTGTTATAAGTCTCGTTGATGCTTTTTTTAATTTTCTCTCTTTACTATGCATAGGAAGGAAAGAAGATCTTGTTAGGAGTATTTAAGACCTTCTCAACCTTTGAATCCTTATTATAACAAAATATTTAACTTTTTCATAACTTCTAAGGTATATTAAGGAAATATTAACATCAATAAATCCATTTTAGGAGATTATATACATCAATTAGGGTGATTTGATCCTTTGACTCCTTAAGGAAAGAGGCATAAGAGAGAAAAAATGTGTTTTAGTTTGAATAAGAAAAATACCCTCTATGTATGGATCGTTAACATAAATTTAGACCTCAAAAAAGGCACTTTCATCCATCATATCCTCCAAAATATGCCTTTTTGTTCCATTTACTTACTTTTTCACTCATTCCTTATAGCCCTAAAAATGGTAAAACTATTTATCCAAAATAATGTACAGATAACCTTGATAAAATAAGAAAAAAATTTAGGACTATATATCCCATTACAACTCCATATAAATTTTAAATAACCAAATCCAAGTGGAAGTTTCTATTTTTTCCCATTTCTCCATCCAATTAGGCATAATTAGGGATCCTAGGCCTAGAAAGAAAGATTTAGCCCAAATATCCGCCCACACATATCAATCCTATAAAAAAATTTTGATTAAATTTACCTATAATAATGATATCCTCCATGCCAACTTTCAAGTTATATGACCTTATATATATGGGAGAACCATGAAATGGTCATTGCCAAGCCTAAATGCTTTTATGTACTAAGGGGTTGTTTGAGATGTTTTTCATGTAAATTGTAGGTTTTGGTGCTTTAACATGACTTAATGAGACATTTATAACAATTAAAAGACTCATCCATTGATATTTTAGTCTCTTAATACACTCATAGGCCTTCACCATTAATTTTTGGCTTGAAAAATTGAGTTCTCTCACTGTTCAAGCTAGTGACCAACTTGGAGGGATTCTATAACAACTTGAGATACCTATAGAATAGTTAAAATTATTATGTAAATTTTGTCACACTACCTTAAACCTATAAAAAAAATTATGTGTCACTTCGCTACCTATACCCTCACAAACAAGCTTAAAATTGTATATTTTACCTTGTATTATAATGTACTATACCTATACATGTGAACAAACACTTGGAAGTGAATCTCAAGAGAGTTTTTAATGTAATTAGGATGATTTAAATGTAAAATAATGGAATTTTAGGTAATAAATAAGGATATTCTCTCCATTAATTCAATTTTAGGGTTTAAGGAGGGTTTTAAAAGGTTTATGTTCTTTAAAATAGTTCACAAAGGATTATGGTCCATTCCAAAAAATAATGCCAAGAATTTATACCATGGGGAAACTTCTAAAATATCATATGGGATTTATTTCCCATGAAAAAAATCATGTATTTTGATTCAAAACCTAACCTCTTCAACCTCCTTCTCAAGTAAAATAGGGTTTTCTACCTTCTAGTTGATTGTTCATAAAGATGTGTGACCCAAAGATTAAATAAAAGAAACAAGTTTGAAGAATGAGACTCCATAAAAAACCTCAATAAACCTCATGTTACCATACATCTCTTTCAATAGTTTTTGACCTGTGAAAATTTGCCTCTTAGTCGGTGACTATGTATGAAAAGGCCCAGACAGGCCATTTAAGGTTTTAAATCCTATAAAGACATATTAATAGAAAAAAAGATCTAAAAAAACTCTAATTGATTCATGAAAATTAATCAACATTATTTTATCTAAACATTGACCTTCCAAATAGGTCTAGTACATTCAAGTCTCATTAATTAGGGATTTTATGCAAATTGTGTATGTTAACCTTAGAGGTCAATTTCTTGAGTTTTATATTCAATGACTAGATCAAAAATCTATATGTTATTCATAATGTACTATATAATATTTTAACCATGGTATATTCAAACTCAAATAGATAAAAAAATTCCCTTTATTTTGCCTTTGAGTGGGCCTATAGGTCTCAAAAGATTGTGTTAATAGACTAAGTTATGCCCTTTATGAACATGATATTCATTAACACATTCAATGGAAATGGGTTCCATAAAAACCTACTCTTAGATATTTTTTAACTTAATCTCTAACACTCTCTTATCATAAAAAGTACAATTTTAACCTATGTCAACAACCTCACTCCTTGCAAAGGCTACCAAAATGGATGGTGGTACATTGGTTTTAGGTGTGTATTTACTACTCCTTGGCTTATATCAAGGAATGTGACTACAAAAATACATTTAATAGATTTATGACATGGATCAAGATTCCTTATTACATTTTTAAAATCGCATAAAACTTCAAATTACCTCTCTCAAAATCCCTTATGCACTTATTACACAAGTTGTCTTATACGTTGATTTGTTTGAATATAACTCCTAAAATATTATGTATGTTATTTTATAGGTTTATTGATTTGAAAATTTATTTATAACCTTATGTTTAACCTTAATATTTCCTATTAATTACTCCTTGTTCATCAAATTTAAAGTCATCATTATACTCTTTGCATCCATATTCCTCAAGCTCAGTTAGGCTCAGTTAGGCTGAGATGTAGGTGGCTATTTTAGAGTCCTTAAAATTTAGTAAAGAATGTGGATAACATTTTGGAATTAAAATTTTATTCATATATGTATTTAACTTCTTGAAATCATTATAAAAGTGTGATACTTCAACTTCTTCCTCTTAGACAAGTTTTCTTCACATGACTACACACATGTCACCTTAATTGACTATGACTGTAGAGGTCTATAAAACACTTCATTTTCCTTATAATTGAACTATTTTCATATTATAAGGATAATATAAAATTCGTCCTTATATCATATTCATCCATCATATCCATATCATGCAACCTCTTGCTCTTCTTGACATTCATATGTTCATATTGCATATGGACCTAACTGAGTGAGCCAAAATGTTATAGTTGTAGGTAACTATTTGTCCTTGAATATAGGTGTAGGAATCCATTTCACCTACCTTATTATTCATATAATATACAATACTCATTATTTATCACATTTATAACTATTGATGAAAATCATTTTCCTCAATGACCCTGACATAATACTTTATTGAAGCATTCTAATAATGGATTATTGTTATAGGTACATATTTTTCCCTTTTAGGACTCTATATAAATAGATAAAGGATATATGACAAGGTTTATAATATAAAATACATGATGACATAACCCTATAATAACTCTAAATCGCCCCATAAACTTGGAGGAATAGTCAAAAGCTTGATTAATTAGGAACCTAAAGCATGAACTTACCATAAAAACTGCTAAAAAATATTAATCTCTACTAAATTATGTTTTAAGGTCATCTTTCATTATTTTTAATTTTACCTTGGAGACATTATTACAAATATCATCTATTTAAGTGATTTATTTCAGACTAAATATTCATCTTGACACCATCATGACACATTTTGAGGACATAGACCTATTTTAAATCTCTTAGCAGTTGATAAAATAATAATACATAGTCCTTAATATGTAATTTAGGCATATAAGGTCCCAAATAGATGTTTTTATCTCATAATGTCATTATCCATCTAGAATATTCTTTATGAGCATTTGGGAATCAACATCATGACCTCAAAACACAGCTATTGATCTTCATGACTTCTCATAGTTCCTATCACTTGTCATGACATTCTTCTAAACTACTCATTATACCTACAAGTTCCCTTTTGAAATTTAATGGAGCATGGTATTAACACCTCAGATTTATTGTATTCAAAATGTTAAATCCAAAATTTATCACCTTTTTTAAATCCTTCAATATCATATTGACCTTACTAAGATACTCTCATACATAAGTTCATTAGATCTATAATTATACCTTATTGAAGTCCCCATCTCACTCAAGTTACCTCAAGGAAGAAACTATTAAATATGAAGGTTATTGAACCTTTAATTTTCATGAATTTGTTGTATCATAAATAAAACATGCACTTGAAAACTCTTGAAGATGAGTACACTCAAACTATATATCAAACATGTTTGAAAATTGCCAACCTTAACAAGCAAGACAGGCAACTGATTTCCTATCCAAAGACTCCCTATCAATATATATTAACTTATTATTCCAAAATGAAAAATTTACTCTTTGACCATAAAATCATCCCACTACAACCATTTTTCTCCACAGAATTCTAAAGTGAAGAAATAAAGACAATCTTGAACCTTGTCCAGATGACTAAGACATAGTGACCCCCTTACACTCTTAAGAATTATTCATAAATATGGGGGCATGAATTAAAAAATAATGACACTAAATTAAATTTAACTATGTTAAATATCATTTACAAAGATATTTGTACCTCTCTCTCTCTCTCTCTCTCTCTCTCTCTCTCTCTCTCTCTCTCTCTCTCTCTCTCTCTCTCTCTCCTCTCTCTCTCTCTCTCTCTCTCTCTCTCTCTCTCTCTCTCTCTCTCTCTCTCTCTCTCTCTCTCTCTCTCTCCTTGAGCTCTAGTTTATTACATTTTCTCATTTGAAAATCCTTAAAAACCATCTATTTTACCTTTTCATGTACAAATAAGGTCTTGAATGTTCCTAAGGGTTAATTTTACCATGAATAATTATACAAACAACCTCAAAATAGGCCTTTTTGACACTAAAATTACCATAACCACTTGAGAAACTACCATAAAATCATCATAAATAGTATTAATTAGAAATTTTCATGCCTAAAAAGATACATCATGAAATTATTAAGATATTATACTACCATTAACATGTAAATCCTACTCCAAAATCCACAAAGTGATCCAACATGCAATCATATCAGTCATGAAGTTAGTCAAGAATATCACCAACTAATTTGATCAATTGTAAAGCATGCCATGACCTTGACACAATCCATGATGCATATCAAGATGATATAGGCTCATTTTATCACTTGAAATAACCTAAAATAGGTCAAAAGGTGGCTAAACAAGCACATGGCCATGATGATCAAAACCTCAAACTCATCAAATTTACCTTAGACTCTAATAATCAAGGTTTTGAATGACCATGTCAAGGAAATATAGGAACAACATAATATACAATAGTGAAAATAATATGGTGAGCAAAGTTTCAAGTTATAGGGGTGATAATTTGACCTCTGAGGTCAAAATAATCAACATCTTGGTTACTCATCTAGGAAGTATGCATTATATTCTTATGAACTAGATCATTAACATATATTTTAGACTAATGATAACTCTCTTACACTCTAAAATTAACATTGAAATATCTGATTAATGACTAAAAGACTCTTGAATTGAAATAAAACAATTTTTTCTCCTCCAAAATAAGTAAAGAATAGACACACAACAAGGAAAACTAACTAAAAAAAGCATGTGGAAACTAATCACTTATTTGAAACAAAACATAAGAAAACTAATGTTATTAGACAAAACTTAGAGGAAAACAAAAAAAATAACTATGTACAAAGAAGTTATCTCTTAATAGCAATGTTTAAATGTATCCCATTGACCAGGATTACAATCTCCTTAGCATCCATTTTATCAAGTTTAAAAGCATTATGGTATTTTTAGATATATATTATTTATGGGATAATCCAAAGGGAATCAAACATGGTATGAATTCATAGTTTATCTCTACCCTCATCTCACTTGAGAACATATTATCCTTTTTTGAAACTCCTTGAAGTTGATCCTTTGTCAAAGGTTCTCTTCACTTGCACTTGATGAATTTACATGGATAACATAGATTGATTTATAATATCTTATATCTCTATAATATTATCATACCTCACCTCCATCAATTCATTCTCCAATAACTCCAACTGGTGCATTAGTTCTAATGCAAGAATCTCAAGTGAAATAGGCAACCTTGCTTCCTTTCCATAATATAGATTGTATGTTGAATTGGATATAAACATTTTATATGTGATCGTATCATCCCATAGAGATGAATTCAATTTCAAAATCCATTATCTTTGATTATCTTCAATAATAATTCTTATGATATTCAACATGTTCTTTTTTGTGGAATTAGTAAGGCCATTACCTTATGCATAGTATTTTGATGAAGTGGTGAGGTATACACCATGTTAAATAACCCATTGAATGATATTATATACCTAAAAATACATGTAGTTTTATAAATTATGGTGTAAGGAATGCCAAATAGTATAATAAAACCTTCAAAAAAATCTAACACACTATATTTATTTACTTCCTTCAAAGCTACTACCTCCATCCATCTGGTGAAGTAATACATGGCAGTAAGGATCCACTTATGACCTAATCCTGAAGGTGGGTTAATTATTAAAATTATTTCAAAACCCCATTGTAAAAAAGGTTTATCCATTGAAATTTATTTGAGAGGTAAGGTTTCAAGTCTCTCTTTTCCTATAAATAAGGCACATTGCTTTCATTTTGTCACCCAAGCATGACAATCAATGAATACACTTCGCCAATAATACCCACTTCTCATGATTTTATAGGATGTAGCTCTTTAAAATAAAATTCATCAATCATGTCCATCATGTAACACTTCAATCAATTTTTTTTGTCTTGTCTCTATGTAGCTTAACAACATACCATTGATGTCTTTCTTGAAAAGTACACCATCAACAATGAAAAAAGGAATAGATTTCAATATGAAATATATTATCCTTGACGCACTTAATTTAGGATCATATAAAAAAATTTATAGGTTCCTTACCAAGTCTTGAAACCAACTTGAAGATGAGGTATGATCAGTTGAAACTTCTTCATCATTGAGCCCCAAAATTGCCTCCTTATTCTCTTGTAAGTCTTTGTCTAGGTGTTCACATAATCCTTTGCCTCATATCAGTTTAGTGACCTTTATTTAAATGTAATATTCCATCACTCATTTTATAAAATACCAAGTACATCCCTCTCTTTTATATCTCTTTTATTTTTTATAATAGATTAGTTCATAATTGTATGGTAGACAATGGAGCTTGTAGTAATGTTATGCCTAACAAAATTGTAGACAAGATTGGTTTTTTATATTAAAAAAGAACAAAATGGGTATTTCAGATATATGGATCACCAATAAATACTTTTTGAGTAATAAAATACCTAAAACTAATATTACATTCTTTCCCAAATGTTATTATTCAATAGGATGCAGTGGTGGTAGACTTGCCTCTGTATTTTTCCATATGTTTGACTAGAGATTTCACCTAAAAGATTGGTGGTTAATTATCAAATAATAAAACCTATTTGATTTTTATAAAAAGGTATGGGATAAAGGTAACTATTAATTCTAATTCTATTTCATGCTTTCACTTGGATCCTTACATTCCAAGTGTTGTGAACACAAACTATGTCATTTCAGATGAGGTGGAATAAGCTAGTGAAGTGGAAGCCAATTAAACTCTTTAAGGATTTATTAATATTTTTGTTGATGAATGGGAAAAAAAATATCTTGAAGGTGATACATATATAATTATTTAAAATGATTTGATTTGTATTTATTTCCTTATGCAAAATGATGCACAAATTTTAGCCAGACTGAAACAAGATGAGTCAAAAGATGGTCATCGGCATCTCTACTTTGATGGATCAAGGAAAAATCATGGTAATACAAATGAAATCATGCTTATATCACCTAGAAAACAAAGGTATTTTTATACTACTAAATTTTAATCTGATTGTTCTCATAATGTAGCAGAATATGAGGCTCTAGTATATGGTTTGTAGTGGGCTAGGAAGATGGGAATCAATGTTTCATAGACTTTTAGTGAGAGTGAACTCATAATTCACCAAGTGATATGGTTGAATGTATGAAATAATTCCTTGATAAGATCATAAAAACATAGAGTTTGGGATATCCTTGAATATTTTGAAGCTTTTGATATTTAGTCAACACTAAGAAAAAACAACAAATATTTAGATAGATTGGCTTCCATAGGACCTCAGTTAAGTATTCTAGTTGATGTGAGGAGTGAGAAATATTAGTTACATATCAAAATTTTAGTGAGGCCTTTTATCCTTGATAATCATGAGAACTTTTGGGTTTTTAAAGATGATAATTAGATTGTTCACTTCTTATAAGAAGAGGTTGAATTATCTTTTAAGAATCAGTCAAGGCTCTTGCAATAGTATGGGGATCATATTGTTAAAATTAACTCTAATAACTTTCCCAAAGGTTTGGTTGCTCTTGAAAAAATCTTCAGTAGATATGATGATGTGAGGAGAGAGAAGTATTCATTGCAAACCATGGAGGAACACTATGCTAATGTTGAGATAATAGCTAAAAAGTGTCTTAAATTGGGTAAAGTATGTAATCCATCATAAAAATAATCATTCATTAATTTATGTATCGATTTTGTTGATGTATTTGGATGGCATTATAGTTACTTTAAGGGATTTGATCTAAGTTTATAGTAACACACCATTGAGATATAAGATGAAACCAAACTAGTTAGATAAAGGCAGAGACCCATCAGTCCAAAAATTGAGCCTTTGATGAGAATTGAGCTTCATAAGCTCATTGAATTATCCATCATTCTCCCAATCAAACACTCTAATTGGGTGGAAAATCTTATTCTATTAAGGAATGAAAATGATGAAATTAGACATTGAGTAGAATTTTGTATACACCCTAAATTGGTTAAGTAACCACACATATCATGTCTTTTAAGAGTACTTTCACAGGAGACTCCAATTGTAGAATATGAGTCTTATTCACATCTAGTTATGTCTTTTTGTCTAGTTTTCCTTGGTCTTGTTTCATACACTAGACACCTTTTTGGCTTTTCCCAATCATTCATAACTTTCCAAACTTAACCCTTTCTAATCCAAGTTTCTATTACCATGCTTAATCCATCCCCCTAGGTCCTAGATCCTTTGGATAATAGTGCCCAAATAGGACTATAGTACTGAAACCCAAGGTGTCTAGTTTTTGATGTTGTTATCCAAGCAAAAATTTGATTATAATGATCAGTTTCTCCCATAAGATGAGTCTTACCCCTTTTCTTTGCTTCATTCTTAAGTTTTCCAATGTTGGCCAAATGTGAATAAAGATCCCAAATATGAAATAATGAGCCTCATATATAAATGACTACAGAAGGAATTTTATATCTAACACTTAGTATTTAGCAACATTAGACATAATAAAAATTAGTCAATAATATAGCTCAACATTCTATATCGCACATAGAATTTAGTGCCTGATCAAAGAAGGGCCTAGGTAAAATTCATTATTACATCTATCATGCACATTGATTATGCACATTCCCCAAGGGAAAACCACATCAAATCTAAGACCTTGAATTAAGGGTTAATGTAGGCCATAATTAGAATAGTAAGGGTTCTTTATTATGTGCTCATTCTTCCCCTAACCCAATTTTCCCCCTTTTGCTTTTGATGTATTAATTGTTTGCATGTGTGTAGGAAGATATTGGTATTAAAGACTAAAAAAAACCTATAATGAGATTTTTTAACTTTTAGCCATAAAAATTTGGTATGCATGCTCATATTGACTAGGAAAATAAAACCCAGAAAGCTTAGATCATTAGGAAAAGATCACCAGGAAGGAATATAGCATCTAACACTAGGGTGTCATATTTCTAACACTCCTATCCAATCCAAAAATAGATATTATATTCAAATTCTTGATAGTTTCTTAGTCATAGTCCTTGAATTTTAGCCTCAAAATCTTCTATTTTATTATGAATCTAGATAAGTTAATTTATATTTTTCTTGTATAATTATCAATTAAAATATATGTTTTTCCCTATCAAAGTAGATGTTTCTTATCATTTTAGACCCCTCTTTTTAGGATCTAAAAAAAATGTTTCCCAAAAATAATAAAACATTTGGTGAACATGACTTACTTCGAATAAATTTATAACCCTAGGTACCCAAATGATTTTTCCTTCTTATTTTTTGCAAAAAAGATTACAATTTTCTGATTTTTGTATTAATTTTTGTGCAATTAATCTATTCAAACATATTTTTAGAATTTAAATTATAGCCATAATTTTTAAAAATTCTAAAACCTTAGCTCAAAACCCTAGACTTCCAAGCTAGGTCCTCAAACCCCAAGTTTCCCTCCCTTACAAATTTTAGAAATTAATTTCAAAAATTTTGAAAATTGTTAAGTGGGCCAAAAATATTTTCAAAATTTCTAAGCTAGTAGTTATTTTGTGTAAAAATTAAATTTCAAATTTCTGATTTTTGGTATCAATTTTTGCATAATTACTCTATTCAAACATATATTTATAATTTGAATTATAGAGATATTTTTCAAAAATTATAAAACCCTAGCTTAAAACCCTAGATTCCTAAACTAGGTCCTCTACCTTCAAACCATTCATCCTTATGATTTTTAGAAATTAATTTCAAAATTTTTACAAATTGTTTAGATAGTCACAAGTATATTCAAAATTTCCATGTTAGTATTTATTATTGAATTTATTTACTTAATATTACTTATTCATAATCTTTGTGGTGAAAGAAATAGAATGGCCACTAAAGCACTTCTTCCATCTCATCCCATAGGCAAATCTCTTAATTTTTCACATAATTATGTTAATGACCGGATACATTTTTAAAATTTCACATTAGCTAAAAATGTGGAAAATGATTTTATTTACAATGAAGATAATTACTATTCTTGCAATGAGGAATATTATCATGCATATGAAAGTGAGAGTGAAGAAAAAGTATATGCATCTTCTCCTCTCAAACCTATCTCTTTCATCCCTTCTTCTGAAGAAAATACTTTTGATAAATGGGAAAAATACTTATGACCTCACTCTCTTATACACAATGCACAAAATTAACATATTAGTCATGTAATTCAAAATGAACCTCTAATAGGTGTTAATATGCCTCCATGTGAACCTAATCTATCTCTCTTTTGCTACTTCTATGTTCAAAATACAAAAATATAAAGGAAATAGAATCAAATTACTAGAGCATAGTTCAAATGATGCATTTCATGCTCTCAACTATACTTTATCTAAAGAATTTTCAAATGATAACTCTCTTACTCTTACTTCTCATACTAAAAATGAAGAAAATGCATACACTCCATCCATGAATAGCACAGATACACATAATATTCTAAATTCCAATGATAACTTATTACATATTACAAAGTAATTAAATTCTTCTCTTACACCTCTCCCTAGCAATGATGGAAGTGATAATGAGTATGATAGTGAACATGAAAACGAATATGAGAATGAAAGTGAATACAAAAATTATACTCTAAATTATACTATTTTAAATAAATAAAATTTATATTGTGATAATGCATGGAATAATGATGATATTATTCATATAGCGAAGAAGAAAATGCATCTCATGTTTCTACCTCTTCCCTCACCCCTCTTAAATATAATGAATGTCAAAATGTTTCATCTACATTTATTCATGATTCTATTTCAAATAATACACATGTTAATGCTAATAACACATCCTCTACTAAACTAGCATGTGATTCACTAAAACACAAATATACCAATGAATCTCTCAAGCCACCCCTCACTATAATAGAACCCATTTCTCACTCTTTACCTAAAGAGAATGGCAGCTCACATCCCTCTAGGAAGGTCCAAGTTACCATTACTCCCAAGGTCCAAGTGAGCACACGCCATCTTTATGATCTAATTGAAAAAATGTAGCATTCTTATGGTTAACATTAATAATCAAATTCAATGACTAAATGAACCACTTAAAGATACTAATTTACCATCCTAGGAGATCATCTCTTTGATCCATGTAATTGGTCAATTACAACACCAAGTACATATCCTTACCATGGAAAACAAAACTTATAAGTCTTGGATGGATGCCAATGATCTACATTGTAACCATATTCTAAAGACATTCATAAAAGCTTCATTGCCTAAGCATTTCCAAATACCATCATTACCTCACTTTGAGGGAACTAGAGATCCATTTTTACACCTTTAGGTAGTTTAGAAGGCTTTTCCATCCCATGTGACCCTATTGATTCTACTATAGCTATTCCAATAGACATTAGTGGAGGAAGCACAAAATTGGTTATTTCATCTATTCCCCATTGTTTTACTGCACACATACGATGACTTAGAGGAGGCATTTTTTAGATATTACATCATAAACATGGGACCTCATGATACATATGAGAAATTTACCATACTACATCAAAATTCTTCAAATCTAGTTAGTGAGTATATCTTAGGATTCACGGCTCATATTTTAAGATTGATATACAAACCAATAGATCTAGAGATTCAACATATCTTTATTAAGGGGCTTCAACAACCTCTACTCGATCATCTACTATATCAGACAAAGTCTTCTTTTAGAAACTTGTGTTATATAGTTTTATCTTCGGAAAAGAAATTGGTATTTATTGAGGTCAATTAAGTTGATCAGATCACTCTATATTTCACAATAGCAACTTTCGATATAGCTTCTAACACTCATCATCCACCATGTCATAGATAAGATAGGAGACCACAACCAAAAAAAATAACTAGTTTAGAACCAAGAACCAATTTTCAGAGCACAACCTATATTCTACACTATAGAGAAAAATAATAAAGAACCACTACATTTTAATTCAGAGTGAGATAACCCATCTACCATATTATCAATACTACTATACAAGAGGTTAATCACATTACCTTTTATTCATTGATGAGACCCACATCTCTTACATAGATAGGCACATCGACCTTTTTGTAATTATTATCATATCCATAGACATAGAGATAATGACTATTTTAGACATAGATATTGCATTTATAGATGTGTTTATAATGGTATCATAGCATTCACATAGGGGGCACAAAGATCTCCTCCATTATGGAAACCTAGATCTCATTCCTCTATGGCTAAGTAATCTTAGGACATTCCTTTAAAAGAATCATCGATCACTCATCATTATCATAGTGTAGGTTTTAGGATACAATATCATTGGAGATATCTTATTAATCTACCTCAAAAGGTTTGGAAACAAGTACAATAATAACAACTTACATATAACACTATAATGCAAGGAATACATAGGATAGTTCCATATACATATCTATCAAAGTCACAGGCACTATAGTAGAGTCCTACTCATGAGAGATATTTACTAAATCCATGTTTTTAGGGTCTTATCTCACATAAAAAACCACTACATTTAAGATTAGATGAACCCTCATCACATGTTATAGTTATATATTGATCTACTGCATATCATATGCATCAGTACAGAGGCTGCATGGTGTTGTTTCACATAGCAATCCACTATGACTGTGAATCAATGATCCTCCTCCATAACACAGTTTTAGTTTCACGTCTAATAAGTTTTCCTTTTTTATAATCTCCACATACAGCTATAGTTAGTGCACAACTTATATTATTAGATTTATCATATGTTCCTACATAGCATGAGTAATATGGGCATTTGTTCAATTGGTCATCAGGGTTTAGATAGTGATACAATACACATATACCTCCACTTAATAGGTAAATGATGGATCTAAAGGTCTATCTATCCTTTATATTATTTAGCCACTCTCGATGAAGTAATATGCACATTATGCTATTTTAAATCCCCACATACTAACAACTAACATTCCTAACTCCTTAATAACTATCCATAGCCAAAAACTAGCTTACCAAAAATCTAGATCTTAAAAAATCCTATTTTACCAATGTTTAATCCAACTCAACCATCCAATTGGTTTACTAATCTCAAACCAGTGCAATTTATTCCAACAATTTCCAATTTACAAAAACAAACAAAATTTTTCATCGCATATCATCACAAAACCATGTAAAGCTATTTACTTACATACAATTTGAAATCAAAAGCTAGCAAAACACTTAGCAACAAAAAAAATCAAATCACATATCCCAAGTACCATTTTACCAAACATATGTAGTGCTCAACATCAATACTAACTCAACTACTTATAAAATAACCATACACAACAAATGTAATAATGTATTTCAAATAACATAACACATTATGCATGAGTTGAAATCCAAACAATAACCATATATATATAAATATTTTTAAAACATATACATCATATCAAGATACAAAAATTATGAATGGGCATCAATTTCTCACTCTCAGTCTCACTCTCTCCTATAGTACTAGTCTTGTATTCTAGTCTCATGCTTGATGTCCCCACACCATATAAATTCTAGAATGCCTCTTATGACAAATATCTCATTCCAACAATTGATCATGTTCCTCATGCAAGTTATCATATCACCACTAAAGATCTATATAATCATCTACAATCTTCATGCTCACCATTCCATAATTAGGTGGAGGCATCATATGCCTATTCAAATCCACCCTCAACTCATCTCTTTCTCCTGATAACCTAACATATGAGGCTATAGTTATAGAATCCCTATTAAAGAAATCAACATTAATGCTAGTTGTAACCATCAATCACTCTATCAAACCATCCTCCACCACATCATCTGGAATATACTGTATGAGCTCTCAAAGGGTCAACTCAATGATGGTCTCCCAAACCTCATCATCTCCCCTCCCCACCCCAATAGGTGCCTCATCTTATGTACATCCCACTTCACCTGCACACATAAAAATGAAAACACTATATTTGATATATACTTTCAAATAAAAATAAAGCACAAGCATATACATTATTTAAATACAATCACAATTTACCCCCATCATCTATAATGGCTCAAGAACCTCAGACACATGAAAATTCACTCCATAAACAAGATATAATGGAGCCCACTAATGCCTAGCCCACCATGTATTATATGCCTTAGTACATCCCATGTCATCTAAATCAAGAATATCTATAGCCACATCTCATGCATCTAAAGATAATGGTGCCAACTCAGCCTTAGTGGAGATTGCATGAGCTCCTACTCTCACTAGTGCTTATGCACTACTAAACCATACCCATGATATAGGAGGAACATCTTATCACACTCCAAAATACCTATTCATGCACTTATACTAAAATCACTCATACACTCCAACCCAAAAGTCATGTATCTAACAATTAACCTTCATATATCTCAACTACACTCCATCCAACTCCCACCAAAGGTATCCTCTATAAGTCCTCCATATGATATAATGAGCATTTAATCTATCCAAAACTTGTCTATAGTGATATATCCAGAGATATATGATAGCCATTAAACTGATCTACCATTCCCCATATGGCTATGGAGGTGCCCAACTCTCCCTCAATAATCTAATCAATTTCACAACTACTATGTGCTCATAAGCCCAATAATGCAATAGAGTAGCTACACCAACACCACCATTAAATTCCTCTTATGTAAATATATATAAATATTTGTATAAATGGGTAAGCATAGTCCTACCCCATAATAACATAGTACCATACATCTCAACACTAAAAACCACTTTATGCATCCTATAGGTAATAAAAACTCTGCTACAATCCAATACAACAATTGAAGAAAAAAATATGGCTAACCACTTCCATAGGCATAAAATACATGATTACATAATATATGATAGTAACACATCACTATGACTACCTCATTGATGTGCACTTAAAGGCACACCAACAAAGTATAAAGATACATGATCAATGGCATCAACACCCATATCATCGTACAATGTCACCCATCACCCACTAAATGGCAAATAAAAAATTTGATACAAATCCTCCAAGGTCACAACAATATCTCCTATAAGAAGATAGAATGTACAAGTGTTTATATTCCACCTCTCACATAAGGCAGTGATCAATTACTTATCCCACTCCATAGTACCTATGTCATATATATGACCCTATCCTGCTCTATCTATCATGACTCTCTCATCAATTGACAAGGGAAACATCCTCAATGTCTCCATCACATGGACCCTATGAAACTATCTCATCCACACCTCACCCTAAAAATATAAAAAAATAGCATATATATTTGTCAATCATTCTAGGAAAAACATCTAATCCACACAATAACATGAAACAACTCAAAAACTAAAAAATGTATCCTTAGTGGATAATAGCACTACAAAATGACACTAGCAATAGACAATAACATTACATCTTGGACAAAGAAAACTACGTTTAGGACAAGAGCACTATAACTAGTTAAACATTTCCTAGATCACTTAAAATAGCCTAAAAATGCCAAATACAAGATTTTAAATAGGCATCAACAAGATACTTTCATTACTCACTAGGGTAATATCTCCACCAACCTAAATGTAGGCTACCATCTACTCAAAATGGGTCATAGAAGGTACTCATCTCCTAGGCATTTTCTCACTCTAGAACTCCAATATCTCAATCTAGTCAATACACAAATGATCCTAAAGTCCATCAAAATTCCTATATCAACCAGCTTTTTTATTCAAAATCACAACACCATATTTCCCATAACTCAAACTCTGTAGCTCCATTTTACAAACCATTTTACTTAAAGGGATCATGAAAATGATACCTTTGACATCACACATGCCATGCCCTCTCACTACATCATCTGCCTACTATGGCATACACACATCCTTATGCCTCTTTTGCACCACAACTTACAAATTGATACCTACCAATCAAAAACTTTTTCAAAATGACCTAGCTAAATCAATCAACTTTTCAATCCATTCAACCTACTACCACCTCATTTTCCTACCATGACATAAACATTTCTCATCTATACTATACCCATACACAAGATTTGGTCATAACCAATCAAGAACACATCTCAATCCTAGTAATTCAAATCTCACCAATCAAGCAAAAAACTTTTGATCTATTCACTAGATGCCAACCTATTTCCTATTCATACAACACTAGTCATCACTTTTGGCTCAACCTCCTCTATCATAGATCTCATCCCTCTCCCTAAAATGGGGGCATCATTCCTACTATCTCTAATAATTACTTAGTATCCCTAATCCACTCTTATAGGTAAATACACCTTGGTTCTCACACCTCTAGCATCTAGATTATCAACATTACTCAGTACAGATTGTTCAAGATTATACAGTGGCTCATACTACATGGCTCACTTAGCATGGGATTCTTTTTTTGTACACCTTTAGAATCTAAATTATCAACATTACTGAGTATATATCGGTTAATATTATATAGTGGTTTAGACTATATGGGTCACTTAGCATCATTTGGATGTCCAAAGGGATATGCCATTAGTTAACAGATACATAGACTATTAAAATAGAGTGGTTTAGATTATATGGAGTTATAGTGACTTTGATATAGACTCAAAATCAAATACTAGATTTGGGGGCATGTACATTACAACACATCTCATATATACAACTTCATACAACATGACATAGTTATAGGACCAAATAGTAGATTATAGGCATAGTGCAGAGCACATTATTTTGATATCTAGTTTTACACATGGGACATATGATGATATATCATGAAACATGTGATTATATAGATTTATAGATTATCCAAATGCATCACTCACATACCAAATTTAGGGGAATGACAAAGACAATCATGTTCTTTAGCATCCAATATTTTATATATTGGAATGGCAAGATAGGCCATTTTCTTCTTACATATTTACCAATGTTTTTATATTATATCTAGGCATACCCAAGTTGTCACCAGGTTAGACTTTATAATCATCTATAGTGGTTGGTCTATAGCATTACTCAAACTGAAGAGTTTGTGTAAGATAGAGGGAAGACATTAGTTTTGGACCTATGAGAAATTCTCATTTCCATTTCATATTGTTCAGAGTGGGTGATTTGAGTAACATTTCAAGTGACAATTTGGGTGATGGTTCTACCCCAATTGGTGGCAAAACTTTTGCACCATAGCTCTATGTGACTCCCCATTTGAACCTTTGGAAATATAAGAATGAGGGGAACATCATGAGATGGAATGAGATCCACTTATTGGGTTTTTACCCCCAAAAAACAAATGGAAGTGCCCCAAATTTCAATTTTAGTATTACAGTCTAAAACTAGTAAGTTTATAAAATTAGTAATTCCTCAAATTTTGTATTTTTGTAAAACATGAAAGTCAAACCACTTATTCTCCCTAAATATTAGTGACCTTCCACATACTCCTCAAACCTTCAAAACATGTATAAATTAAGATGTCACCCAAAATGGAAATTAGACATCTCTTTTCAGAGATAGGCATATGTTCGGGTCTACAAATTTGATGAATATAACATCTCTTCTCAGAGATATCATTATTGTTATTATGTTGTTATTATTTCTTGAATTACATTTCAGCCAAATCTTTTATATTTTGGATCAGTGGGGGTATGATAGATCTTACTCTTTGCAACATACAAATTTTGTACACATATTCTAGATTACATGAGATGATGTGGGATAAATGGAAGAGATTGGTTTTGGGCCTTTGAGCATTTCTCATTTATAATTAGTATAGGTGGCATATATTATAAAGATTCCTTCTTTCTCCAAGCACTATTTAGATTCAATAAAGGGGGAATCCATTTTAGGGATTCCTTCTTTCTCCAACCACTATTCAGATTTAGTATAGGGGGTATCTATTTATAGGATTCCTTCTTTCTCTAAGAACTATTCATTTCCCTATCCACTTCCCTAGCTAAGAAGTTAGATCATTTCTAGTAAACTTATCTCCATATAGGTAAGTTCAAGTATGTATCTTCTTTCTTTATTTTAATTTAGTACTTCATTTCATTGCATCACTAGATTAAAAGGGGAGAACATGTATACACAATAAGTTAGTCAAGTAACCACACATATAATGTTGTTTATTGTCTTTTTATAAGAGACTCTGACTGGAGAATATGAGTCTTATTCACATCTAGCCATGTTTTTTGTTTGATTTGCCTTCATCTTATTTCATACCCTACAAACCTTTTTGAATTTTCCTATTCATTCATAACCTTTCAAACTTAACCCTTTATGACCTAGGTTACTCTTTCCATACTTATTATATCCCCCTAGGTCTTAGACCCTCCAGACAATACCACCTAAATAGGACTATAGTGCTAAAAACTTGGGTGTCCAATTTCTAGCACTGTTGTCCAATTGCAAATTTGATTCTAATAGTTAGTTTCTCCTATGAGATGAGTCTTACCCCTTTTATTTTCTTCATTCCTAACTTTTTCTATGTTGGCAAACTGCAAATAAAGATCTAAAATTATAAATTATGAGTCTCTTATATATAGGAATACACAAGGCATTTTATATCTATCACCTACTATTTTGGCACATTATACATAATAAGAATTAGTCAATAGCATAACTTAGCATTATACATCACACAAAGACTTGCATGCTTTATCAAGGAGGGGCCTAGGAAAATTTCATTCTTGCATCTATGATTCACACTTATTATACATGTTCTCTAAGGAAGAAATACATTAGATCTAAGACCCTATCTTGAGGGTTAATGTAGGTAGTAATCATAATATTAGGGGTTCTCAATTGTGTGATCATTATTCCCCTAACATAGTTTCTCCCCATTTTGCTTTTGATGTATTCATTATTTTCATGTGTGTAGGTGGATATAGGTACTAAAGACTAAAATGAACCTATAGTGAGCTCTATTAACTTTCAACTCTCTAAATTTGGTATGGAAGCTCATATTTCCTAGGTGAACAAAACCTAGAAAGCTTAGATCCTTAAGATGATAGAATCTATAAGGACTATAGTGCCAGACACTAGGGTGTCATTTTTATGGTGCTCCTATCTAATCATAAAATAGATGTTAGATTTAGATTATTTACAATGTCTCAATCTTGCTCTTCAATTTCTAGCATCAAAATCCTCCATTTTAGTATGAATCAAGATAAGTTAATTTCTATTTCTTGTGTATAATTATCAATTAAAATATATATATTTTCCTTTTCAAAGTAGATTTTTTCTATCATTCTAGACTCTTATTATTTAGGATCTAAACACTAGATTTACAAAAATAATAAAACAATTTCCATGATTTAAATGAGGCCTCTCTCAAAGATCATTACCCATTTCCATCCATGAAGTAAATATTGCAGCTCATAGTAAGTTTAGATAGGTTCTCATTGTTGGTATAAGAATGTGAATTATAAATTTACACATGATATTTGTTCAATATTCATGAATTATGTACTCATTTCGTCATTATATAGTCTATTTTGCCTTATCTTCATGACTTGAAATGGGATATAATATGAAGATACTCTATACACAATCATAAATGCATCATGTCTATCAGTCAATATTGGCTTGAAGAAGATAGAGCATAACTACACTTAAATTGGGAATACATTTGTTAAGTAAGAGCATGACCAATATGGGGATTTGCTAAACCTAATTAGCAGATCATCTATCATAATACACCATGTTATGAAGGGTTCTAAAACCTATAGTCTAACACAATCATACAACAACCCCAAAAGAGTCCTAGTTATATTGTTCACTCTATATATAATAAACAAGAATGTAAATCTAATCTAGTGTGCGAAAATGATTGTGGCAAAAAGTCAGGGTTATAAAAAAAAAAAACTAAACTAAATATGTATAGAAAAAATATACTAACATCAATGTATATGGAATTCTAATACATGGGAGAGAAGCACAACTACATTATCTATCTACTTTTATAAAGGAGAAATAAAGTTAGGAATACTTACCTTTGAAGATGAACCCATTGATCCTAAATCTCTCCCTTGGCTAAGGTTATTCCCAAGAGATTGTTGTGGTATGTAAGGATAATAAATAAAAATCATTCTCTAAGCTACACAACCTATCTATGTATCCAAAAGACTTCTCCACAAGATAATATCTTTATCTCTAAATAAATTATGGAAATCTAATCTTTATTTCTCAAGTAGAATGGTCAATAAGTAGATTTTTTTTGCACTTATTCTTCTTCAATTCTATATTCTAAAATGGTTATAAATGAACTTATATATATAGGTGGTTCTTTCCCTAAATTCTTTTGAATATGTTAGTTGTATAGGATTGACTTAGTTGACCCTATATGTTTTTTGAAGGTAAATCACTAGGTCCTGAGATAGGTTAGCCAATGGGCTAATGAAACTCCAAGAGAAAAATATTCATAAATAGTATAGGGTTAACCTTTTCAACCCTATATAATAATTAGAGGCTAAAAACTATATAGGTTCCACCTAATCAACCTAGTATAGTCAACTAATGAAAGGGTGTCAAGGCAAGAACATGAAGGATAAATCATGAAAAATGTTTGAAATGGGTACAATAGATTAGAATAATCTTAGGGTAAATGGTTTTAGGAGACAAGTGTTTAGATGGAAAGTCAAAAATGGGATAGCAAATTTACAAATCACCAATGGTCTACCCACCCCTTTCTTGGTGTACCCCTTAAAGTATGCATTCAGAGAGATTGAGATTCGAAAGGTTCTTTCAAGATATAAATATTAAATAATTACTAAAAGTTTTAAAATATTATGTGTATACATATTCCACACTCTAAGATCATCATTCGTCATATGGGTGCAACACATAATGGTTCTTTGGGAAATATAACATGATAATACATAATGGTGATGCTAAGTAACGTGCAATAAGTAGAAAAATTAAGATAAATGAAAGGACATAATTTAAAAACAAATACATTTACTTACCTTAGTGATAGAGATAAATAATTAGAATACAAGATAAATTGGAGGCATCTAATGTGAATAACACTAGGCAAACCTATAGATATTAGTGCAGAAAAGAGCCAAAAGTGAAAGTTTTTGGAAGATAGGTATATGGTAGTGAAAAACGAGTTAATAGAGACAAAGATATGAAGGATTTAGGAAATTGGCAAATTAGTATTGTTAAGGTAAGGTGATAACCAATAAATTTAGGTCAAATGAATGATAAAATAATGGAAAATGAATAAAAAATGATTGGTAAATGAATGACAAATGATTGGAAAATGAATAACAAATGATTGTAGATCATAGTAAATCATTTTGGAAAGCATGTAAAATGTAAATGACAAAAATTAATGTAGAACATAATAAATAATTTTGGGAATCATGTACAATAGGAATGACAAATGAAATATCCATGCAAGAAAACATGAACAAAGATATGTAAGAAAGTGAAAAGTAAGCTCATATAAGATAGGCAAAAAGAAAAACATGAAAGATTGAAAATGAAATGTAATTAAAGATGTGAGACAAAAATGAACAAGACATACATAAATAAAAACATGTAATAATGGAAAATGTCATATTTAATATGAGTGAAGTCCACAAAAATCAAACAAGAACATGATGGAGAAATCAAAATCAGAATCTCTAAAGGATGAAAACACAAACTTAGTGATTGTTTGAAGATATATTGTAAGAAAACACAACCACATAATGACATTACTAGTATGACAATGAGATGGTGTGGTAAATAATTGGTGTAATGGTGTGATCCATAATGGTTCAAACTTTTTGTCTTACTCTAAGGATAGATAAAATTGAAATAAAGTAATGTCAGAATATTTTTAAGAGGTGAAGAAGAAGGGTGTAATAGAAGAGGGAAAACAATTAATTTAGAATTACAATTTATATATCAAGGGGGAAAATTAAATGGGTGGAGGGGGGAATGAATTAAAAACCAAGGTAGAGGAATTCTTTATTGAATTCAAGACACTCAAATTAGGTTTGTCAAAATAAGAGGACTTTTGACCTTAAGGACTCTAAATAAATTATCTTAGCTACACAAGTCTTAGGTTAATAGATGAAAAATATAGATTTTCTTATGAAATATATATGCATGAAAAGTAAAATGGACCTACCTTCCTAGAATGTGTTCCTTATTTCTCAATACCCCTTACAAAGCCATCGATCTACTACAGAAAATGGGTACATTTGTGAGAAAGTAGGTATCACCATAGAGTTTGTTGAATTCCCCTATTCTAATCTACTAGCCTACCACACCCCAATTGACCTCATCTCTATGTGAGGTAAACCATGGATTTTGAGATTTAATTAGCGATAGGAGATGTTCTTGTAATCACATATTTTGGTGTGACTTTGATTTTTGAGATTTTTATGTTGTTTCTTGTATATCATTGCCTTTTTATTGAGTGTGGAGCCCTTTGAGGCTATCACATGGCCATGATGGTACATTTTGGGGCTTAGAGAGATCCAAAGATGTGGGGAGAATATTTTACATTTACTCCTCATGTGTGTGAATATTATTAAATACATATTTAATAATTTTCAAGTTGACTTCCATGTTTGTTGGAAGTGGGATTGATTTCTTTATTCTTTTAGGGAATTAATTATTAATTAAATAATTTCCATATGAGTAGATTTATTAAATATTTTATTTAATAATTTATATGATGTATTATGAAAGTGGGATTGATTTCCATATGAGAAAATTATTAAATGTTTCATTGAATAATTTTTATGATGTATTATGGAAGTGGAGTTGGTTGTTATCACATCTGCATTTGAATTTATGCCTTTTGGAGGAGTATGACATATTTCCACTTGATGGGGGATTATGGATAAGAATTATCATGTGGAATGTCATGTTTCTTCATGGATAGAGCTTATCTTGATGGGGAATGGCAATTTTTTTCCTTGGGATATGGATTTCTACATCATTTGTTATATATACAGGGTGTGGTGTGACCTTTTAGAGGTTGATGATGATTCTTTATTTGAAGGTGTCACTTTTGAGAGATAAATTCAAAGTGTAGATGTTCAAAAAAGTGTATTTGTTCATTTATAGGGTATCATATAGTATCTTGTGAGATATAGTATTATGCAAGTGCAGGTGAAAGTGTAACTTTTTTACGCAACATTTTTTATAGGAGATTTTTTCTATCTCTATGAGAGTTCATTATAATATTGTTTCATATTAATATTTTACTTGATGATTTTCTTGGTGGATGTATCCCATAATGGGTGAACCACGGTATATCTATGTTATTTGTTATTTCTAGTTTTGTTCTTTCCATTTATGCTTTCTTTTAAACTATGACTGAAAGAATTATTAATATATAATTAAATCTAACTCTCACACATTTAAAATCTATTTTTTTGATTTTATGGTGGATTAAATCTAGTTTATATTCACTTAATTTCTAGCAACTGGTATCAGAGCTTTGGTGGTGTTTCAGCTGAAGTGGTAAATCATAGGAAAGGTTATTAGCTTGAGTGTGAGCTATGGGAGAAAAAATCAGATTTAGAGTTAAGAAATTTGATGGTAATAATATTGGTTTATGGAAAGTGTATATGGAATATTACTTGTATCATAACGAACTTTAACTCTACTTGGAGGGGATTGGAGGACAACCTACAGCTATGAGTGATGAAAATTAGACATTGGTTGATAGGAAGGCATTGGGAGCCATTTGGTTATGCCTTACAACTTCTATTGCATTTAACATTATATATTAGACATATATAAAGGATCTCATGGATAAACTTGGAAAGTGATATGAGAAACCCTCAACTTCTAATAAAAAATATCTTATTAAAAGATTGTTTAAAATTAAAATGTCTGAGAATGGTTTTATTGATAATCATTTAAATGATTTTAATATCATTGTAGGTATGCTCACTTTATTTGGAATTAATTTTTATGATGAATTTATAGCTTTTCCAATTTTATTTTCTTTTCTAGATAGTTGGGATAGTTTGATTATGACTATGAGTAATGCAATCCCTGCCAAGGGAAGCTTGAATTTCGAGGATGTTATAGGTGTATTTCTTAGAAAGGAGATGTAAAGTAAAAGCACTGGAGAATCATCTTTAGGTAATAATTTTTCTATTGATACTAGATGGAGGCAAAAGGATAAAACAAAGGCAACCATGGAAATTCAAAAGGTAGATCTCAATTAAGATCTAAATCCAAGATGATATGTTGGCATTTTGGGAAGAGTAGAAACTCAAAGAAGGATTGTTGGTCACATTTGGATAACAAGGGAAACAAGGAGGAAATGAATGAGGTAAATATGACATTAGGTAAAGCGAGTTAGGATGATTTCATTCTTTCTTTTGATAATTTTGTTAAGTCTTGGGTATTAGATTTAGGGGCTTCTTTTCATGCCACACCACATAGGCATTATTTGTTTGATTATGTTCAAGAGAATCTAGGACATGTATATTTTGGTGAGGATGAACCATGTGAGATATTAGGTAAATATTCTATTTAGGTGAAAATGCAAAATGCAAACATGTGGCTACTTAATGATGTTAGATATGTGCTTTTGTTGAGACAAAAGTTGGTTTTAGTGGGGTAATTGGGCAATGAAGGATGTTTGGATATGTTTACTATTGATTCTTGGAATGTTATCAAAGGATATCTTGGGGTTTTGAGAGGTAAGAAAGTTGGTACTTTATATTAGACTAGTAGTGTTGATTCTTTTGATTTAGTTGTTGCAGATGGAGATGTAACTGTGTGGCATTATAGGATCAGTCATATGAGCCATAAGGGCATAAAGATCTTAAAAGATAAGTTGCCTAGATTTAAATATCTATATCTAGACTTCTATGAGAATTATGTGTATTGTAAATTGAAGTGGATTATGTTCTTGAAAGTTAGACCCACAAAGAAAGAACACAAGTTAGAGTTTGTACATTCAAATGTATGGGGACCAGCTCAGGTATCTTCTATTGGTGGTTTCAATTATTATGTCACTTCTAATGAAATAAATTTGATCTATTTGACACTTTTAAGAAGTGGAAAGCCTTGGTTGAGAATGAAATAGGTCTCAAATTGAAATTTCTCAAGTCAGATAATGGAGATGATTATTAGAGTAATTCTTTCTTTGATTATTGTTCTAACAATGGAGTCTATAAGCAAAAGATAGTTTTATAAACTCCATAGTAGAATGAGGTATCTAAAAGGATGAACATAAAAATATGGAATGTGCTAGTAGCATGAGCTTACATGTAGGGTTGCCTTTATAGTTTTGGGCAGAAGCAATTAACACAATAGTATATCTAATTAATAGAGGACCTTCTATACCTTTGGATGGAGGCATTCCTAAACAAGCTTGGTCTAGTAAGAATTTTGATTATTCTTTTATTAGAGTCTTTTCATGTGAGGCTTTTTCCCCCATCAAGAAAGATAATAAGACTAAGTTAGAGGCTAAATCAGAGAAATGTAACTTTGTTGGATATGGTCAGGATGACTTTGGTTTCCATGGTTGGAACATTAAAGATAAGAAAATATTTTAGTTTAGAGATGTAGTATTTAATGAAAAATTCATGTATAAATATCAATTACATGAATAGGAGCATGAAAATAAAGAGTACACAATATTGAATGACATTACACATAACAAAGTATCTAATGAATCAATTTAGGAATCTTATACACAAAGACCCCAAACTCTTATGGTAAGAAGATCTTCTAAAGTGAGAAAAACACCTAAACATTTTTATCCTTTGAATTATTTGGTACTCACTAACAATGGAGAACCAAAGTGTTATGAAGAAGCAATGCAGGTAGATGCCAAGATAAAATGGGAACAAGCCATGGATGAAGATCATAGATCTCTCATGGAGAACCAAACATGGAATTTGGTAAGCCTACCTAAGGGAAAGAGTGATTTTCCAAACAAGTTGATCTTTAGAATAAAATAAGATGATCAAGGGAGAAAAAGGTATAAGGCTAGGATGGTGGTCAAGGGGTTTGCACAAAAATTAGGTATTTATTTTGGTGATATTTTCTCTCCTATTATAAAAATGACTTGTATTGGGACTATTCTTGGTTTAGTTGTAGTTGAGTATTTGCACTTAGAATAGTTAGATGTGAAAACTAATTCTCTTCATGGTGATTTGGACGAAGAATTGTGTATGAAGTAGCCAAAGGGATATGAGGTCAAAGGGAAAGAGAACTTTATGTGTAAACTAAATAAAAGCTTGTATGTCCTAAAACAAGCTCTATGATAATGGTATAATAAATTTGATTGTTTTATATTGGAACAAGAATATCAAAGGTGTAATTTTGACCATTACATATACATCAAACATTTTGATGATGGTTAATTTATTATTTTATGCTTGTAGGTGGATGAAATTATAGTTTTAAGAAAGAACATACATCATATTCATATTCTCAAGAAATAATTTAGTGGCTCTTTTTTATGAAGGATTTGGGTGCTACAAAGTAAATCCTTTGTATGAGGATTACTCATGACAAGAAGGAGAGGAAGCTATTTTTATCCAAATTAGAGTATTTGAAGAAAGTCTTGGAAAGGTTTAGTATGTTGGATGTTAAATAAATTGGTACTCCTTTGGTAGGCCATTTTAGATTATCAAAGGAGTAGTGTCCCAAGATAGAAGTAGAAAAAATTAAGATGTCTAAGATACCTAACTCATTGGCAGTTGGTAGCTTGATGTATGCCATGGTTTGTACTAGGCTAGATATTGCCCAAGTAGTGTGAGTTGTGAGTAGGTATATGAGTGATCTAGGTTATGAGCATTGGCAGGTAGTGAAATGGACTCTTTGATATTTGAGAGAAACCATTGATGTTGTATTATGTTATGGTGGATTATATACCACTTTGCATGGTTATGTGGACTCATTTATGGTAGGGGATTTTAATAGTAGGAGTATAATAGGATATATATTTATAGCTAGAGATATATTAGTTAGTTTTATTTCTATGATATAGATGGTTGCGGATTTGTCAACCATAAAGGTAGAGTATGTTGCTACCACATAGGCTAGCAAGGAGATTATTTAGTTATAGGAGTTATTTTGAGAGTTGGGGCATGATTATGAAGTTTAGAGATTACACAGTGATAGTCAGAGTGCTATTCATTTGGAAAAAAACTCCACTTTCCACTCAAGGATGAAACGTAATCAATTATGTTATCACTTCATTAGGATAGCTTTGGAGAAGAACATAGTGAAGCTAGAGAAGATTCATAATAGCTAGAATCCTATGGATATGATGGCCAAGGTGGTCACATTGGAAAAACTAATATTAGGGTTAGATTGGTTGGTCCTAGATATCATGGAGTAGTGATAGATTCTATTCAAGAGAAAAGGTATCCACATGGGAGACTTTTGAGTGTAGAGCCCTTTGAGGCTATCACATGACCATGATGGTACATTTTGGGGGCTTAGAGAGATCCAAGGATGTGGGAAGCACATTTTTCATTTACTCCTAATGTGTGTAAATACTATTAAATGCATATTTAATAATTTTCATGTTGACTTCCATGTTTATTGGAAGTGGTATTGATTTCCTTATTTTTTTAGGGAATTAATTATTAATTAAATAATTTCCATATGAGTAAAATTATTAAATATTTTATTTAATAATTTATATTATGCATTATGGGATTTGGATTGATTTCCATATGAGAAAAATATTAAATGTTTCATTTAATAAATTTTTTAATGTATTATGGAGGTGGAGTTGGTTGTTATCACATCTACATTGGAAGTTGTGCCTTTTAGAGGAGTATGGTGTGTTTCCACATGATGGGGGCTTATGGAAAAAAATTATTACATGGAATGGCATTTTTATTCATTTATAGAGATTATCTTGATGGGGAATGGTGATTTTATCCTTGGGATATGGATTTATACATCATTTGTTATATATACAGGGTGTGGTGAGACCTTTTAGAGGTTATTGATAATTTACAGGGTTATGGGTGTGGAATTTGAGAGATAGAGTGAAAGTGTAGGTGTTTTAAATAGTTTAGGTGTTCATATATAGGGTGTGGTATAGCATCTTGTGGGATACAATATTATGTAGTTGCAGGGGAAAGTGTATCTTTTTTTTGAAACGTTTTCTACAGGAGATTTTTTTAATCTCTGTGAGAGTTCATTGTAATCTTTTTTTAGAATACTATTTTATTTGAGGACTTTCTTAGTGGATGTAACCCAAATTAGGTGAACCATGGTATGTTTGTGTTATTTGTTATTATAGTTTTTATTCTCTCCATTTATGCTTTAATTTAAATTGTGATTGAAGGAATTATTTTTTGCATAATTAAATCTGATTTTCACATATTTAAAATTAGGTTTTGTGATTTTATGGTTGATTAAATTTGGTTTATATTCACTTAATTCCTAACACTTTTGATTCAAATTATTTATCTTTTAAATTTCTTGATGTATTTTTCTATTCTTCCTCCTTACTTATTTGGAAAACCAAAAATAGTTTCTAAACATGATTTTCATTTGAAGACTTGGGACAATATTTCTAAGAGAGAGAAACTTTAAAGAGCATGTGGTCTAAGATTCTCATAAATCTAGGTAAAATAAAAGTGTTATCTTCACTTTGACCTTGTTTTATCAAATGTGGAGTGAAAGTAAAGGAACTCAAGAGGAGTGGCATATATAACAATTTAAATTATTTCAAATTTAAAAAAATGTGACAAAGGGCAAAAAGGGATACAATGACATAAAAGTGTGATTCCTTATCATAAGAATGAGGAAAATGGAGGAAAACATGCTAACATAAATTGTTGGTTAAATTATATATATATATATATATATATATATATATATATATATATATATATATATATATATATATATATATATATATATATATATATAAAGAAGCAAAAAATAAATATGAAAACAAGGATGAAAAGCATTTTATAGAAAACTAATGACAAAATGGTAATTTTATGAGGGTCAGATCCTATCCATGGTCTTATACTGCAACTCATTAAAGAGAAACCCCTGAGGGTGCCAAAAAGCAAAATGTGAAACAATAAAATGAGAAAAGAAGAAAATGTGATATTTTGTGAGGTGGTCCAGGTCCTATCCATGGTCTTATAATGCAAACTCACAAAAGAGAAACCCATGAGGCTGAATGCTAAATAAAGGAAAAAAATAATCATAAATCTACTAAGGCAAAGAATAACATAACAAGATAAAAATAATGAGGACAAAAATGAAAGTAAATGCCAAATGAAATGTGTAATAAAACCAAAGAATGTAAAGGAAAATAATGTTGTTAGTAAAATGAAAGTAAAGGAAAGAAAGTGCACAAAAAAAAAGAAACAGGAGAAAAAAAGAACAAGTAAGATCCATGCTAACATATGTATCAAAGATGAGCATATGAAATACATGTCTATAAGCCTTGAAAAGTTTTTCAAAGTTAAAATTACTTGTTCCAATGCATTGTATTATAAGAGTGGCCATCATAAGATTCCTTAAAGGGTTAGTGGATGTAGGGATGGACATCACAAGATCACCCAACATGTGAGGTGGAGTGAGGTAACATTGAACCATTAAAATGATTTGCATTAGTTGGGTAGGTGTATTTGAATATAGGTAAATGTGTTAGTTTTTTAGTTTTTAAAGATGTTGAATGTGACATATGATGTTTAGGAGAGGTATGAGGAAGTAAAGGAATCCCATGTATGATATGCTTTGGAATAGGCATATAAACCAGGTACTCTTCTAGTTCATGTGGCCTATGAGGTTTAGGTTTAATAAATGTCATAATATGTTTAAAATAGTTCATTTTAGTTATCCTTTCCTTATTGGTGTAGGAGTAAGGATCATCTATGGTTTGAAAAAAAAATAGTAGATGAGGTATAGGTATGGGATGATTATTCTTGATCATTAGGTAGTTTATTTTGATGTGATTCTAGTTTTTGAGATTGAATTTGGGAAGCTTTAAGATAGTCCTGATAACATTATTTTGTGAGAGTATGAGGATTAAAATGTGGACCAAGAAAGGAAGAAAAAGGAAAATAGTGAAGATCATGACAATAGTCATGAAAATTACCTATAGTAGCATGCTACCAACAAAACTTATCAAAATTGTAACATTTTGGAGGAGGTTTGGAAATATCAAAGATCATAGGTTTAGATGGTGGAAATTTCTTCTTAAATTGTTCTAGACTCAAGGGAGGTTGGGTTGAGTAAAAATTGGTTGAATTGGATGCTCCACTTTGAGTTTGGGGAGGCTTAGATGAATTAAGGTTATGATAAAATGATTGGAAATATTCTTTAATAGTTATTTGAGGTGTTTAAAATTGAGTAATAGTAAAGTCTTACCTTTTTTCTTGGTCTAAGGATTCTTATAAATTTTTAGGAGAGAAGATTAGAACTTGGTATTGAAGGGGAAGTTTAATAGCAGTGACAAATAGTTTTCAAAGAGTATCATAATTCATGTTATGGTCCACTTTATGAGGAAGAAACATTCATGATTTGATGAAAGTATGAGCAGATTCATCAAGAATACAAAATTGCTTGGTATTAATGAAATAAATAAGTAAATTTGTAGGAAGGTCATCATGCTAAAATTTCTTCACTAGAGCATTGACTAAATCCTTGAGTTGTGAGATGGAATGTCTAGGAAATTGGATGTACCATTCAAGTGAATCACCAACAAAGTTTTTGGATAAGATCTTGGTATATTCAAAGGTGTTAGTTTGGGCCCATTACTTATAGATATCACCAAAATATTTAAGAAAGATAGTATTTTCCTTAGTCCTATTGTATGTGATAGTTGGAGAAACCTTTCCAATATAAATGAATGAAATGAATGCGGATAAAGGTTCTTTTTGAAGATGTTGAAGCATTTTATTTTTTATTTGAGGTTGAGGGATGATATTATCATTGGTATCTCTAAGAGGAGGAGGGATAAAATTTTGATTTGGTTGAGACGTGGTGACTTCAGGTGGTTGATTAGTCATGTTTAATAAATGTTATTTCATGTTCATCATTTGAGATTGATTAGTTGTTTTCATGATGCTCATTTATTTTATGACTTGTACAAGAATTTGAGTTATATCAATAGGTGGGTTGGTATTTTCAAGAGAGATATTAGAGTTGATAAGAGGGGTATTGATAGTATTGGTAGGAGAAGCATTAGGATGAATGACCTCAACTACACTACATAGTGTACTGATTGGTATTGGTTTAAGAAAAGAGGAAGGAAAAAAAGTGGATAGTTTCATCTAAAGTAATAAAATAAGTGAGGTTATTATCCAAATCATTAATTATGAAATGTTCCTAACTAAGAGAAGGCTAAAAAGATGTCATGATAATGAGATACAACTAGATAACCACATAAAAAAGAGGTGTGAAAAAACAAAAAGATATGAAGTGACAAAAATAATACAAAGTTAACTGGGTCAACCCAACATAAGAAATAAGGCCTATAAATAGTACATGGTTGACTAGGTCAACCTAGTATAATGAAAAAAGGTTGGAAAGGGAGTGAATAGGGTCTTAAAATAGAATAGGGTTGATTGAGTTGATCCATTAGAGCAAATAGAGGCTAAAAAATGTACAAGGTCGATTGAGTTGACTCAATATAATAGATAGGGGAAATTATAAATCTAATAATAGATTGTGAATTGAAAAAAGATAATTTTTGAAACTAGTTTCAAAATTAAATTTAAAATTAAGAAAGGTATGGACAATATATGATAACAATAATTATAATAAGAATGAAATAATAAAATAAATCCTACAAGGCTTAGTTTTCATCAGGCTCACCAGAATGTATTATGAAAGTGAAGCCAAAGTGAATAAAATACTAAGAAAGTGGAAATGTGAATTCAATCCAACTAGTGGTGGGATAGGATTCACATCAAGTTCACTACAATGTATGTAATAAAAAATGCATCATGTCTATAAATCAATCTTGGCTTAGCGAATATACAACATACCTATACTTCCAATAGGGAATAAATTTGTTATGTGGGAGCATGACCAATATGAGGATCCACTATACCTGATTAAGGGATCACTTATCACAATACACCATGATGGGAAGGGTTTCAAAGCCTATAATCTAATAAAATCATGCAACAACCCTAAAAAATTCATAGATTTATGTTCACTCTATATCTAATAAACAAGAGAGTAAATATAATATAGTGCTCACCAAATCTTGTGGCACAAAGTGGGGGTTATAAATAAAACAAACTAAACTAACCATGTATAAAGGACATATATTGAAGTTAATGTATATAGAATTCTATTACATGGGAGAGAATCACAACTACATTATCTATCTACTCTTACAAAGGATAAATAAAGATAGGAATACTTAGCTTTGAAGATGAACCCACCGAGCCTCAATCTCTCCCTTGGGCAAGGTGCTTCACAAGAGATTTTTGTGGTATGTAACGATAAAAAAGACAAATCAGTTCTAGGCTACACAACCTATCCATTAATCCAAAAGACTTCTCCATAAGATAGGATACATATATCCAAAGAAATTATGGAACCCTAAGCTTTATTCCTCAAGTAGAATGGTCAATAAGTAGATGTTAATTTTCACTTATTCTATTTCACCTCTTTTTTATAAAATGGTTGAAAATTAACTTGAATATATAGGTGGATCTTTCCCTAAATCCTTTCAAATATGTTGGTTGTATAGGGTCAACCTAGTCAACCTTGTACGTTTTTGAGAGGTAAATCACTAGATCTTGAGTTAGGTTAGCCAAAGGGCTAATGAAACTACAAGTGAAAAATATCCCTAAATAGTATAGGGTCAACCCTATTGGCACTGTATAATCATTAGAGGCGAAAAAATGTACAGGTTTGACATAGTTGACCTAGTATAGTCAATTGGTAAAATGGGGTCAAGGTAAGAACATAGAGGATAAATCCTAACAAATGTCTTGAATGGGTATATCAAAGAATAATAAGCTTAGGATAAATGGTTTTTGGAGACAAATATGTAGATGAAAGTGGAAAAAGGGATAACAATCTTACAAAATATCGATGGTCTACCCACCAATTTATCAATACAACCCTTAAGGTGTGTACTCAGAGAGATTGAGACTCAACAGGTTCCTAAAAGATACAAAGTGTCAGTAATGTGTAAAAGTTTGAAAATATTATGTGTATACGTACTCCACTTTTTGTGTCAAGTATGAGAAGAAGATGAATAGTCATAGACTAGAAATATCTATATATAATTAATTTGTACGAATATGGGGGTTCATCTTTTAGTAGAGATAAATATAGATTATCTAGTTATGGTTACCTATAGGATTTCTTATTGTGTTCCTTTTATGCATTAACATGTGTAATTTTTTGGTTACTTTCAGTCTGAACTATTCTAAATGCATTATTTTAATTTATACAATATTGGTTATTCTTAGTTCTTTAATAACATAGAATAATTAATACTTCTTATGTTTCCATCCTCTGTAATATTGTATTTTATGAAAAACTATTCTATACACATGAAATATCTCACAAATATCCTCATCCTTAGCATGTTTTGATGCTTCAAGAACCTCTGCTAATAATGGTGTAGTGAGTGTGGAACCTCTTTTTGGAAGAAATTATGATAAGATGCTTACTAGGGAAAAGAGATATTTAAATATGGTTGGACCAAAGGATATGTAATTTCCAAGAAAAAGAATAAAAAAGTACTAGTCTTATAGTTTAGGATATCATTTGAGAGCATATTTGTGGAGAGATTTATGAAATCTTTTGGTGGGAATGGCCTAATTTGATAGCTAATTGGTTAGCATGGTTAGAATATTATTGTTTTAAAATAAGGATGTAATAAACTATAATCTTAACTGAATAAAATTTAGACTAGTTGTGTTGAGCATTACTTCTATTATTGAGACTTAACATTGATGTTGTCATTGATGTCAAATGTTGCTCATGAGGAGACTTAAGAAGGTTTATGCATAAGATGCCTAGTTTTATGCATGAAGTAGCATGGAGGATTAATAATATGGATGTATAAATTCTTAAGAGGATGTTTAGGACACTTGATAATTTTTATAAAACATTTTATTTCTTAGGACAACTTCAAGGTGAGTCTACAAAGGTAGACCCTATATGACTAACATGAAAATAGATAGTTCTAGACTCTACTTGACATAATAAAGGGTTGTAAGTTGTTGTCAAGATCTATGAATAATTAAAAGTATTATTATATAATGTGGTATGTTTCTTGATCATGTGAGTAAGGCGGATATTGCTTATAAAATAACTATAAATTATAGTTTAAGGCCTAATGTGACATGTAGATCTAATGCTAAAAGAGCAAAGATAAAGATGATCACATAATCACATATTAGGATTAGTTTCCAAGGTAAGAATTGATATGTGATCATTTATAGAGGTATTTCATGTGTTTTTTAGGTGTGATGACAATGTTTGAGGCCATAGTTTTCAAGGAAAGGCATGGCATGTGGTTTTGAGGTTTCATATGTGTATAGAATGAAGGGTTCTCAACCCAATAAGAAATTTCAAGTGTTCATTGCCATGTGTAACCTTTTAATTAGAACCTAATCCATTCATGGTATATGTTTAAGTTTCATATGTCATATTTTCAAGCATTGGTTTTTACATTAAGGGCCTAAGCTTTATGAATGATCATTAAGACTATAAAGTGGTTTAAACCTCTCTAAAACCCTAACTATGACTTGATATGGAATATATTGATAGAATTGGATCAGAATGTATTGGATGAAATATTTTGATGATTATAACCTATATAGGGCTCTCCCTGTCACCTCCAAGTGGCATTGGTCTATCAATTGAGTGAATGGATCCTACAAGAAAAACCATGTTTCTCAAAAATTTACTGTAGTAGGTAGGGTTGACCAAGTCATAGTTTATAAATGGATAAAGGTTGAATATTTAGAATTATATATTATGATCATGGTGGTTTATAATCAGGTTTTAGAGTTAAAATATGCTAAATTTGTCATGTAAATTGACCTATCGTTAGAAAGGCCTAATGAGATAAATAGTGAGAAAAACCAGACATAAGTGGTAATGAGATTAGGGATGTGTTTTCATGGATTAATGATAGATAAAAATTCATATGCATGTTTTTTTAGACCTATAAATCATATAAATATTATATATAATATTTAGAGATGATTCTATATAGCTTAAATTTGCTCCCAAATTGACTTATCTAACTCAATGAGGTCTGCGTACAGTGAAGCCATGAGATTGGTCAGTAAGACCAATATTTATATTTGATCTTATAATATATTTTTTTAATTTTATTTTAGGATTTTTTAGTATAATATAAACCCATTATAATTTTATTAAATATATTATATAGGTGTTCTAATTCATT
The DNA here is from genome assembly GCA_037957365.1 of Torreya grandis. Lineage (NCBI taxonomy): Eukaryota > Viridiplantae > Streptophyta > Pinopsida > Cupressales > Taxaceae > Torreya > Torreya grandis. Next base: position 1,492,582 of record JARHVA010004097.1, on the reverse strand, counting down.
ATTTCAATGACTATGTTTTGAAGCTTATTAGCAATTCTGAGTGGACTACTTATAGAGAAGGGTTTGAGTAATTTTGACTTGAGTTGTGAGGTAAAAATCACATGGTGATGAATATAAATTAATTATATTTATATTATTTTTAACAATGATTTTTTTACAATATTGTGTTTTTATTCAATTGTTCAAGACAAACTTTCTGGGTACACAAATGCCTAATCATGAATAGTGCTAATGGTGTGGTTCAAGTGGTGGTTGGAGATAAAAGGTGTCATGTAAATAATATGAGATTTATATGGGTATATTTATGTGAAATATTATGTTTTTATTCCATGTTAAAATACTTAGAGTTTTCCAAGGTGTTTAAAGAGTAATGTGTTCTAATGAAGGCCTAATTACATTAGGTCTCCTTGAGGCCTAAAAGGGGTTTTGGTCCTATATGTTATGAACGACATATTATAATACTTGGTTAATATTTTTTAACTATTATAAATCTAATTTAATTTAAAAAACAAGTTTAAAATTTGTATGTATAATCAAGAGGTGTATGAACAAGAGCCTAGTAAAAAAGCAAGGGCTAATAGGTTTAATTGTCTAGGTTAAGTACGTGTATGGTGAAGTGAATGAGATATACCTTTGAAAAGTTTAAGGAGGTATTTAAAAACATTATGAGAGTATATATAAAACATAATTAATATATTATATTTTTATCAAATATTATTATCAAGGTCTTATGAACAATCCTAGTCAAGAAGAGGGCAAATTGAGCAAATAAGGCTGAAGACCAGTTTGAGAAGGATGGGTGTGTGTCAAGAGATGAAGATGGATATAGTAATATATTGTATGATAAATTTTTTTTTTTAAAGGTAATAAATTTTTTGATTTTTCTAAGTTATCTTTGATTCATTTAGGGGGTTGGTGCCTCCTTGTAAATGGGTTATTCCTAGAGCCTAGTCAAGTTGGTGCTTGGCTAGTTGGGGTTGGTGCTTCGCTAGCTATTTATGTTTGAATTATAGGATAGTAGTATATTTTCATCATTAAATTTTTTTCTTTCCCTTTAGGGTTTCCCACTCAAAAAATTGTTTTATAATATGGTTTTTGCTTATGCTCATAGTTCTTATTATGTTGCTAGTTTACTATACTATTTTTGTAGTTCATGAATGAGAAGGTAAATAGTGTAGATGTTTTAAATATTGATTCACCACCCCGCATAGGATGGATCAAATTAATCTCAATAAGTAAGGATGGATCAAATTAATCTCACTAAGTAAGATGGTCTATTTACCAAAGAGGAATAATAGATAAAAGAGGACTCTATGATAGATCAAAATGCATTTCACATTCATAATAATGGCATGAAATGGTATGTATATAGTGGTTTTACAAACCACATGATTGGAGATAGAAAATATTTCATCTCTTTAAAGAATAATACTATAGGAACAACTAGGTTTGGATATAACACAACTACCAATATAATTGGCAAGGGTGTCTTGAGTTTTGATAATGGAAAAATGAAGACAAAAAATGTGTTGGATGTGGAAGGTATTAAACATAACCTACTAAGTTTGAGTCAAATTTATAATCAAGGACACACACCAACCTTTCATGACAAAGGGTGTGAGATAAGGAGAGCCAAATAAGGAAGGCAAATTGTTAATGCCAAGAAGACTGAGAATAGCTTATATTTATTGAATGAGATCAAAAGGAGATACGTTTCATTAGTAAGATAGATGGAAGTTGGATATGAAACAGAAGGATAGGTCACCTAAAATTTGATATCTTAGTCAATATTAGTACTAAGAAGTCTATGAAGAACATGTCTAATATCATCAAACCTACAACCATACTTTACAAGGCGTGTCAACATGGCAAGCAAACTAGAAGACGGTGTAAGTCCAAGGAGTAATCTACTAAAAGACTCTTAGAAATATTATAAACTTATATCTATAGTCATACAGGAATTCAAAACATTCAAGGATATAGATACTTCATTTTAATCATTCTTTATTACATAGGAATGACTTGTGTTGCATTCTTTAAAGAGAAATCAAAAGCTATTGAGAGGTTCAAGGCAATCAAGGCTCTTGTTGAGAATTAGAAGAATGGGAAGATCAAGTGGCTAAGGATTGATATAGGAGGAGAGTTTTGGTCAAATTATTTTGATCAATTTTTGGAGGTCCATGGAATAAGAAGACAATTATTATTAGCAAGTACACCTTAGTATAATGGGGTAGTGGAAAGGAAGAATAGGACAGTTTAAGAAATGGCTCAAACCATATTCAATGAGTCTATACTAACTGATGGATATTAGAGAGAGGTAGTATGTATTTTTATATACATTTTATAAAGGGGGTAAATATGGAATAATTGAAATAATACTCCTTATGGAATATGAAAGGGAACACTTGAAAATGTAGAACACTTTAGGGTGTTTGGGATCAAATCATTCATAAAAAGAGATGATGAATACTTTGGTAGGTTTGATTCTAGATCTGATGAGGGCATATTCTTGTGATACTCATCAATCACTTCAGCCTATAGATATTACAAAAAAGACTAAAAAAGATAGTGGAAAGCACTAATGTGAGGATTGATGAGATAAGGAAATCTCACTCACAGTCAAAGAAAAATATATAGAATGTGGATTTAAAAAATTAAGAGGAGACTATAGAAGTTGATGAAGAAAAAGAGGTTAAAGAGAGATTGGAATGAAAAGGATCTTCAGGGTAGATTCAAAGAGACCATCTTGAGTCTCAAATAATTGGCAACAAGAATATAGGTATGCAAATTAGGAGAAGACTAGTAAGTAATCCAAATCAAGGGAATGCTCTATTATCCAATATTAAACCTAAAAATCTTATAACAGAAAAAAAAAGACAAATTTTGGATAGGTTCTATGAATTAGGAGATGGAATATATAGATAAGGATGAGACTTGGGATCTAGTTCCTAGGTTTAAAGACAAGAATGTAATTATCATAAAATGGGTGTTCAAAAACAAGTTGATTGAATATGGAGAAGTCACTAGGAATAAGGCTAGATTGGTATGTAAGGGATATGAAAAATTTGAAGGGGTAGACTTTGAGGAAACCTTTGCGCTAGTATCAATATTAGATTCCATTAGGTTATTTCTAGATTATCTATGATTTAAAGGATTCAAGATATACTAGATGGATGTCAAATCTACTTTCTTGATTGAGAATTTTAAAGAAGTGTACATTGAGCAACCTGAAGGTTGTCACTATAAAATGATAAAGACTATGTGTGTAGATTAAATAAAGTTTTATATAGTCTAAATAAATCTCCTACATTTTGCTATGCTAGGTTGGACAAGTATCTATTAGATCAATGATTTAAAAGAGGATTTATAGATAATAATCTATCCATCAAGACAAAATATGATCATCAACTAACTATAGTTGTCTATGTGGATGACATCATATTTTGTGGAAACAATGAGAACATGATAAAGCCCTTTTTAGAGGTTATGAAGAAAGAGTTTTATATTTCCATGATATGATAACTATCATTATTTCTTGGGTTAAAAGTCACTTAATCTAAAAAAGGTATAGTCATCTCATAAGCCATATACAAAGAGAGATGTTGAATAAGTTTGAGATGGAGATTGCAAGGTAGTTAGTACACCCATGATTATAGGATGTAAGTTAAGCAATGAAGATGGATCTTTAAATTTCAATTAATATAATATAGGTCAATGGTTATAATTTTGTTGTATACCACTTCCTCTAGACTTAAAATCATGCAATTAGTAGGTCTTGTGGGAAGATATCAAGTATATCTAAAGGAGAATCATCTAAAATCAATCAAAAGCATACTTAGGTATCTCAAGGGGACTATGGAGTATGTATTATGATATACAAGAAGCGAAGAGTTAAATTTTATAACCTAAAATAATGAAAATTAGGAAGGAAGTATAGATGATAGAAAAAGTACCAGTGGAGGATCCTTGTTCCTAAGTGGGTGCCTAGTGTCATGGATAAGCAAAAAATAAACATCATTAGCTTTTCCCATGTGTGAGGCTGAGTACATTACATTAGATTCATGTTTCACTCAAATTTTATGGATGATATATAATATAAAAGACTAAAGGGGGAGTGTGATGGTCCTAGCCCTATCTATTATGATAATACAAGTACTATAAGTGTCTCACAGAACATTGTCATGTACTCAAGGACCAAACATATTCACATTATGTATCATTTTCTAAGAGAGCATGTAAGTGAGAAAAATTTATAACTTGAATATGTGTCTACATAGGATTATATTGTAGATATACTAACTAAACCACATCCAAAGACAACCTTTGAACACTTAACATAGGAATTGGGTATAATTTCTACCCCTATCAACCATTGAAGAAGCCAAGTACCTAGGAAAAAATAATCATGATCATTAGCTCCAAGAAGAGATGATATTTTCCTAGAAGGTATTCATGGAGATATTGGGAGCGTGTTTGTTTTATGTATCTCAAATTTATAGTTCTATGTGTTGAGTATCTTGATTGAAACAAGTGTGATTCAAGGAATTGAAGACATCAATTTGTCATTTATGTCAAAGGGGGAGAAAGATCAGATTAGGAAGATAAGGATGATCATTGTTTATTATGTTTTTCAATCAATGACATAGGGTGATATTTCTAGGCATTGCTTTTATTGTTGAGACTTGGCATTGATATTGCCATTGATGTCAAAAGTTACTCATAAGGAGACATGAGAAAGTTTATGCATAAGATGCCTAATCTTGTGCATGAAGGATCATGGCGGTTTATTAATATGTATTCACAAACTCTTAATAGGATTTTTGAGGAAACTAGAGCATGTTTATGAATAATTGGTGCTCTCAGGAGAGCTTCAAGATGAATCTACAAGGGTAGACCCTATAGGACTAGCATGAAAATAGACTATTCAAGACACTACCTAACCTAATAAAGGGTCATGATATGTTTTAAATACCTATAAATAATTAAAATTATTCTTATATCATGTTTTAGGTTTATTTATTATGTGAGTAAGGTTGACAGTGCTTGGATAATATCTATAAAGTCTACTTTAAGGCCTAATGT
>JARHVA010004097.1:1472500-1482500 GCA_037957365.1 Torreya grandis | reverse complement strand
GTGCTCAACTGTAAAATCAAAATCTGATAGATATGTAACCCATCTGACCAATCTACTCATAGATCCTTTCTTCAGATTATCTACTGAATTTAAAATACTCATAATTTTTTTTGAATCAGAATGAACAATAAAATGTTCTGACCTGACAAAGATCATAAAAGCTTGAATAGCTTTTATTACAGCTAAGATTTCTTTATGAGTTGAATGATAATTTAGTTGAGCTTACTTGAAATTTCTATACATGTACCTGCAAGGTTTTTTAGATCCATCAGACATCTTTTCTTTCAAAACTGCACCCCAATATTGATCAGAAGCATCTGTTTCAATAATTTTTTGACCATTTCTTGGTAACTACAAGGGAGGTAGATTAGCACATTTCTGTTTGATTCTTTTGACAACATAATTCATTTCATCATTCCATGGAGGAAGATGTTTAGACAATCTCTCATTAAGCAAAATTCTATCTTGAGCAATATTAAAATAATGACCAGCTATATAATTTACACAACACAAGAATCTCTATAACATAGTTTTATCAATAATCTCATCAGGAAAGTTTTGAATACTTTGTAACACATGAGGCTGAACTATAACTTGTCTTGATCTAATAGTAATCCCAAGAAAATCAATCTCATCTTTGAAGACTACCATTTTCTTTTCTGACAAAACCAAACCATTGTCAAACACTATCTGATAAAACTATTGTATATGTTTAAGATGATCCTTAGGAGACTTAATGAACACAAGTATATCATCTATATACATAATTATGAAATGACTGTAAGCAGAAAAAATATCATTCATCATATTTTGAAATATACTAGGAGCAGTCTTTAGGCCAAATGGAAGGACATTCCATTCATACTGCCCAAAAGGAGTGATGAATGCAATCTTATACTTATCTTCTGCTATCTGTATTTGCCAAAATCTTGATTTCAAATCAAACTTACTATAAACTTTACTACTTGTTAGTCTCTGCAAAATCTCATCTTTAGACGGTATAGGATGTTGAACAGGAACAACATACTTATTTAGAGGAATGTAATTGATTACCAATCTTTTCTTACCTCTGATCTGCTTACTTCTTTTATTCACATAAAAAGCTTCACAACCCCATGGGCTATGAAAATCTCTGATTAATCCTTGTTCTTTCAGCTATTGAATTTCTAAAAGACATTCTTCTTTGAGAGAGGGAGACATTCTAGAGTGCTGAGCTTTAAATTTAGGTTCAACAATCTTACCATTTTTATTAGTGACTAAGTTCAAATCTATTTTACAAACATGGATCTTTCTGTGCTAAAAGGCTAGAGGATTATTTGAACAACAATCTCGAATGATCTTTGCTAGCACAAGATCTATATCACCTTTACAACAATTAATTTTTTAAAAAATCCACTGATTATTTACAGGCTTCTAAACTTTTTCTTTCAAAGGAATTCTACATTCATATCTATGCTTTTTATATAGAGAATACTTCTGAGCTAAAATGATTTCATGCTTATTTATGGTGATCGGATAAAAACATGATAAGTTATCAAATCCAAACATCATATCAAATAATTGCATTTCATGATGGATAACCTTGAAATTGAAGATTGTATCACCTAACAAAACTAGAACACTGGCTGAATATTTTGAAATAATAGTCTTAGTGTTAAAAGTCAAGCAAACAAAATCAGGCATCCATTTATCTGTAGGAATTGCATGAAATCTAGCCAATGAAGCATCAACACCTGTGTCTAATAACACATCTAAAGAATAGGGTTTAAACCCTTTACATTTAATGCTTACCTCACAAACAAGATTACTGGTTTCATGAACAGAAACTTGATGAATGTTATTATCCACTGTCATGTGATTAGTAGCATATTTTGCTTCTACAGCATCAGCAACTCTAATTAATTCTTCTTCAAATTTTTGTTCTTCATCTTCCTCATCTGCTTCTTCTCTAAGCAGAGTTTCTAATTCTGCTTGAGCCTTTTTAAGAAAGATTTACAGCATTTTAATACGCTTTGTTCTCCATTCTTTTCTATGAAGATCTGTAAAAGAACTAACAACTTCTTTTCCTTTATCAATATTATGCTGAGAAAACTGAGAAGACAAAGAAACTTTCTGTTTCTGAATATAATCCAACTGATTTAAATATCTTTTTTCTATTTCTTGAATTTGACTTTGAAGAAACATTTTTTCAGACATCATATAGGGAGGTAAACTATCATATCTAGTTTTTAATGTTTGCAACTACTGAGATAAACCTAAACTATCAAAAAATTGATTTGTGGAATACTGTATACTATTCATACCAATCTGAAATCCTATTTCTAAATCATAGTCTGAAAAAGATTTTGGTTTAGAAATTTTTTCTTCATTATTCATATTAATAATTTGATTAATATCAGATTCTTCATCTGTATATTCCAAATCAGATTCATACTGAGCATCATCAATAGGAATTAAAACATATTCATCTTCTGTAATATTATGGCTTTGCAAAAAATTAACCTTTTTAGATTTCTCTTTCTTCTGTGGACACTTATTAGCATAATGATTTCCTTGGCATAGAAAACATTGTACTGGAGCTTTCTAAAACCCATGTTTCTTTTTCCTAAATACTTTCTTCTGAGGGAAAAATCTTTTATACTTCTGCTTTTTAGACCACTTTGGAGCAGATTTTTGAGAACACTGACAATCAAATTTATATTTTGCTTTATATTTATCTTTGTACCTTTGTTTTCTATATCTTTGGATATTATTATAACAACCATAACTATGTTCTATATTATCACAAAACTTGACACCAAGCTATTTATGAAACTGCATAGTTTCTTTATGCACTTTTCTTTCATCACAGAGTTTTTGATTTGTTTTTCTGATATACTAATTGATTCTGCCAAAAGACATATTTGAATATTGTACACCCATAGCAGCTTTATACTTTTCTACAAAATACTTAGGAAATGATTCTATATATCTGACCTTAAATGCAAGATTAAACATTTCACCCGAAGCATATAATAAATTTTCCATTTCACACATATACTCTTCTAGTATTGACATATCACATAACTGTGCCCTGAGAAACTTTGATCTGTTAGACTCTTTCTCATCTTTAATAACTCCTACAAATTCAAAATATATGGCTTGACACAAACAAGGGACATGTCCTAGATGATTTACTATAGCATCTTTATACTGGCTATTACTAGCAGCCCACCAATCCTTGATATTGCCAATAAAACCATTAATGATTTGTTGAGCGACAGTTTTTGGTTCTCTTTTCAAAGCAAACATCTAAACACTTGCCCAAGAGAGCATATCATGACACATTTCTTTTCTCTTAGCTGGAGATTCATAATTAAACTGCCAAAAGAAAGGCTGAAGGTTGACAGTTTTGATTTGACCATCTAAAGGTTGCCTTGAAGATTCACCATCTGAGAAATAACTAAATTTTTGTGGTTCTCCTATCTTTTCCATGCCTATTTTAAAGGATTTATCTATTTCAATTTGAGGAGACTTCATACTAAGAGGAGTCACTATTGGCTTGAAAATTTCTTCCTTTTCTATTTTCTCTACTGATTCCCAACTGATAATATCAGCTTGAGTAAGATTCAGGCTTAATGGCTGAATCTCTGTTGACTGAGTTGTAGGAAGTAGAGCTAAATGTTGTTGCTAAGAAGAAACCTCTCTATTAAGAGAATCTATACCAGAAATAATACTATCAACCTTAGATTCAACATCAGAGACTTCTACTTTTAATTCCTCTTGACTATGTGAAATATCTTGATGTCCAGTAATTACAGTATCTATTTTCTTACTAATCTCTTCTTCTTTTTGAATTACAGTATGCACTTCTTTTTCTACCTTTTGTTGAATATTATGAGAGTGTGCCCCAGTATTATTATCAATGGTTTTCAAAGCTTTAGCAATCTCACCTTTCTGATATAGTTCAATACTCTTTAACATCTTAGAGACCTGATCCAAACTATTCTGAATAATGGCTATTCAACTGTTTAAACATTTGGTAGCTAGATTATACTAGTTCATCAACCTCATTTCTATAGGTTGTTCTAAGGATCTATCTACAATTCTCAAATAATACATTTGAGCTCTAGTCTTTCCATCTGGGGAGTATTGATTAAAATCAGAGGTTTTTGGAAAAACCTTTTCATTGTAAGATTCATCTCCTTGGGGTGTCTTCCAGACATGACCATCATAAAAATCAGAGAGATTCTGGGATGTACTTTCCATCTAAAGATTCTTCTTATAAGATAATAACTATCTGTTCTTCTCAAATAGTTTCTACAATTCTATGTCTCTCTGACTTCTGCTAGTTACCATATTGATAACGACATTACTAGGCTTTTTTAGAATATTTTTGCAGTCAGGACAATAGAATGAATCTATTTGGGGATCATGAATCTTCTGTGGATGAAGACATTGTGAAGGTAATGACAGAGATGATGAGGAGGAAGGTTTAGCTGTAATATCAAACCTAATAATAGATTTATCTGGTAGATCTTTTACAAAGGTGGCTCTGGCTAATGACTTGTGAGCAAGCTGCATGAACTTAGTATCTACTATCCACTTTTTGGGAAACATTAAATCTGATAAAGTAATAGCTTCAGAACACATAATATGACTATGAGATGTGCCTTTTGTCACCATGCTCTTTTTAGGCATAGGTGTATGCCTAACAACAGGATAGAGGGTATTGGTAAGCCTATACATAACTTGATATTGCAGTGCAAGTGGACAAGAGCCATCAAGCATATGCAAACCAGAAGTCTGAATATAGAGCTTAAATATTTGATTCAGATTTTTCTCCTGGTGTATAACAATTGGGTAATTTGGATAGATAGTGGTAAAAATTGATCCAGAATGTAAACCAGTTTGAAGAGCAACTTGTAAGCAATTAGAGAAGTACATATGACGATTGTCTAAGAGACAGGCTAATATACTGACATTTAAACCTTTACGAAACAAAGGATGAAAACCTATGGAAATAACACCTATATGCATAAAATTATATTTGTTTTGGGATTTCAAAGCAACAATCTCTTTATCATCTAGAATTTGCAAATAGTATTTTTTCCTGATCTATGGACTGAATTTGCAACACATTCTCAACTACTTTAATATATATGTGTGTGTGTGTGTGTGTGTGTGTGTGTGTGTGTGTGTGTGTATCTATATATATATATATGTATATCTATATATATATATATATATAGACACACATATATATACACATATACACACACACATATATATATACATACATACATACATATATATATATATATATATATATATATATTCACTTAAAGCAACATCCATGCTTTAACACAGGATCTTTAAATCACACTTTCTTATTTCTATTACTTGCAAACATCTATCAGACTTACAAAACTTTTTATTACAGACTTAAGAACTAGACAGACTTAAAACACTCTAAGAATCAATACCAACATTCGATGCCAATAACTCATTAGAAATCCCTTATTTATAGCATTAGGAAGGGAAGATCAATAGTTATCACAAACCAATAGCATCGACGATGCACAACAAAAGATGCAAAAAGCATGTGGGTTATGGGCCCACTACGCACCGCCAAAAGCAAACAGTAACAAAAGTCTATCGACATGGCCAACATAATACTACATTTAATAGTGGCGAGGTCCATAATAATGACATAAAGATAGATATAGTGCTCTCAACTCACTACCACGAACAGACCCCGTGATTAGTCTTTAATCATCATCCGCAAATTCATAGGACCTAGTTGGAGAATATGGTGAGTCATCAGTATCACCATCATGATCATTAGTGTCACTAGCTGTATGATCCATAAATAAAGTAGATGGAATCCGACACAATCTTCCATCAGGTGTTTCTAGAAATATCGCATTATGACTGACAGTCATTCTTCTCCATAAGGAAGCTACTGGCATAGCAGGTTGGATGCAAGCATGTGCATTGAACTAATGATTTTGAACCAGATATAGTTTAAACTACACATCAGAAGGAATCCTTAAAGCAATTAAAATATTGTGAAGCATGTTAGGAGCAATATTTATAAAATAATCTGTTGCAGCTGTCCTTGGCGTAATATAACCCAAGAATTAAAACATATAATCAGACATATCTTGTGATTCCCAGTAATTTTCACAGCTAGGATTGAACTTTGGCCAAAAGGTTGACCACTAAAAATGAAATCCCATACCCATTCTGTAAACCATTTTTGTTAGCAAGTTATTATCACCAACTAGGTTAGGATTATTTCCTAGCTTATTCAACAAAATAGTATGCACACTATTTTCACCATTAACTTCTACATAATGAGAAGTCCATGCAGTATTATTACAATTCAAAGTATCTGCTATAGCATAAGATTGAGCTTTCAATCTTATGATCTCATTCCTTAGTTGATTAGTGACCAGAGGCCTTGAATGCAAAGTTGTTCATGAAATTCATCATGAATTTTAGTAACTGTCATAATTGTCTTTGAGTGAAATTCTCTGGTAAGATAATCAGCTAGAGAATTTTTCTGTCCTCTAATGTGCTCAACTGTAAAATCAAAATTTGATAGATATGTAGCCCATCTGATCAATCTACTCACAGATCCTTTCTTCAGATTATCTGTTGAATTTAAAATACTCATAAATTTTTTTAAATCAGAATAAACAATAAAATGTTCTGACCTGACAAAGAACATAAAAGCTTGAATAGCTTTTATTACAACTAATATTTCTTTATGAGTTGAATGATAATTCAAATGAGCTTGCTTGAAATTTCTAGAGGCATACCTGTAAGGTTTTTCAGATCCATCAAACATCTTTTCTTTCAAAACTGCACCCCAATATTGATCAAAAGCATCTGTTTCAATAATTTTCTGACCATTTCCTGGTAAGTGCAAGGGAGCCAGCTTAGCACATTTCTATTTGATTCTTTTGACAACAGAACTCATTTCATCATTCCATGGAGGAGGATGTTTAGACAATCTCTTATTAAGTAGAATTCTATCTTGAACAATATTAAAATAATGACCAGCTATATAATTTACACAACCCAAGAATCTCTGTAACATAGTTTTATCAGTAATCTCATCAAGAAAGTTTTGAATACTTTGTAACACATGAGGCTGAACTGTAACTTGTCCTGATCTAATAGTAATGCCAAGAAAATCAATCTCATCTTTGAAGACTACCATTTTCTTTTCTAACAAAACCAGACCATTGTCAAACACTATCTGATAAAACTGCTGTAAATGTTTAAGATGATCCTTAGGAGACTTACTGAACACAAGTATATCATCTATATACACAATTATGAAATGACTGTAAGCTTCAAAAATATCATTCATCATCTTTTGAAATATACTAAGAGTAGTCTTTAGGCCAAATGGAAGGACATTCCATTCATACTACTCGAAAGGAGTGATGAATGCAGCCTTATACTTATCTTCTTCTGCTATCTGTATTTGCCAAAATCTTGATTTCAAATCAAACTTACTATAAACTTTACTACCTATTAGTCTCTGCAAAATCTCATCTTTAGACGGTATAGGATTTTGAATAGGAACAACATACTTATTTAGAGGAATGTAATTGATTACCAATCTTTTCTTACCTCTGATCTGCTCACTTCTTTTATTCACATAAAAAGCTTCACAACCCCATGGGCTATGAGAATCTCTGATTAATCCTTGTTCTTTTAGATGTCGAATTTTTGAAAGACATTCTGCTCTGAGAGAGGGAGACATTCCAGAGTGACGAGCTTTAAATTTAGGTTCAATAATCTTACAATTTTTATTAGTGACTAACTTCAAATCTATTTTACAAACATGGATCTTTCTATGTTGAAAGGCTAGAGGATTATTTGAACAACAATCTCGAACGATCTTTACTAGCACATGATCTATATCAGCTTTACAACAATTAATTTTCTTAAAAATCCACCGATTATTTACAGGCTTCTGAACTTTTTCTTTCAAAGGAATTCTACATTCATATCTATGCTTTTTATACATAGAATACTTTTGAGCTAAAATAATTTCATGCTTGTTTATGGTGATTGGATAAAAACATGATAAGTTATCAGATCCAAACATCATATCAAATAATGACATTTTATGATGGATAACCTTGAAATTGAATATTGTATCACCTAACAAAATTGGAACACTGGCTAAATATTTTGAAATAATAGTCTTAGTGTCAAAAGTCAGGCAAACAAAATCAAGCATCCATTTATCTGTAAGAATTTCATGAAATCTAGCCAATGAAGCATCAGCACCTGTGTCTAATAACACATCTAAAACATGGGGTTTAAATCCTTTCCATTTTATGCTTACCTCACAAATAGGATTACTGGTTTCATGAACAGAAACTTGTTGAATGTTATTATCAACCGTCATGTGATTAGCAGCATATTTTGCTTCTACAGCATCAACAACTCTAATTAATTCTTCTTCAAATTTTTGTTCTTCATCTTCCTCATCTGCTTCTTCTCTAAGCAGAGTTTCTAATTCTGCTTGGGCCTTTTTAAGAAAGATTTACAGCATTTTAATACGCTTTGTTCTCCATTCTTTTCTATGAAGATCTGCAAAAGAACTAACAACTTCTTTTCCTTTATCAATATTATGCTGAGAAAATTGAGAAGACAAAGAAACTTTCTATTTCTGAATAAAATCCAACTGATTTAAATATCTTTTTTCTGTTTCTTGAATTTGACTTTGAAGAAACATTTTTTTAGACATCATATAGGGAGGTAAACTATCATATCTAGTTTTTAATGTTTGCAACTGCTGAGATAAACCTAAACTATCAAAAAATTGATTTGTGGAATACTGTATACTATTCATACCAATCTGAAATCCTATTTCTAAATCATAGTATGAAAAAGATTTTGGTTCAGAAATTTTTTCTTCATTATTCATATTAATAATTTGATTAATATCAGATTCTTCATCTGTATATTCCAAATCAGATTCATACTGAGCATCATCAATAGGAATTAAAACATATTCATCTTCTGTAATATTATGGCTTTGCAAAAAATTAACCTTTTTAGATTTCTCTTTCTTCTGTGGACACTTATTAGCATAATGATTTCCTTGGCATAGAAAACATTTTACTGGAGCTTTCTAAAACCCATGTTTCTTTTTCCTAAATACTTTCTTCTGAGGGAAAAATCTTTTATACTTCTGCTTTTTAGACCACTTTGGAGCAGATTTTTGAGAACACTGACAATCAAATTTATATTTTGCTTTATATTTATCTTTGTACCTTTGTTTTCTATATCTTTGGATATTATTATAACAACCATAACTATGTTCTATATTATCACAAAACTTGACACCAAGCTATTTATGAAACTGCATAGTTTCTTTATGCACTTTTCTTTCATCACAGAGTTTTTGATTTGTTTTTCTGATATACTAATTGATTCTGCCAAAAGACATATTTGAATATTGTACACCCATAGCAGCTTTATACTTTTCTACAAAATACTTAGGAAATGATTCTATATATCTGACCTTAAATGCAAGATTAAACATTTCACCCGAAGCATATAATAAATTTTCCATTTCACACATATACTCTTCTAGTATTGACATATCACATAACTGTGCCGTGAGAAACTTTGCTCTGTTAGACTCTTTCTCATCTTTAATAACTCCTTCAAATTCAAAATATATGGCTTGACACAAACAAGGGACATGTCCTAGATGATTTACTATAGCATCTTTATACTGGCTATTACTAGCAGCCCACCAATCCTTGATATTGCCAATAAAACCATTAATGATTTGTTGAGCGACAGTTTTTGGTTCTCTTTTCAAAGCAAACATCTAAACACTTACCCAAGAGAGCATATCATGACACATTTCTTTTCTCTTAGCTGGAGATTCACAATTAAACTGCCAAAAGAAAGGCTGAAGGTTGACAGTTTTGATTTGACCATCTAAAGGTTGCCTTGAAGATTCACCATCTGAGAA
>JARHVA010004097.1:1360000-1467500 GCA_037957365.1 Torreya grandis | reverse complement strand
TTTTGGAAAGAGAAGTCACAGGAAGGAATCATTCAATGGAAGAGTACACATCCTTGTAGCACAATTTATTATATTCAAATAAAAAATTTCAACCATAAGGACATGTAGATAATATTCAAGAAGGTCCATTTTTTAGATTAAGTGCATTGATGGAGTATTAAAATTAAAAAAAAAAATTAGTAAGGTTTTGAAGGTCATAGGGTTCATTGAAATTTAGTAGAGAAAATTAGGAAAAATAGAAAAGTAGAGTGTGGAGAAAAACTCTCCTAGTGCATAGGTTAATCTTCTTAGTGCACAAATAAGATAACATATAATACAACCTCTCACTATAATAGCTATGCATTATATCTCCTTAACACTGGTTTATTATATCGGTGCTTGAGGAGAATTTATCAACCTATTGACATATGATGGGTCTACAAAACCTCAATAGTACTTACTAACATGTGAGATGAGATAGAAATCTAAGGGTATTACCAATGAGGATATAAAGAAGTGTAATTTAATAGGGGAACTGAATGGAAAAACCATTGAATTTATATACTGAAGGGATATCACTAAGGCAATTCTATAGTAGGTTAAGGAGTGGCTTATCATATAAGTTTAAATAAATAAATGTATAAGTCAAACTATTCAAGACCTAAAAGAGATTAGGAAAAAGCCTAGAGAACCAGTCTATGATTATGATCATAGATTTTTAGATGTTGTGAATGAGGTGGACTTTGCCTTAGAATATAATGATAAAGTTACATGGTTTGTTGAAGGACTGCTTTCCAAGATCAAAATTTCTGTAGTGCAGACTTAATATGCCACCAAGGTAGATGATAGAGTTGTTTCTCTTCGAGTGGAACAAATTAAAGATTATAGGGAAGATCCAATATTGGGTTTTAATATTAAAAATACATTATAATATTTTATGAAGAGGATGGAATAATATCATGAAGTAGATAAACCTAAGTTAAATCTATGGTGCATGGAGTGTGGGAAAAGACATCACAAGAATGATTATCTAAAGATCAAGATAGAGTTATATAAAATCTATAGATTAGTAGGGTGTGTAAAAACACAGTGTCATCTCCTAAAATAGTATGTGTAAAGATCCCATAGATTTTATACTACATTTTTAGTAAATCAGACAATCATCATGAAAATAATTGTAGGAATTTACAAGAGCTGAAACAAGATATTTCAAAGAATGTATTTTCCATCACTGTGTAATAAGTATCCTTGACAAAGCAGACAATTCTAGGCCCAAAGGTTGATACAGTGTGTGAAAACCAAGTAGGTCCTTAATGGATTCCTAGTTTGCCTTAGTACTAGCATAAATGTTTGGTTGGATGGAACCCTAATTAATTTGGTTCGACACCACCATCACCACAATAATAGTACTCATCCCCCTAGAATCTGATAATGACAGATCAACATCAAATTAGTTGGACTCCACTAGTTTTCTAATAACAATTTGGGATTATAGATAATGCCTAGAAGCATCAACGCTAAAATGCAATGCATTAGCATAGAGTTTGTGAAGGAGTTTATTAGTCAAATAGAAGAGGATCTAGGGGAATATATAGAGTGTGTTATCAAGTTGGTAGAGGAAATAATTATCAATGCCCTACTTTGTATTATTACTTATGTCGAGAGTATAACCATATGCAACACAATTGTCATTTGAATCCCCAAAGATAGTCTTATTATGCATATTACAAGGTATATGACTAATAAAAGATAAAAGACTACCCTATTTTGGAAAATCAAAGAAAGGAAAAGTACATCATGAATGTTAAAATGGTTAATGTGCAACGTAAGGAGGATGCATTTACAAACACCATTATGAAAGACCAACACATAGAGACAGGATTGCCTCCTCTCAAAATGCCTCAATACCAGGGAATATGAAAAGAAAAACAAGACAAATACCCAAACCCAGCTATAGAAAAGGGGTAATTATATGAAGCTACATAGATGTTCATGAATATTCATTAATAACCCACTACTAAAGGAGATGTTGTAGTAATAGATGCCCAAATGTATGGTTTAATTATGTGTATTACATACCAAGATGTATTTTTTACTAAAATGATATATTTATTAAAGATATTAAGTATATTATGTAATGAAATAATTTATCTATACATTAAAAACTTGCTAAATAATTTATTGGAGTGTGTACAGTGAGGGAAACATAAGATAGGAAAACAAGTTTAGTATGTAAAAATAAATAATTCATGGGATGTAGATGCATGAATTGACATTTAAAATGTAATATATGAAATTAAAAATGTTTTATTTGATTTTGGCATCATAGTTAACATGATCTTGAGCTCTACATGGGATGCAATTGAATGAACAGTTCTCAGTTACAGCCTAGTGACTCTGATTTTAGCAGACTATGGAAGAGTTGAACCCATTAGCCAATTAGAATACATTAATATTAAAGTTATATAATTGATCCTAAAAGGTGACTTTTAAGTCATCAATATGAAAACAACAACTCATTATCCTACACTTATTGGCAAGAATTGGGCTTATAATGGTTAGATGATGATCAATACTTTGAAAAATCAATTAGAGGTGCATCAAGGAGATAATATTGTAGTCATTCATTTACATAAGGAACACAAACCCTACATAATTATGGTTTAAATAGAAGCTCTTTATGTTGCACAAGAAACCAAATAAATGAAGGTAAACTCTAAGGAGAACTTGAAATATCTACACATAGTCGAGTACAATTTATTATATGACCATAATAAACCTCAAGTGCTACTTTACTAACTCAATAGTAAAAGACATCTAAAGAATGGAAGCCTAAACCTGTAGTTACTCAGCCATTATCACCTTAGTTTTTTATTGACTACTGTGCATCCATGTCTATTAAATCACTTGCTTATTTAAATATTGATTTTCTCTATCAAATATATGATCATATAAAGGATTATATACAACTGACCAAAGAAGGCACCTTACCTTAGGAAATATATTCATCTATAAGAGGAGACTTAGATACACATCTAATAAACTAATATTAGGGTGATCATGAACTCAAAACTATTAGAATGGTATTTTCCATAGTAAGACAACATACTTCATACTATGCGACTGAGGATATCAATTAATTCATTTTGCACCTACAAGTTCATGTGCCTATGATCGGTCGCTAGGTAAGTGAATTCAATTATAATTTGAATAGAGTTGAAGTGACATGGTGTATAATTCATAGAGATGATCATATAAATTGGGATGATGCATGTAAACTTATGATTATCAAATTTCAACTACTACAGGTAATTAGAAGTAATTGGTCTTATTTTCAATTAGGTGAGTGTTATGAAATCCATATCCAAATATGTATTGAGGTTTGGGTTAAATACCATATGGAACATAAATAATGGGTTCATATCTTTCATTACACACTTTCCCCTTTACCATAATCTTGGTATATTCATCAATAATGCAAGATCAAGACAAAGCATTGGGCATAGGTGCAGAGTGATTTCATATAGACTTTTATATTTGAAGATGAGAATCCTTTGGTTAATAATGCACTAATTAAAATAAATAATTTATTATGCCATGGGTGTCTAGAGGATTTAAGAACCATCATGGAGTTTACTACATATAAAAATGTAGCCTTTGATCTAAATAAAACACTACAAAGATATAAAGCTACCAAGATGGAAGAATAATCCCTTATGCAATTATGCCACTAAACATAGAATGAAGAGGAGGAAACTGAAGATTTAGATAATGATGATGATATTGATATGACTAATTAGTTTGAATCTAAATGGCTAGTAAAACCATTAAATGATCCATTTGCAAAACCCACTAAAGAAGAAGAGATGTGTAACATATAAATTCCAAAGAAGGAAGGGAAAAGAATGCTGCAAGAATCTATTATTGAATAAAAGTGCAAGATTTATCAGCAACCTATTAAAAATCATTTGAAAAACATCAAAAGTGAAGAGATTCCTAAATTAGCACATATAGGTGACTATTGGATTGAATCTAAAGTTTAAGAAGCTATATAATGCCTATGGGATTACAAAGATGTGTTCCTCACAAAAAAATTATAAGTTAGAGGATTAGATCCTTCCTTAGGTGAAATTCATACCAATCTCAAGGAGTGTCCATGACCCATCAAGAAAATGTCATATAAGTTGAATCCAAAAATGAGTTTGAAAGTAAAGTTTGAAATAGATAGAATTCAAGAAGCAAGTATAATCTATCTTATATAGAAGGTAAATTGAGTTTGTTCTATGGTAGTGCATCTTAAGAAAATATGGAAGATAAGAGCATGTGGTGACTATTGAATTTTGAATGATGAATGTGTGAATGATCCATTTTCTAATCCATTTAGGTATGAAGTGTTGGAATCTATCTCAATTCATGAATTTTAATTCATAGATGGGTTTAGTAGCTATCCTTAACTACCCATAGAAAAATAAGATATAGCTAAAATAACTTTTCCATGGAATGGGCATCCCTTACATAAAAGGAAATGCCTTTTGGCCTAAAAAATGCACCTAAATATTTTTCTAGAGTAGTGGTAACTAAATTTAAGTATTTCATTCATGACTTTCTAAAAATATATCTATATGATTATGTATTCTTCTCTTTGTTTAAATATCACTTGTCCAAGCTGTGCCTCATGCTAGAATGTTGTTGAGCTTTGTGCATTTCCATAAATTTGAAAAAGTGTTTATTTTTTACAAATTTTAGTGTCTTGTGAGGTCATGTGGTGTGTAATCAAGGGATTTTGGTAGACTAGGACAAAATTTTAGTCATTCTTAATATGCCTCCACTAGTTATCTCAAGGTAATTGAAATTCTTTCTTAGCCATACAGGTTATTAGAAAGAGTCCATCAAGGGATATGTAGCCATTTCATCCCCATTAGAGTATTTTATATGTAATGGTATGAATTTTTTCTATACTTTCAAGTGTCAAGTAGCTTTCATACAAATTAATAAGATATTGGACACTACACATATTCTCATCTTTCCATATTAGAGAAATCCCTTTCATGTGCATGTTAATGCTTATGCTATCACAATTGGTGTTATGTTTATATAGTTAGGAGAGGTTATAATAGACCACCCCATATATTTTTCAATTCAAAATTTATCTAATGAAAAAAAAATTACATGAAAATTGGAAAGGAAGAACCAGTTACAGTGTTTGCACTTTAGAAATTACAATATTATTTTATTAGGAGACCATTTGATGTTTTCACATATCATCAAGCTCTATGATACCAAGTCAATAATATTATGATTAGAGGATTAATTTCAAGATGGTTGATGTTATTTCAATAATTTCAATTTGACATCAACATCAAACTAAGCTGATAAAATGTTGGGTTGGATCAACTCAGTCACATCATGAATGGGGAAGAGATAGAAGAACTATAGGAAGATTCTCCTTATCCCCATTTATTTATAGTTTGTGTGATACTTTATAATTTTAAAACAATTTATAATTTCCTAGAACAAAGGGTATTCCCTATGAACTATTAAGAAAGAAACAAGAAGGAGATCATCACTAGACCCTTCCCATATACTATTACAAAGGGGATCTTCTATCATTTGGAGAAGGCTAAATTACTATGCAAGGCAATTATAGAACATGAATGCCCATATATCTTATAGGAAACACATCAAGGAATAACAAGAGGTAATTTTATTAGAGAAGATACTATGTGGAAACCATTATAGAGTTGATTATGGTAGCGTAATATTTTTTAAGATACACATAGAGTAGTGCAACATTATGATGTATGTAAATGAATGGGCAAGCCATACCAAAAATATGAAATTACCTTGCATCCTTTGTTATCCAAATAAACATTTGAATATTAAGGCATCAATTTTTTATTGCATATCAATCCCTAGAGTAAATTCAACAAAGATTAGTATATTATCATTACGACCAATTACTTTACCAAATGGGTTGAAGCTGTTGTGACACCCAACTATAAGGTGAAGCATGAAACAAATTTACTTTATGGTAATATTATCACATGGTTTAGATACCCCATCAAGGTCATTAATAATTTATTTAATAGTTTTGGGAATATTTGATTTTTATTCCTAATTTAGTTAATGGCCTAAGTTGTCTAAATTAGTAAAATATATTGTAGTAAATAGAGTACTGATTTGTATAATTTATTTAACTTTCATATCTTTCTAAAAATAGTAATGAAAGAGGATAAATGTAAATTATCTTAAAATTATGCTAATAGGACTAAGACCAAGGCTGATACCATTTGTGTAGGACTGGGATAGTGTCATGAACCAAGATCTGACTTTTGTTCAATGAAAGGATAGGAGCACCAAAAACTATACACTTTGGGGTTTAGTTATATAGTCTAGGTCCTACCTCTATTGTCTAAATTGATCACAAAAATCTTAGTTTTTTTGGTTTTATCCACTATCCTTATGTTAGTATGCTTATGAGAATTTTCACCTTGACTATCGATAAATATCTTTGTATAGGATATTTAATCTTCAAACTCTAGATCTTCATTGTGATTAAAGGAAACTTGAGAAAGAGGGGGGGTTAGAGTGAGTAAGATGCACTGAACACTTATCCACACCCCTTATGTGGGCATGATGCCTACATACCAATACTCCAAAGAGGGATCTAGACATATGTAGTTTTCCCACTTGGTGTGCTTTGTCTAATTTTATTATGTGGATGCAAAAATGGTAAACTAGGTGTGCTTGAGGTGGCTAGAAATTGGTGTGAGAGTTTGAATATGTCAGTAGCTATATGCAGAGAATAGGGAAATTTTCCTAGTAGTCTTGATTTTATTATTGCTTATTTTTGTAATATTTTCCAACACTTTCTAAATGAACTTTGAATAGGATTTTCTAGAGATTTATTGGTCATGGGTTAAATGCATTCAAGCTAGGCCAACTGAATGAAGAATAAGAATTGAAAGGAAATGGTCATTTGGGCCTAAAATGTGATTAGATAGGAGTGCTAGAAATATGACACATTAGGGTCTACCACTATAGTCTAATTTTGGTGTTATTGTCCTACAAGTATGAGTTCTAAGGGGATGGAATAATCATGGAAAGTGGGGTCTAGTTGAGATGGAATCAAGTCTCGAAAGTCTATAGATGATTGGGAATCAACAAAAAGGTATCTATAAGAGTCAAGAGAGCATGCAAGAGGGACCTAGGGGTTGGGTGTCATAAGCCATACTCAAGTTACCAATTTTGAAATTTTATATGACTACATTCCCCCCCTTATTATATTGATGCATCAAAGTGAAATACTAGAATAAAGGAAAAGTAAAAAGCGTACCTGAACTTACTTGTAAGGGTGAAGCCAATGAAGTTGTGTGATGTTAGGTGTGCATAGAGAGAGTAAATCATGAAGTTTAAATATAAAAAATAAAATTAGGAGTAAATCAATTCATATTAGATATACTATATATATAATAAGAATGTACAAAGCTAGGAAAGAGAGTGGAAGGGAAATTAATGAATACACCTCAATGGGTACACAAACCAATACAAAACCTATTATGATGCTAAGTGATGATAAATGATCTTGAGTAATTATGGGTATGTGTTATACCAAGACTAATATCATGAATGGATCTAAGTGATCAATTCCCCAAGAGTGAATCAAAAATGCAAAGGCTAGACTTTTGGTTCCATCATTGCTTATTAAGTGAAGCTATGTGATCATGCATGTGTTAATCAATGTTTAGACTATGTGTCTAATCTCTTTGAGTAGGTGGCTCAAGAATACAAAGTTTGGCCCTTTAGCTCCATTTTTGCCTACTAAGTGAATCTACGTGATCATGTGTGTGTTAATAAATGTTTGGATTGTGTGTCTAATCCCTATGAGTAGGTGGCTCAAGAATATAAAGGCTAACTATTCCTTTGGATTCATCACTTCCCTATAAAGTGAAGATATAATATGATACTAGTATGAATGTGTGTTTTATAACATGGCTTATAAATCCCATAAATGCTCTATAATCTTACAATGTAGTATTGATAGTTGAATGTGTACTGTAAACTAGGCCAATCTTAGCCAACTCTAGAAGGAGGAGATTAGGCTTGTATGAAGCCACTTTGAAACTAGAAATTAGGCTTATGTGGAATCCACTCAAGAATTTAGAGGTTAAGATTGTATGAAAGCCACTCTAAAATGATGCCAACCCCTTGTAGATGTAATAAGACATGCAACTATTGAGAATGCCTAGGTAATATATTGAACTGGAAAAGAAAAATAGTTAAATGTGCCATACACATTACCTCTAATCATTGGTGTCTATAACATCAATTTTGATTTGGAAGCTATACCAATTGCCAAATCTAAAATTGGAAGTGAGAGTCATCATGCCATGAATGATGCCCCCTATTTGTAGATTCTCTGAGAAAAATTGTATTGAAACTACTAAATTTGGACTGATATATATATGACAAAATTTTAGTTAAGCTGACCTTTTTGCCTATTTCTAGAAAATCTAGGTTTTTTTTCTGTTTGGAGAAGAGCACCAAAAATAAGACACCCTATTGTTTATCATTATTATCCATGTCTAGTGTTGTTTTCCTTTGGTAAAATAGATGATTTTTCTTTAATAATCACTACATTTTTGGTATATTCTACCTAGTTCAACTTTTGATTATTGTTGAGTGTTTTGAAAATTGATTTTTTGACTAGTAGGATCTCTGATCTTTGTGATAAAATCCCTATTTGTCACCCCCTCTTATAAGGGTAGGAATGAATACCCTATAATTATTTCCCTTAGAAGGAGGCCTACAAGTATGTTATGCTTTGAAATACATGATATAGCAATGATAATCGAAGTGATGTCTCAAGATATATCATAGTTTGTATTGGAGATTATTAGATCAATAGGGGTATGCCTAGATAGATATAACAATGTAATAGCATGTTTAATGTATTAAACTAGATCTATAAATGTTAGTTATTAGATAATAGTTATCAAGAAGGATGGAGCATGATGTTTATCATGACATCCAAAAACATAAGATAATTCATGATGTGGATCATGTCATTGCAAATAGTTGAGAAGCAAACAAGCACACAAGGCAAAAATCAAGAAACATACAAGAGTGGATAAGGGACCAAGAAAACATGGGACATGGGCAAATGTCACTCAAATTGGAAATAAATCATACAAGGCATGTTCAAATGCCACAACACATATAATTGAAAACAAGCAAGGTTGGCATGAGGGCCACAATCACATACAAGAGTACAAGCAAAGGACATTGGCAAATGTCCTAAGGCACACAAAAGAATAGAAGTAAGGGACATTGGAAAATGTCCTAAGGGACATTTATGAGACAAAAAAAATAATCGCGAAATGAAATCACATCTATCTACATAAAGAAAGAAATGAAGGCATGTAATATACTAGAAATATAATGCAGCTAACTGATAAAAGCAGGAAGTGAAAGTATGCAAGACATAGAGTACAAGACTAGGTATATGATAAGAAATACATAAGTGTTATATACTATTGAATGTTAATATAGTAATCCATGTAAGCTAGTAATTAATGTACATCAACATGATAACTAGAATGTGTGGTATAAGAATGAGATAACTTGGATGGTGTAGTCATGTAGAAATTACCCCTAGTGGGTAGATATATCAATGTGTATCTTGAATTTATAAGTAGGATGCCCCCTCAATGGGTAGAGTGAAGAAATAAAGGATTTATATGTCACTAAACACACTCAAACAAGATAAAGTGAAGCATGATAATGTAGATAAATTGACAAAAATAACATAGAACAATAAAATGTAAGTCTAACATGGTAGTAGAAATATAAAGCATGGAGAATGCATACAATTGAAATGTTTTTGAATTTTTTACATATAGCCTATGTACAATCAATCATGAGGAGACTATTTACAATAAAAATTGAGAAACTATATACAAGTAAGTAAAAAGAAACTATATACAATTAATTTGAAAGAAAGTTATATATAAGTAATTTTGAAAACTTCTATATAATATAATGTGTGAAATGATATTATAGACATGGAATATTTGTAGATGCTTAATATTAATTAGATTTTTGAATTTATTTCCCTTAAATAAGGCTAGATGATACACTTTAGAGATAATATTTTGGGTAATAATATATGGACCTAGCCAATTTGGTTTGAATTTTCCTTTGATTTCTTCTTTGGCATTGACATTGTGAAGATTTTATTTGAGAATGAGATCATTAGCTTTGAATTATTTGGTGTGAAATCATTTTTTGTAATATCATTGTATACATTGCTTGTAGATTTTGAGATGTTCTATTACTTTAATATTTGTATTGTCTAACTGCTCAAGCTAGTGTAGATGTTTTTCATGATACTAGTCATCAATGACAATACCTTTGAGGGAGACACAAATAGATTGGATTTATAATTCCAATGGTAACATTCCTTCTATTCCATACATGAGTGAATAAGGAGTGGCTCCTATTGGCATATAGATACTTGTGTGATATGCCCATAATGCAAAAACTAGTTGATTGTGCCAATCATCTCCAAATTTGGTCACTATTTTGCTTAAAATGTTGTTGATGGTTTAATTGGTGGCCTTTTCTTGATCATTTCCTTGGGTGCAATATGGAGTTCAAAATTTGTGTTTAATCTTATATTTTTTGAAAATTTTATTAACAATTTTGTTCTCAAATGATGTTTCATTATCAAAAATGATGGTCGCAAGTAGGTCAAAGTGTGAAATAATATGAGTCATGAGGAAGCTAAAAATGTCCTCCCCTATGGTAGATTGGTATAGAATGGCTTCCACCCACTTGGTAAAATATTATATAGCTTTGATGATGAACTTATGCCCATTGATTAATTTAGGGTTAGTTTTTCCAATAAGATCAAATCCCCATAACATAAATGGCTATGGAGAGAAAATAGATTGTAATTATTTTGATGGTGCATGTTGTAGGTTACTATGTCTTTGACATTTATCACATGGTTTTGCATATTTTGAACATTCATATTCAATGGTGGTTCAATAATACTCTTGTCTAAATAATTTGTGTGATAAGGGATTTCCACTGAAGTGACCACCACACTCACTATCATGCATCTATCTAATAGTAATTTTAGCTTCTGCTAAAGTCAAGCATTGAAGAAATTATCCATCAAAGGATTGCTTTAAAATGTATCTACCAATGATTACATAACAAAGTGATTATTTTTACAATTTGCATTTATCATTTCATGAAAATATTTCTAGTGCAATAGATATGTTTAGAAAGTTATAGATATCAGAGAACCATTATGGAGTTGAGGAACTATGTGTAGTAGCTAAGATGGATAGTATAATCAAATCCACATTATATATTTATGGTGACTATTATCATTTAATTTTGAAAAGAGCTTGATCATCAATGATGTTGATAGGAATCAAGGATGTGACACTTGCCATTGCATTTGCATGTTAATTGTCTTTTTTGGGTACACTTTCTCTATAAAAGTAATCAAATTATGATGATAAACATTGTACCACATTCTGATATGGAATAAGATGTTCATATTTTATTTGATAGACATCATTGACCTGGCTGACCAAAAGTTAAGAATCATTAAAGACTTAAATAGATCTAATTTGGAGAGTCTGGGTGAAAAATAGACCTAAAATAAGTGCTTCATATTCTATTGTGTTGTTGGTGCACGAGAAGCTTAATTGATATGCATTATGAACTATGTGACTAAAAGGGTCGATAAAGACAATGCCTACCCTTGTGTTGGATGCACATTGAGAACCATCAAAGAACATGATTTGAGTGTTGAAATGAGTAAAATAAGTAGTAAAATCATCTCTAAATGTGTCATTAATAGTATTGGTGTCTAAAAATGGTGTGGCAACCAAATGATATTCAATGATTTGGCCCTTTATTTATTTATAGAGAACTATATTTAAGTCAAACTATGTTAATAACATTACCCATTTTATGATGTAACCAAAGAGATGTGGTTCTCCATTAGAAACATCAAGGGATCTACTTTTGTGATAACTTGAGTCTCATTATTGACTATGTAATGTTGAAGTTTTTGTGTGGAAAAAACTAATGCTAGACATAATTTTTCTATCATAGAATATATTTTTTTATAATAAACTAATGTACAACTGATGTAATAAACTCCTTGCTCAGTATGTTAATCATCATGTTGTGTTAAGAGTGATCCTAATTTATGATCTGGTACTGAGATATATATTAGAAAGGCCCTATTAGTTATAGGTGGTACTAAAACAAGTGGATTAAGAAGATATTGCTTGATTTTATTAAATCTTTCTTGATAGGATTGGTCCTATATAAACATTAAATATTTATTTACTAATCAATTGAATGATTGATTTTTATTAGTAATTTGAGATATAAAATGATGAATTGCTTAGATCTTTCCTTGTAAGGATCAATTTTTTTTTATGTTTATGGGAGGTGGCTTGTCAATAATTACTTTGGCTTTCTTAGGTTCAACCTTTATGCCATGTTGAGAAATAATGAAACCTAAGATTTATCCTAATGTAACTCCAAACACATATTTCTTTGGGTTTAGTAAGACATTATATTCCTAAGTCTTTGAAAGATCTTTCATAAATCAATAGTGTGATGTTGTCATTGTTTGGATTTAGATAATATATCATCAACATAATCCTCAATAGTATAGCGAATCAAGTCATGAAAAATATGCATCATGGTGTGTTGATATGTGGCTTCAACATATTTTAGTCTAAAAGGCATGACAATGTAACAAAATGTGGCCTAAAGTATTGTAAGAGATGTTTTCCCTTGATCTTCTTTGATGATTTTGATTTGGTTATATCCTACAAATCCATCCATAAATGATAAAATTTCATACCTGGTTGTGGAATCTATGTTCATGTCAACGTAAAGTAAAGGAAAATCATCTTTTGGGCATGCTTTATTTAAATCTTGAAAATTACAACAACATTGAATTTGTCCATTGGGTTTTACCATAGGGACAATATTGGAAACACATTCAGGGTGTGCTATTAGTTGAGTGAAGCTATCATCTAAGAGGCATTTGATCTCATCTTGGACTAATAAATACACCTTAAGATGCATTTTTTGAATTTTTAATCTAATTGGTCTAACATCTGGTACAAGGGAATCCAATAAATTGCTACAGATGTATAAATTCCTAGCATATCTGAGTAAGACCATGTAAAGTGTTCTAGAAAATTAGTTAAAGTTTGAAAAATATGTGTATCCTCTTCCTTTGTTAGGGTAGAAACTAACAAGATAATATGGGGATTCTGATTGGTTCCAAAATTGAAATTAATTATTTCTTCATTAAGTAATGTGGAATGATCTAGTGTGTATAGGGTTATAAGAATAGTATCATCTAAATCATCTAGTATGTCTTGAGGAGAATCTATATTTTATTTAAAGTATGCATGGGCATTTGAGTGATGAGGAAATATATTGTTATTATATCATGTTGGGAGGTCCTCATATGCTCTAATAAATTGTAAGAGGGATTCATCATTAGATAATTCATCCAATGGGAACATATTTTGTGTAATGATATCATCAACGAGATTGGGATATATCAATGATAATGTTGAATTATGATTAATGGTGTAGCCTACCATTATAATGGGTGGACAAAACTTTATATTCTTCAGAGTAGTGAAAGAAGGTTTATCATGAAGAAGGGTAAGCTGATATCCCAACCCTTGCTTTATATGTTGTGTGGATGTCTCAATAAGATTGACAATTCCTTGTTCATGATTTCTAAGACCTTTACCATGATATCCCATATTATTAATAAATTTAAGTGAAAAAAGGAAATTAAAATGGTGATTTGGCATCAGTGTTATTATAGAACTTAGAATTGTCTGATGTGTTGCATGGTCTAAGGGTACATTATGAGTAGTGGGTTGTGTAAGTATATTATCAAGATTAAAGTTCAAAATATAATAATATGGAGATTCAACAACCTAGCATTATTGAAAAGGTTCATTGTCTATTGGGCATATGTATATGTAGCCTTTGTGATTAAATTTTAGACAAGCATAAAGTGTAGAAGGGATTGCATGCATATCATGAATCCAGCTAGTCGTGAATCTTTAAGTATTTGGTAGTGTCTTAGGTCTAGAAGTAAGATTGCATATTATTTGACCCATAAAATTCTATGGAATGTTGTTAAAACCTCTGATGTTCATGTCAGAATTGTCTAGATCATGAGGTTGCATATTAAGACATTTAAAAAAAGAAATGTTACAAATGCTGAGTCTTGAACCATTATCAACTAACACTCTTTTCACACCTACATCATTAATTCTTAATTGAATATATAGAGGTAGATGTTATTCAATTATGTGACATGGGGGTAAATCTTCTTTCTCAAAATAAATATGCTCTTTAGTCCATTACATTGTGTTGAGGATAGAGGCACTGTAAACTAGTTTAGTGGAAATAGGAATTTTGGTATTATGAAGGGATGAGTACAACACATCTTTATAAACATCTAGTCATTGAAAGAGCTTGAGAACTAAAAATGTATCAGAAGGGATGCTAACCTGAGTGATAAATTTATAGCCATGGGTGTAATCAACCTTCCTATCTTCATAAACATGGGTGATGGCATGTACCACATAATCTACTATAGGCATATAATTGGTATTAGGTGTGGGATAAGAGCTATATGTACCAATTTTTAAGGGAGGAGGGATAGATATAACCACTAGTTTTTTATTATGTCTAGTAGTGATAGGGAAATACTCAAAATTAGCTAATGAGTTATATGTATCTAGGTAGAAACTATGAATGTGAAATGAAATGCATGAAAGTGGAGTTATAAGTTATATACCAATATGTTTATAAAGCACTTTGACATGTGATACAATATTTCTAATATATTTAGAATGATAAACTTGAAACATTTTCCATATGAAATATAGAAAGTAAGTAATGGAACCTTGTATTAAATACAAGTAAACATTATTTTGAAGGAGAGGGATCTTACTAAGTTTAGCAATAACTTTATTAATATCATCCCATATTATGAAAAGTAAGCATGGAATGCAAACAATGAAGCATTGTACTAACATATGGTAAACTTCATCATTCATGTACATGATAGGACTGAGTATGGCCGCATTATTGTTTGTAAGAAATGCAAGAAATATGTGGAAATAAGTGATATCCATTTTTGATTTTATGTGGAATTTGTTTTCATATGTAAGATGATACCTCAAGCAAACAAAGGGACCTAGTATATGCAACTAGGGTTCTAAAAAATAATATTTTAAAAATTACTAAGAAATTTTTAAATTTAATGTGAATTTTTAATTTAAATATGTAGGTAAAAAATCAAAAAAATATTAGAAAAATTAAGAAAGAATTTACCCTAGGGTATCTAAGGTTTTTGTGCACAAAAGGACCTAGTAAATTCAACTAGGGTTTGGAATAAATGATTTTTAAAATTTCTAACATAAATTTAAATAGTAAATGTAAATTATTGATTTAAAATATGCAAGAAAAATTATAAAATTATTGGAAAATTATTGATTTAAAGGGACCTAATATATGCAATGAGGGTTTTGAAGAAAATATATATATATTTTTAAATTTACTATGGAATTTTAAAAATTAAAGTGAATTTCTAATTTAAATATGTAGGTAAAAAGCAAAAAATTATTAGAAAAGTTAGTAAGGAATTTACCATAGAGTTTCTAGGATTTTTATGCACAAAAACATTAAGTCAAATTCACCAAATGATTTAACAGTTTTGGGAATATTGGATTCTTATTCCTAATTTTATTAAAGGTCTAAGTTATCTAAATCAGTAGAATATATTGAAATAAATAGAGTATTGATTTATATAATTTATTTGACTTTCATACCTCTCTAAAAATATTAATTAAAGAGGAGAAATGTAACTTATCTTAAAAATATGCTAATACAACTAGGATAAAGGCTGATATGGGTTGTGTAAGAATGGAATAGTGTCATGAACAAAGATCTAACTTTCATTTGGTGAAAGGATAGGAGCACCAAAAATAATAAACTTGAGGGTTTAGTGCTATAGTCTAGGTATTACTACTATTTTCCAAATTGGTCACAAATATCTAATTTTTCTAAGTTTTATCTATTGTCCATATGTTAGTCTGCCTATGAAATTTCAAACCTTGACTATCGATGGAGCTCCTTGTATAGAAGATTTAATCTTCAAACCCTATACCCTCATTTTTCTTGAATGAAACTTGAAAAAGAGGGGGGGGGTGTGTTAGTGTGTGTAATATGCACTAAATTTGTATCCACACCCCTTGTGTGGGCACCCTTCCTACATACGTATACTCTGAATAAGGATCAAGCCATATGTAGTTCTCCCACTTGAGATGGTTTGTGCAATAGTGTTATGCAAATGTAAAAATGCTAAACTAGGTGTGCTTTATGTGGCTAGGGACTAGTGTGAGGGTTTGAATGTGATGGTATTTTTATTATATGGATATATGTAGAGAATAGGGAAATTTTTCTTAGTGGTTTCACTTGTATTCTTGCTTGCTTTTTTAATATTTGCCAATCCTTTTTAAATGAACTTTGAATGGGATTTTATAGAGATCTATTGGTCAAGGGTTAAATTTATTCATGCAAGGATTACATAATGAGGAATAGTAATCATAAGGAAATGATCATTTGGACTCAAAATTTTATTGGATAGGAGTGCTAAAAATGAGATACTATAGGGTCCAACACAAGAGTACAAGTTGGATGTTATTGTCCTACAAGTATGAGACCTAGGGGGATGGAATAAGCATGGAAAATGGGGTCTAGATGAGCTAGAATTAGGTCTTGAAAGTCTATGAATGACTAAGAATCAATTAAAAGGTGGCTACAAGGGTCAAGAGAGCATGCAAGAGGGACCTATGGGTTTGGTGTCACAAGCCACTCTCAAACTACCAATTTTGACATATTATATGACTACAGTGATCAAGGCACACATTTCTTGAGGAATACTATCAAATATCTTGGTAAAGAATTTATGATTTCCCACTGTAAAAGCAATATGTACCATATGTAAGATAATGGATAAGATGAGGCTTATAATCAATTTTTGGGTAAGATGTTGATGAAGATATGTGATGTCAAGAGGGATGATTGGGAAGATTACATTCCTGTGATTCTTTGGGCCTATTGAATGCACTATAAGAGGGGTATAGGTTTTACTCCATTTTAGTTGGTCTATGAGCTTGAATTCTGTAATGC
Organism: Torreya grandis; assembly: GCA_037957365.1. Taxonomy (NCBI): domain Eukaryota; kingdom Viridiplantae; phylum Streptophyta; class Pinopsida; order Cupressales; family Taxaceae; genus Torreya; species Torreya grandis. The sequence continues at coordinate 1,450,241 of JARHVA010004097.1, read as the reverse complement.
CTATGGAATACTTGGTACCTATTTTGTACATTGTAATGGTTATGAGACTAAGGGATTATGAGTCTCTCACAAACAGGTTTCTTGAATAGAATAGGATGGATGAGTATTGATATTGAGCATCTTAGACATACAAATTTCATAAGTAGAGCCAAAAATCATGGCATGACTAGATACTATGACATAAGGAATTTCATAAAAATCAACTAATTTTATTATATGATAATTTCTTCAGAGAATTTTTGGGTAAGTTATAGATTAGGTGGAAAAGGACTTATGTTATATAAGAAATATCACATCAAGGAACCATCATTTTGAGAGATCTATAGGGAACCATTCTACTAGGGTAGGTAAATGGTTGTAGGCTTAAGACCTTCTAATAATAGTCTTAAATGATCTCTTTCTTGTAGATGAGTGGGTGATGAGTGACACTAAGTAGATTAGGATTTTGTATTTTCATATGTTTTCTTGTGTGTTTCATTTTATGTGTGTGTGTTTGTAAATAATCTCCTTACTAGGTTTTGGAACCATGATATGACGTATAAGGTATGAATAAGCATTTAGGTGCACCATTATTGATGTTATCAAAAGTATAAGAAGGTAATTAAGTCTAAGAAATGTATGAAGAAGTCACATCATCTAATATCTTAGTCATTTAATGATCATCCCCTAGCAATTAATGTTAAATCCAAGTTTTGATTAATCTACTCTTCACCAAATTATCAATTTATCAACATCATCAATATGTACCCTAGTATAGAAAACAAATAATATAAGAGTGTATTTTAACACACGCACCAATGACTAGTTGCCTTTATTGCCAAATTGAATAAGATTTACCACATCAACACATACATTGATATCAAAGGGATAAGTTAGTGTGGAATTTATGCATAAACTAATAGGCATAAAATATATAAAGTGACAAGGTTATGAACCAATTATATATGTCATTTTTTCAAATATTTTACATGCTAAAGTTCAAGAACTAAGCTATTTTATACAATGTAGAATGTAAAAAGTTTGTCATTTCTAGTATGTTTATAACTTGGATCATTCACAACTCATCAAAACTTGATAGATTATTATAAGGAATCAATGGTCATTAATCTTGCACTTTAGTAAAATAAATAAATGGATCTAGATCCTTTTGACTATCTTTGAGTGGGAGAACAAAAACTCTTTTGACCAGATCTAGTAGATGCTCCACAACCACTTACTTTTATGGCTCCACACCATTTCCATAACACTCACATTGAGCCCCTTATTTAGATGCCTACCTTTGATAATTTAGTGGATATTTTGTAAATATTGATTATATGATACAATGAGGGAAATACTTACATTGGAACCAATACCACCATCATCATTAAAACTATAAAAATGGCTAGAGTTTTTAGCATGTCTATGCAAGGTAATTCTCTTACTTCCTATAAGTCTAGAATGCCTCCTATCCTTAGATAATATAGATATGTATATGTATGAGAGTCTAAATGAATCCTAGTTTAATATATCCAAGATGAACCAATGGACATGTTAGTCGAGTGCATCACACATTGATTTTGGTAGACTACCAAGTTGGCAAAGCAAATCCCCAAAGGAATGGTTGACATTGTACATCGCATTATCCACCATAATGAGTAGTTAAACTATCCTGAGTATTTTGTATAAGATATAATTAAAAATAGCTACAAATTTTTAATAAATTTTAGGTAGACCTTCTAGAAGTAGTTATTGATCTTTTTACTATGTTTCACTTAATGTAAGTCCCCTAAAAGAGAGGTGCACCCTAACACTAACTACTAGCTAGCATAGACATTTCATAATTTGATATATACACCTAAGCATGATGCCCTAAGTTATGTGGGAAAGTTCAAGACATGGTGGGAGGATTGTTTAGACCTCACTAATATAAATCCATGGGTATTGTTGTATATCATATAGTACTTGGGATAACATGATTTTATCATGTTGATTCCAAAAGGAGTATTCATTCACATTAATGAGCTACGTAGGTAACCATTTGGACCCAAACCACATTTTTTTAACATGGCCATGCTACAAGATGAGGTTGCTAATCAAAAATCATATGCCGCTAGGAATTCCACACCTCTCCAAGCTACACCACTTGGTGTAATAGTTCCTTCATCATAACCACAACCCAAAGCCATAGCCTTGTTATAGTAGAAAGGAAAGCATAAGTACCCCATAGAAAAACCATTATCACCTACATTAAGGCACAAAATGAGGAGTAAAACAACTTGGTTAGATGACCCCAAGGTACTCCATTTTATACGCTCTTGTGACCTAACTCAAATGGGAATACATGAATAGGAGGTCTATCAGGGGATGGTTAAGATTATGATAGGTGAATTTTATGAGGAAGAGGAGAAGGAGTTATTATATTTGAAGGAAGTATGTAAATTTCAAGTGCATAATAATGTCCTTCCAAGTCTTTGCATGGAACTACCATCATGATTTATATTCATAATTATCAACATTATGCATGAAGAGGCTGAGAAAATGTAGAGAATGGTCAAAATATTTGAGCAAAGAACTTCCACCACTTTTATAGTTGTTGATGTATTTAAACCATTGCCTAAAATTTTATAAGATCCTCTAGTGTGTAGACTAAGAACCTAATGAGAGGCTAGGATTTCTCCTTCCCTTGAAAAACATACATTTGGAAGGACAACCAATGTATAAGAAGTGTAGCCTTTTCCTTCCTCAACTTCACCTTCACCCAAATAGAAGCTAGTTACATTGGGGTGGAAGAAAGAATTTATTTCTAGATATATTATCCAACCAAGTGATTCTCCACCCTCATAAAAAGCATCAGAGATTGAAGAGATAATACTATATTATCCTACCATTAAAGATCAAATGGATTCATGGGATGAAGTAGCTCATGCAATAGAATGATGAGTCTGACAATAAGAAAAGAAGAGCCAAAAGGATCAGGGCCAATAATAGTAATATGAGCAAACATTTCATCAAACTAAGGATGTTGAGGTGAAGCAAAATGCCCATGATGCATAAGCTAACTAAAAATAGGATATCAAGGAGGAAAAGAAGGCACAAGAAACTATTAATGTATCAAAGTAGGTGAAATAAACACCTTAGAATAATAGTGATGAATATCAGAAGAATAAATAAATTAAACTCATTACCAAGGCCAAGGAAGATGAATATAATCAATGCCAAGATGAAAAGGCATAGGAAAAGAAGGCTTTGGAGGATGCCACTCTCACACAAAAGTAAGATAATGAAGTTATGAGGATGAGAAAAGAAGAAGAAGATGAAGCCCTACGTAAATGGCAAGCTTAAACCTAGGAACAACAAGCATGTGCAGCTAAGGTGAAAGATAATTTAGAGGAATAGGCATAAGATAAGGATGAAAAAGAAAAAAAATTATTTTTAAAAATAGAAAAAGGAAGAAGAGGGTTGTATAAGTAGTAGGAGTAAAAATAAGAAAAGAATAAATCTATGGAATAGGAACTCAATATGAAAGAAATGATATAATCCGAGAGAAAATAAGATGAATACATTGTAAAGTAAATAAATACTTCAAAAGATGTTATAGCATAGTCATAACAAATTTCTAAACAATAATAACCAGGTGGGTTGGATTAGCTAGTACAAGGAGATACATTTATCACTATAAAATGTGATAAATAACTAGCCTTACCTTTAAGAAGAGTCTAGTTATGGGATATTCTAACTATGGGTGCTCAATGTACCACCTTCTCACTTCCACCTATGACCATGCCATTACCTGATCCTTTAAATACCATGGTAACATTGGCAACATTCCCACTTTAGAAAGAAGTATCATTAGATATTTCTAAGTTACCATTGAAGAAGTAGTTAGATGGTTTTGTAGCATTCCAAGAGTCCATTGCATAGAACGTCACCTCTCTCGAATAGTATGTTGATTAATCCAAGGTTGAGAACACTAAGTTGAAGGCTTGACTACATGAATATATAAATCTCATCTAGGATATTTATCTTATGTTGGTTAGTTAAGAAATTGTGAACCAATTAATGTCCAATCTGAGCATAATCAAGACACTTATCTCTAGGTTAAAAAAGGACTAGTGCACAACATAAAAATTCTACATAGTGGAAACATCAAGTCAAGATGATAATGATAAGGATACCATACTCATCACTCTACTATAATAATACCAAGGAATGTTCGATGTTGCCACACTTAAGGGTTAATAAGCTACATGAAGCTTTATAGATTTAAAGATGTAATTAGATATAACATTATCCAATTAAATCAACTTTGTAATGTCCACCAAAACTAAATCAACCATGGTAAGTCACACTTCATCTGGGGAAGAGATGGATGGAGCACTCTAAAAATCACTAACTACCAAGCATAATGTGCATGACAAACTTATGAATTGGTATAGCCATCTATTGTGTAGTTCCTTTATCGATCTCTAAATTCAAAGACACAGATAAGATGGAACATATAATTGGAGAGATTTAGACAAGGGTTGAAAACACCAAAGTCACCCTGAACATAACTGATGATGTAGACATCAAGGAGATCATCAAGTACTAAAATCTTATTTTTCACCCTATTGTGTCTAATACAAGAAGTGATGTCAAATTAGAATGCATACCAAAACAAATCTAACTCCATTCACTAGCTCAGATGTGCATATTATTAATAAACCTTCCTATAGGACTCTATCAGAATTCCAATAGATCATCACATGATATAAGGATTCATAGTACTAGTCCAAGGACTCTTTCAGTAAACCTTCACCTACATCCATGACACCACTATCAATTTATGTATTGTACAAAGAACAAATTTTGAAAATATTTGTATAGCATTTTGTATTGAGGAAGACATAATAAGATAAGTTGGCCCAAGTTAGTTGAAAACACATAAAGGTTGGAAACTTGATTACGCTAACTTATTGAAAACCTAAAAGGGTGGTAGGTTGTTATGATACTTAATTAAAAACATAAAAAGGTGGCTAAGCAGAGTGCAAGAGGTGAAAACCAAAAATGACACCTTAATCAGTTACTATGAATCTTACTAGTTTAACAATTTCTTTAGCTCCTGCTAAGTTGTGCATTCTTAGAGATCCAATGATTTTGTCTTAGGATGAGACAAAATTTTATGTCCAAAAAAGTGTTGGTATAATAATTTGGATTATAAAGTGGCATAGGATATTTGTCTTATATTAATGTATTATGCACTGATTTTGTCATTATATAGTCTATTTTGTCTTATATTCATGACTTGTAATAAGATATGATATGAAGAGACTCCACTTTTGACACCAAGTATGAGAACAAGATGAACATTCATATACTAAAAATTTCTTTATATAATTTTATTTATAAGAAGATAAGGGTTTCATTTTTAGTAGAGATCAATAGAGATTATCTAGTTATGATTATTGTAGGATTTCTTGTTATGTTCCTTGCATGCATTCTTGTGTGTAATTTATTGGTTATTTTCTATTTGAACTATTATATATGTATTATTTTATTTTATACAATATTTTTTGTTCTTAATTATTTAATAGCATAGAATAAATAATCCTTCTTATGTTTCTATCATCCAAATTCCTATCTTTTTATGATAAACTATTTTGTGTACATGAAGTATCTCAAAACTATCATCATCCTTAATATTTTATGATGATTAAAGAACCTATAATAACACTCATTATTTTATGGGTATAGTTTATATATTTAACACCGTCACTACCAAGTGGGGGACTTTTACCTACAGTAAAATGCCATTCAGTTTGTCTAATGCTGGAGCAACTTTTCAAAGAGTCATAGATATAGCATTCAAAGGCTTAATCAATAGTTTTGTTCTTTTTTACTAATATGACATTACTATATTTCCAAATAATGTAAATGAATATATGGTTCATCTCAAGGAAGTGTAAAAGAGATGTAGACAATTTGGGATGTCTCTCAACCCCAAGAAATGTGTATTCTTGATACATGAAGGTAAACTTATTAGACACGTTGTTTCAAATCATGTTTTAATTATTGATATTGAGAGGATAGACTCTATATTTATTTTAGATTTTCCTAATCATTATAATTCATTACAAAGCTTTCTATGCGATATCAATTTTATAAGGAGATACATTTCTAATTTTGAAACTTTAGCAAAGACACTTGCATCCATGCTTAAGAAGAATTAAAGTTTTAGTTGGAATAAGGAAGGCATGAGGAGTTTTGAGGAGATAAATAAGTCAATACCTAGTACTCCTACCCTTATTAATCCAAAAATTTTAAAATATTTCATCTTGTATATACATGCAAATGTGGAAACAATTTTAGGTACACTCATGAAACAAAATTAAGAAGCTTTGGAACAACCAATATCTTTCTTCAATCAAGGTTTGGAGGAATATTATACAAGGTATACTTTTGTAGAGAAGCATGTTATTTTACTAATTATATATCTTAAGAAGTTTAGACACTTTTTATTTAATAATAAGATATATCTAATGGTTACTCATCCAAGTATCTAGGAGTTCTTATTAAACAAGATAAATGAGAAGAGGGTAGATGGGATAAAAAAAGTGGAGTATGACATTGAAATAAAGTTCACTAAACCTTTTATAATCAAATGATTATGTGAACACCTATCCCAATACCTGAAATAGAATAAGGAGACATTTTTGGTAATAAACAATGAAGAAAGTTATAGTTTACAATACCTCATAATCAAGGTGGTTTCAAAACATTGTAAGGTTGCTATAATATAGTTTTTATCCTCATATCTTAAGTGCATCAAGGAGAAGATATTTAAGATTTAAATCCATTACTTCTCTCCTTTTTGATGGTGGAATTTTCAAGAAAGACATCAATGTTATATTGTTAACATGCATAAAGACAAGCCAAATAGAAACTTTTTTTGAAGAGTTCCATGATAAAAATGTTAGAGGAAATTTCTTAGCAAGAAAGACAACCCATAAAATTATTAGAAGTGGGTTATATTGGCCATGTATATTCAATGATCATCATTCTTGGGTGAGAAAATTATAGCAATGTGCCATGTTTACAACAAAAGAGGCACTTGTAACATTACCTTTCCAACCAATTTTAATGTATAAATTTTGTGAAATGGGTTTTGGAATTCATTAGACTCATTAACCCACCTTCAAGCTCATGTCATAATTTAATCCTTAATACAATATATTGATTCGCTAGATGGACAAAGGAAGTAGCTTTGACGAAAGCTAAAAAAACTAGTATGTTATATTTTTGTGAAGGTTTTCTTACAAGAATTGGCATTCCCTCCACAATAATTTCATACAATTCTATGGATTTTATGTGATCTAATATCATTTAATATAATGTTCAACATGGTGTATACCTTTGCACTTCATCAAACTACTACCCACAATGAAATGGCATTATTGAATCCACTAATAAGAACCTAATGAAGATCATAAGGACTATTGAAGATAATCAAAGGTAATGGCATTTGAAATTAAAGTCTGATCTATGGAATGATAGGATCACATAAAAAATATCTATTAAGCATGGGATATATTGAGAGGGGGGTGAATCAATATATCATATATCTTATTAATCTTTTTTAAACCAAATTCCACTTAATCAAACATTCAAGATATGTAATAAAAATCAAACAATAAACACCACACAAGATAGAGAGAGACACCAGATATAATGTGGAAACCCAAATGTGGGAAAAACCACGGAGGACAATCTAAAGTATATGAATGAACACCAACCCAAACAATATTCACAAGCCAAGCTTGCAGGAGAACCAACCCCTTTGCTGAGCACCAACCCAGTAACTTTTCATGAGCACCAACACATAGGAGCACCACACCCATTTGACGAGGACCAACCCATAGGAGCACCAATCCCTTTATCAAGCACCAACCCAGCAACAATTCATGAGCACCAACACATAGAAGCACCAACCCCTTTGTGTATACCACACACCTATCTCTCAATGTTGCTATCTCAACAAATGATAGATCAATACAACATCACTTTCCTCTCTCTCACCTTTGCTCTTCTAAGCTAGATATAACAAATACAAATCATATTCATCTCTCACAATTGCTCTTCTAAGCTAGATATTACAATATCAAATCAACCTCTATCTATATTATATTTACAAATGGCTTCTCAAGCCTTTATTTATAGCTTTCCAAATGACCTTTGGCCTTCCCCCTTTGTGATCCTTCAATCCTTATGGAAAATGGCACCAAACTTGTATGAACCTCCATATTCTTTCCTTTGAAAAGTCATGTGATTACCCTTCATGACCAAAAACGTCCTTCCCACTTTTGTCCTTATCTTGGTGAATTTTTGTATTGGTTAAATTGTCTCTTCATGAGAAATTGTGCCCTTCCTCTTTTGTCTTCACTTGGTGACTCTTGGAATTCCCCAAGATGACTCTTCATGGGAAATTGCATCCAATCCTTCCTTTATCTTTACCCCATGGCTCTTTGACTTCTCCATGGGCCCTTCTTTTGTCTCATATGCAACCAAAAATATATTCATTAATATTAAATAAATATTAACTCATATTAGCCAAGATAAACAACATTAAATGCAATGGGGCCTATATCACAAATAATGCTAGACCTTTGACATCAATGATGATATTTCCAATAATCTCCCCCTTTTTCATTGATGTAAACCTCAATCTTGAAACTACCACATCCTATCACCTACATATACTGTCATCTAAAAACATACAGTAATTCCCCCTTACTATAGCAACTTGTTCCTATCTTTTGCACCTATACCTATACCTATTATTCTCCCCCTTTGACATCAATGGCAAAGGGCCTACCTGGAGCTAACACTTAGCTCCCCCTCAACTGATGCTAAAAATCAAAGCCATGAAGTAATAGAAATTACTCCCAACTGTTCTGATAGATCTTTGAATGTGTCCTTTGATCGTGCCTTTGAGAAGATATCTAACAATACATATACATTGTTCCCTATCCTTTGAGCGTCTGCAATCAACTCATTTGAATCTTTTCTTCTAATCTCACAACCTTCAACATGAAACCTTAATGTGTATCCTTGATCACATATTTGACTAACACTTAACAAATTATGCTTAAGACCTTTTACATATAAAACATTCTTAGTCTTAGTCCTACCATAATCCAAACTTAAAGTACCTTTTCTAGCTATCCTAGCAGTGGTTTTATCTTTGAATCTCACTGTACCACCATTGATCTTCTTTAGAGTTGTGAACTTACTTTTATCACCTATCATATGCCTCAAACATCTGCTATCAATTAACCATGGCTGATCTTTACCTCTTACATGCAGAGCTGTCTGAACCATCATAGAATCTTCAGGTTGTTTCTTCTACCATGAACATGTCTGAGCCTTCTTCATGAATGGAGCTTTGAAACTTTGATCCTTTTTGACTGACTCAAAAATGATTCTACAATACCAAGCTATGTGTCTAAATTTGTTGCACTTGTAGCATACTATGGTCTCTTCATCAAAGCTTGATAGAGGAGAAAAAGAGTTATGGCTTTTACTTGACTCTCCTTGACTTTCCTTCTCCTTATTTCTAAAATTGTTAGCTCTTTTTCTACATTCTAATTTATTGTGACCATATCAATTACAATAGAAACTATAGCCATAAAAATAAGACCTATCTGTATATCTCTGACCTGATTGTCTTTTGTAGCTTTGTTCTCTCCAGCCTTCTCTGTTTGAAATGTCCTCTATATTTTTCACTTCTCCCCTTTTTAATTCCTCTTTTGTAAGAGCTTCAGTATAACTTTTTTTCTTTTCAAATCTGATCCCTATCTTATCTAAATTTTCTTTTTGATTTTCCAATATCTTATTCAACATATTAGTGTTATCTTCAAATTTTGAATCACTGACTACTTTATCACTGACTACTTTCTTAATATCTTCTTTTAAAGAAGCAATATCAATAACATACCTTTGACATTATTTTCTTGGTATTTCCAACTATGCTATGAGGTCTTCTTCATTTTTCTTGGCTTCTTCAAAGTGTGCTTGTAGATCTCCAATCATTTCCTTTGACTCTTGTTAATTTTTCTCGATTTGGCACTTTAATCTTTGATTCTTCTTCTAAATAGCTTCTAACTCTTTTAAGGCACAAATGAGCTCTCCTTCCATATTCACTTTAGCTTACTTCTCTTCTTCTTCTTGATCATCTTCATGTATGGCCATGTATAGAATATCTTCTTCTTCTGAATTGCTGACTCCACTATCTTCACCTGAGCTAGGATCCTTAGAATACAAGCTCTTCTTTTCGAATCCCTTCTTAGAACTACCTTTGGAATTCTTCTTGTATGTAGGATTTTATTCTTAATCATCATTAACCTTATTTGCGCATCTAGATGAAAAATGTCCAATCTTTCTACAATTAAAACATTTAAAAGGTAATTTTCCTTGATATTTACCTGTTTCTCTTTTCGGCTTGCGAATGAAAAGTGCTCCATTGTCATATTCATCATCACTAGAACTATCACTTGATTCTTGAATCTTAGCATTCTCCTTGTTTGATGTCTTGAAAGCTACTTCTCTCTTTGAGGGTTTATCTTGTTCTGTCCACATCTCATATGCCGTGAGAATACCATGAAGCTAATCCATCTTTAACTTTGCTAAATTCTTCATCTCCTTGACTGTTGAAACCTTTGCATCATATCTCATTGGTAGATATCTTAAAACCTTTTGCACCACTATTGACTCATCCAATGTTTCTCCAAAACCTTGAATCTAATTTATGATTTGATCAACTCGTAAAAGATAACTTGCTATATCTTCTTCTTATTCCATCTTCAAACTTTCAAACTACCTTCTAAAAGTCTATAGATTAGCTTGCTAAACCTTTCCATCACCTTTGTAAATATTCTCAAGTTTTACCCAAGTTTCATGAGAAGATTTACATTGCATAACTTTAAAAAAAAATATTTTCACATAAACGACATAAAATATCATTTAAAGCTTTAGCATTACATTTACTTGCCTTCTTTTCTACTGGAGTAATTGCAAATGTCTGTGGGTTTTCATATTCCTCCACCACCACTTTCCATAAGTCAAATCTAAGGGCCATCAAATAAACCTTCATTCTCATGCTCCAAAAAGCATAATTCATCCCATCAAACAAAGGTGCCTTATTTGTAGAAAATCCTTCCTGTGACCCAGCCATTGTGCTTTCCCCATCTACCTTCAAGCTGTAAAAATTTTCAAAAAGGAACCTTCTCTGATACAAATTGTTAAGCATGGGATATACTAAGAGTGGGGTGTGAATCAGTATATCATATATCTTATTAATATTTTATTTAACTAAATTCCACTTAATCAAACATTCAAGATATGCAATAAAACTCAAAAAATAAACACCACACAAGATAGAGAGAGACACTAGATATAACATGGAAACCTAATGTGGGAAAAACCATGGAGAACAATCTCAAGTATATGAATGAGCACCAACCCAAACAACAGTTTCAAGCCAAGCTTGTAGGAGCACTAACCCCTTTATTGAACACCAACCTAGCAACTTTTCATGAGCATCAACCCACAAGAACACCACATCCCTTTGCCGACCACCAACCCAGCTACTATTCATGAGCACCAACCGATAGGAGCACCAACCCCTTTGTCAAGCACCAACCCAAAAACAATTCATGAGCACTAACCCATAGGAGCACCAACCCCTTTGTTGAGCACCAACCCACAAGAGCACCAACCCCTTTGTGTATACCACACATCTATCTCTCAATTTTTCTATCTCAAAAAATGATAGATCAATACAAAATCTCTTTCCCCTCTCTCACCTTTGCTCTTCTAAGCTAGATATAACAAATACAAATCATATTCATCTCTCACAATTGCTCTTCTAAGCTAGATATTACAATATCAAATCAACCTCTATCTATCTTATATTTACAAATGGCTTCTCAATCTTATATTTATAGCTTTCCAAATGACCTTTGGCCTTCCCACTTTGTGACCCTTCAATTCTCATGGAAAATGGTGCCAAACTTGTATGACCCTTTATATTCTTGCCTTTGAAAAGTCATGTGATGACCCTTCATGCCCAAAACCATCCTTCCCACTTTTGTCCTTATCTTGGTGACTTTTCGTATTCCTTAAAGTGTCCCTTATTGAGAAATTGCACCCTTCCTCTTTTTTCTTCACTTGGTGACTCTTGGAATTCCCCAAGATGACTCTTCATGGGAAATTGCATCCCATCCTTATTTTTTCTTTACCCCATGGCTCTTTGACTTTTCCATGGGCCCTTCTTTTGTCTCATATGCAACCAAAAATATATTTGTTAATATTAAATAATTATTAACTCATATTAGCCAAGATAAAAACCATTAAATGCAATGGGGCCTATATCACAAATAATGCTAGACCTTTTGACATCAATGACAATATTTCCAACAATATCTATATTGAATTCACTATACATGTTAGTTTATGGAAATGAAGCAATGCTGACTATTTCACTTTTGTTTCCTAATTTAGAAATAGTGAACTAGATAGATTTGTTGGAGAATGAACCAATAGAGGTAAGGTATGTTGATCCTATGGAGCTGGAAGAGATTAGAAATCAATCCATGTTAGCCATGTAAATTCATCAAGAACAAGTGAAGAGAACCTTTGAAAATGGATCATCTTCAAGGAATTTCAAATAAGGAGACTTGGTTCTCAAGTGGGATGAGGAAAGAGCTAAACTAACAAGGCACACCAAGTTTGATTCCCATTAGAGTGGACCATACATAATATCCAACTACAAATCCCACAATTATTTTCAAATTCTTGAGATCGATGGTGAGGAGATTCCAATCAATAGAATGCATCTAAAATATTGCTATTGAGAGATAAGTTCTTCATACATAGTTAGTGAGTTTTTAATCCTCCAAGTGTTGTCCTAAAATATTTTTTTGATTATGTTTTATTTCAAATAAGTGATTAGTTTTAATATGTGTTTTATTAGTTGGTTTGACTTACTATATGTGTCTTGTTTACTTGTTTTAGAGGAAAAAAATTTGTCTTATTTCAAGTCAAGAGTCTTGTATTCATGAATAAAATATGTTAGTTTTCATTTAATAATGTATGAGTGTTCTCATGAGTCCAAAAGAGATGTCAATGGTCTTGTTCATAACCATCACAAGCATGTTTCCAAGTTGATTGATTAAAATGTTGATAATTTTGACCTCATAGGTACAATTATCATTCTTATAACTTGAAACTTGTTTTACATGTATTTTATCTATTGGTTTCTATTTTTTTCTTGTAATGTATTTGAAATGGTCACTCAAAACCTTGATTACTAGAGTTAAAGGTAGAGTCATTGTGTTTAAGGTTTTCATCATCATATCCATGTATTTGTTGAGCCACCTCTTGACTTATTTTAGGTTGTTTAAAGTGATTAAAGGATCCCATATGATATTTATAGGCATGATGGATTTTTCCAAGGTCATGGAATTCTTTACAATTAAACAAATTAGTTGGTGACATGCTTGACTAACTTTATCATCCAGTTAATTGCATTTTGGATCACTTTATGGATTATAGAGTAGGTTTTTCATGTTAATGGTAGTCTAATATTATAAAAAGTCAAGATGTACCTGTTAAATATTGAAATATTCCAATGAATACTTTTTGTAGTAGTTTCATCAAGTTTATCAAGTGGTTAGGGTAGTTTTAGTGCCAAAAAGGCCTATTATGAGGTTATTCATACAATTATTCAAGGTAAAATTGACCTTAAAGAATGTTTAGGACCTTATTTGTTAATTTCAAGGTCAAATACATGGTTTGGAAGGAGATTTATGTGTTAAATTGTAGAAAATTGTTTTATCTCTCTTATCAACTTCCTTGGCAGCTCTAAAAAGTACATAAATTTTTGCTTAGTATAGTCATGTGAGAGAGATTCAGGTGAAATTATATTGTTAAAATATAGGTAAACCAGTTAAATTAAATATATTTTCATTGGTTTTTATATCCATACCCCCATCTTTATGAACAATTGTTAAGATAGTAAGGAGGTCACTATGTCCTAGTCATCCAGATAGGGTATACATTTGTCTCCATTTATTCACTTCAAAAATTGATGGATAAAAATTCTTATAATTAGATGATTTTAAAGTAAAATAAGACATTTTTAATGTTAGACTAAAAATTTACTTTATATTTATAATGTGTATTTTGATAGGAAACTGATTTTATTTCTTGTTTGTTAATGTTGGTAGTTTTCAAACATGTTTGATATATAAGCTAAGTGTATTCATCTTCAAAAGTTTTAAATTTAATGTTTTAGTTATGATACACCTATTTAATGGAAAATATAGGTTCAGGTAACTTCATCTTTAAGAGTTTATTATTTAAGGTAACTTGAGTGAGATGGGGCCTTCCATAAGGTACAATTGTAGATCTAATGAACTTATAATGTATGATAGTATCTTAGTAAGGTCGACATGATATTTAAGTATTTAAAAGAGGAGATAAGTTTTGGATTTACCCTTGGGAATAAAATACATATCAGGTCTTAACATGAGGCTCCCTTAATGTTTAAAAGGGCACTTTTCTAATGACCAGGTTAGAAGAACGTCATGATAGGTGACAAGAACTATGAGGAGTCATGAAGGTAAAAAAGTGTATTTTGAGGTCATGATGTTATTTTCCAAATGATCATAAGAGTATTAAATATGATTAATTACACTATGAGATCAAAATATTTATTTGGAACCTTATATAACTGAATCATATAGTTAAGATTGTGTATTATTGTTTTACCGACTACTAAGAGATTTAAAATCAGTCTATGTCCTCAAAAATGTGTTATCATGGTGTCAAGATGAATATTTAATGTTAAATAAATCCATTACAGAGATTAAATTTCTCATAAGGTCTCCAAGGTACAAGTTAAAATCATGAAATAAGACCTTAAAATATGTTTTAGTAGAGATTAAATTTTTTTAGCAATTTTTAAGGCAAGTTCATGGTTTGGTTTCCTAATTAATCAATCTTTTGAATGTTCCTCTAAGTTGGTGGGGTGATTTAGAGTCATTAGATGGTTATGAATTTTTTATTATAATATTATCAACCTTGTAATATATCCTTTTTCTATCCATATAGAGTCTTAAAAGGGTATAATATGCACATACAATAGTCATCCATTATTAGGCCACTTAAAAAAATTATTATGTTAGGGTCATTAAGGCAAGTGGTTTGTGTCAATAGTTATAAATAAGATAAATTATGAGTATAAGAGTTATAACATAGGTTAAATGGCTTTCTAAACCTATAATCAAGGACAAACTGTCACCTACATTCATGACATTTTGGCTCAATCAACTAGGTCCATATGCAATATGAACTTATGAATGTCAAGAAGAGAAAGAGGTTACATGATATGGATATGATGGATGATTAGTATATAAGGATTAATTTAACATTATCATTTGAATATAAAAATGGGTTAGTGCCAAGGAAATCAAAGTGACTTATAGACCTCTGAAATCATAGTCAATTAAGGTGGCTTATGTGTGGTCATGTGAAGGAAAATTATATGAGAGAGAGAAGGTGAAGTATACAATTATTATAATGATTTAAATAAGTGAAATAAGTTTGTTAATACATTTTAAAGGATAAAATTATATACACCTAATTTACTCAAGTTTGAGGACTCCAAAATAACCACCTACAGTTGAGCCTAATTAAGCTTAAGGGACATAGATGTAAAGAGTACAATGATGAGTTAAAATTTGATGAATAGATAATAATTAATAGTAATTATTAAAGTTAAACATAAGTTTATAAATAATTATTTAAATTAATAAACCTATAAAATAGCATACATGGGCCTTGAGGAGCTATAGTCAAACAAATGAACCTACAATACAGCCTATGTACTAAGTGCATAAGGGCTTTTGAGAGAGGATATTTGATGTTTTACGTGATTTTCAGAAGGTATATAATGACTAATAATCCATTTAATATATTTATTAAATGTATTTTTATATTCACATTCATTCATATATTCTAAGGAGCAATAAATGTATACCTACAACCAATGCATCTATAGGTAGCCTTTGTAAAGAGTGAAAAAAATGATAGAGGTTACAATTAAAATTGTGATGATAGGAGACTGTTATAAATTAGGTTAAAATATATTTTATATTAGGTGATTATGGAAACCATTTATATTTAAGGTGTATATGAAGATCATGTTGATAAAGGGTAGAACTCAATCTACTAGCACATTCTACTAATATAGTTTTTTGAGATATACTGGCCCACTCACAAGAAAAATAAAGGGAACAAGTTTGTATCTTTGAGTTTGAATTAACCATGGTTAAAATAATTTATATGACATTATGAAGACCCCCATAAAGTTTTTATCTAGTTATTAGAGAGAAAAATCAAGGAATAGACCTCTAAGGTCAACATACATAGTTTGCATAAAAACCCTCAATGGTGAGAATTCAGTGTTTCAAACCTATTTGAAAGGTCAATGTTTATATAAAATAATTTTTAGTAATTTTAATAAATAATTTAAAGTTTTTTGAGATCTTTTTTTCATAGTAAAGTGTGTTTATAGGATTTAAGACTCCAAATGCCCTTTCTCAACCTTTTCCTACATAGTCACCATCCGAGAGGCAAATTTTCATAGATCAAAAATTCTTGAAGGAGATGTATGGTAACTTCAGGTTTCTTGAGGTGTTGGAGGGGGTCCCATTATTCAAACTTCTATATTTTATTCACTCTTTTAGTCACTTAGCTTTATGACTAGAGGGCACATAACCTTATATTACTTGAGAAGGAGTTCGAAGAGGTCAATTTTTCTCTCAAAATGTTCATGATTTTTTGCATGATAACTAAAGCCCATATAATATGTTAGAGGGGTCACCCTAATACAAATTATTGGCATTGGTTTTTGTAATAGACACCTATCATTTATAAACCATTATTAAGAACATAAACCTCTTTAAACCCTCCTTAAACCCTACAACTGACCTGATGGAGAAAATATGCTTCTTAATTACATAAAATTCCATGATTTGATCTCTAAATGATTATAATGGAATTAAAAAATATCCTAAGTTTCACTTTCAAGTGTTTTTTCATATGTGTAGGTGTAGTACCATATGATACATGGAAAAATATACAATTTTAATCTTGTTTGTGAGAGTATAGGTAGTTGAGTGACATATAAACCATTTTAATAGGTTTCTTTGGGATTTTTATAGGTTTAATAATCATCAAAAGTCTTTTATAGGTCCCTCAATTTGTTATACTCTCCCTACAAGTTGCCCACTAGCTCAAAATGTGAGAGAACTTAGTTTTGTAAGCCAAGAATCAATGGTGAAGGCTTATGAGTGAAATAAGAGACTCAAATATCAAGGGATGAGTTGTTTAAGGGTTAAAAAGGTATAATAAAGTTATGTTAAATCATAAAAACATACAAGTTTCATGAAAAACATCTCAAAGAACCCCTTAAATACACAAAAGCATCTAGGCTCATCAATGACCATTTCATGGTTTTCCCATCTACACAATTCCCCAGAACTTGAAATTTGGTATGGAAGATGGTATTAGGCCAAGTAAATTCAATAAAACACTTTTGGTATGTTTCACACTTGTGGTTGGACATTTGGGCTAAATCTCTATATTTAGGCCTAGGAAGCCTAATTAGGCCTAATTAGAGAGAGAAATGGTCGAAAAGATAAACTTACACTTGTAATTCACTCATAAAATTTTATATGAATATTTAAAGGGATATGTGGTCCTAAAAAATGTCTTGGTTTTCCCAAGGTTATTTGTACATGATTCTAGATAAGGAGATGTACCATTTTTTAGGGCTACAATGAATGAGTGAAAAAATAAACAAATAGAACAAAATGGAACATTTTGGAGGGTATGATGGATATAAGTGGCTTTTTTTAGGTCTTAATTTATTTTTATAATCCATCCATGGAGTGGATTTATATGATTCAAAGTAAAACCCAATTTTATCTCTCTTATACCTATTTGCTTAAGGAGTCAAATGATCAAATCACTAAATTATTGTATAAAATCTCTTCAAAATAATTTATTGATGTTCCTATGTCCCTCTTACACACAATAAAGTATGAAAAAACTATAAATTTTATCGGAAAAATATTTGAAGTTTGAAAATATCTCAAATACTCCTAACATGACCTTCCTTTGTAATGTCCCTTACTTAGGGCCTCTTTTTGTCTCTACACTACTCTAATATATAGAAAATAAAGCTCTGATACCACTGTAATATCCCCTTCAAACAGGAAATATA
Organism: Torreya grandis; assembly: GCA_037957365.1. NCBI lineage: Eukaryota > Viridiplantae > Streptophyta > Pinopsida > Cupressales > Taxaceae > Torreya > Torreya grandis. Next base: position 1,431,931 of record JARHVA010004097.1, on the reverse strand, counting down.
GCAACACCAAAAACTTTGAACAAGATATAACTTCTGTTGAATAAATTCAGAATAATCACAATAATATAGTTTCTGGATAGCAAATTACAAATCTTATCACCTGTCCTTTTAAACTATTACAATTGCCATCCTTTCTCATGCATAAAAATATGAAATATAGTCTTAAAAACCCTGGCTTATCAAAATTGGAAGAGAAAATCGAATTCTGGAAGGTCTCGGCCCTTCTGTGTCGACTCACAGTCGCCGTCGTCGGTCGATATATCGCCGACGTCGGTCTATGTCAGTCGGCTTTCTGCCGACGTCGGTCTTCAGTCGACCGATGTCGGTCACTGAAACCCTCTATCTGCCGAGGTCGGTTCCTGAGCTGATCTATACGGACCTGTACGGACCTTGTATGGCCGCCAATTAAGCACAACTTCCCTGTTTTCAACCCCTAATCTGAAATTTACTTTTCTAGCACAGAAGATCTCTAGCTGTATAATTTATGGAATCAAAACTAAATAAAGAAATACCTGGAATATCTGTAATAACTTCTGTGTGAAGTTATCTCTCAAACCTGAAATTCTGTGATAACTTTTGGATGAAGCTATCTCACACTTTGGCAATAGATCAGCTGATATTCCACAGCCTCTTAATTGCACACACTAAAGAGGGAACATTCTCCAATGCAAATTGAATCCTTGAACCCTAGGCTCAGTCTTCACAGAAGAAATTCTCCAAAATCAATATCAATAATCAATAGCATAATGAACAATGGCCTCCATGAGAAACCCTTATACCCTCAAAAGATATGCTTGCCCTAATTAGGGTTTCTTAAATTAGAATTAGGGTTTCTAATTAAAAATAGGCTAAATAATTAATATTTGATTAAATCAATCAAATATTAATATCTCCCTCAATACATGTCGGATCCACGAACCAATCGAAGCTAGTGAATCAGGGAGTGATTCCGCACATAACCATACCACAATAAAGGCGCTCCGCTGCATATCAAATATCCCTAAAAAGTAGGAGCTCAGGCCAAATGTGTCTGAAATACCCTGAATGAAAATCAAATTTAGAAATCTTGTGAATCAATGTCGAGCCAAGCTCCATTATGACCCTCTATCCATCTTATTAGCCTACGAAGGTCGCATAATAGGCTAACCATGAACTCAGAACATGTCAATTGAAAAGGGGACATGACAATCTGCCCCTCCTGAAATTGCTTGCCCTCAAGCAATCACTGAATGACAAATCAATCAACCCACCTGGATCCCAAATGTAGTTAGGATCTCCACCACTATCAATTAACACGAACCCCATGCCATGTCCATCCCAACTCTCATGTAATGGCGTCACATCATCTCTTGTACTAAGATAAGCATTCCAACATCCAATACATAAATGACAATCAACAAGCAAACTCCGTACCTAAATAATATCTAAAACTGGATTGTGAAGGCTAGACATAGTCATATCATTATCAACCTATGACCCAACTGTAACAGTAAGTTGAGTCCTCACCACATGTGACAACTCCTGAATTGAACTCACCTCAAGACCAAGCTCGTCCTCGTACCTCTCCTGTACTGGTGCCAATGTGCTCTTGTCATCACCCTCTATCATGTTATGTGGTATAGGTACCTCCATCCGATGAAAAAACATATATCTGAAGCTGCTGCCCCATATTGCCTTAAGAATATGTGTCATCCCATCAACATTAAAGAGAACCTCCATGTCCTTGAGATGAAGAGTAACTTCCTCAAATGAATGAAGCCACTTCATACCCAAGACTAAGTCTATATCCCCCATGTTTACCACATAATAATCAGTGTTGAACTCATAGTTGTTCAAGCGCAATGGGAGGTCTCTAATCATACGCTCACACTTAAGAGTGTGACCATCGGCTACCTTAACTCTGATGCCCTCAAAACCTTCTGTAGTGAGTCCACGCTTCTCCACAAATCTAGCATCTATGAAATTGTGAGTGGCTCCTGTATCAAGAAGGGTGATAACCTTCTGCCCTGCCAAAACTCCACGGAGTCTGAATGACTCATCTGACTGTATGCTGGATATGCGGGCCTCCTGTAGGTGAAGCTCTAACTCTGCCTCTACATTAGGCCCTGAAGCCTCTGCCTCTGCCCCCTCAGCACTGTTATGCTATTCGGAATCCTCAGAATCTGACTCCTCATAATATATCCACATCATACGATTCGCCTTGCCCTTAGGCCTCAAAGGACAATCGTGATGGATATCATATGGTCCTTTGCAGTAGAAGCAAAGCTTCTTCCTGCGTAGATCATTAAGTGCCTCACGATCCAAAGGTGGTGCTGCTGGATTGGCCTTTGAATCATTTTTAACTCTGGATTTATCTATGTTGAAATCCGGTCTCTCCGTATCCCTGTGGGAGTGCTTATGGTCTCTAGAAGAAGAAGTACCTTTGGTGTTAAATTTATTGGATGGGGCTACCATCTCCATATCACGTGCCTTCCTCATAGCTACCTGTAATGAAGGAGGATCAAAGGCTTTGATCCAACCCCTCAATGGCTCTGTCAATCCCTCTATGAAGAGAACTACCAATCTACGCTCTGAAATATTGGGTACCATGACTGCTAATCTCTGAAACTCACCAATGAAGGACTCCAAGCTACCTATTTGTCTCAACTATGCCAGATCTTAGAAGTAAACCTCGGGATCTCTCCTGTCAAACCGCTCAACTAATCTATCCACAAAGTCCTGGTACTCTTTCACTTGATTATGCTGAAGTGTTACCATACCATGGTACCACCAATCATGTGCTACTCCATCTAAGTGCAAAGTGGCGTATTTGATGGCATCTATCTCTGACATTGGTCTCAATGCCAAAAAGGTGTCAAGCTTATGAACCCAAGCTTGAGCTGTCATCTTACCACTGCCGTCAAAAGTAGTCAAAGAAAGCTTACTAGTAGCCTTCTGTAGCTCACTGAATTGGACTCTAGGTCTCCTGTCCTGTCTAGCCAATCTATAGTGCTCTCTCCTCAAATTGACAAAACGATCAAAGGTTGTTCTCTCCTAGATATGAGGAGGTAATAAGTCCCACTCATCATTTGCAGCCATGTAAACATCTGTAAATGGAGAATTCCCTGCCTCCTCATCTGCTGGTACCTCTGGTTCTTCTTGAATAAATGAAGGGCGTGTAGGTCTATCAACTGTTCTGGAGTGAGTCTGTTGTGGTCTCTGATTAACCGTAGCACTCCTATCATCTCTTTGGTCCCTGTTCTATCCATCAGGTGCATTCATTCTCTCTATCATGGTCATAAGTCCCTGTAGTGTCTGAGCCATCTGTTGTTGGCTTATCATCATAGCATGCTAAAACTCTCTAGTGGCCTGATCAACATCATACCTATGGCCCCTGGGTGGGCTGCCCTCACGTCTGTCACTCATGATGATCGGTCTCTGATCTAACAACTGGATACCTTCAAGCAAGGCTCGGCTGCGTGTGTCATACCTGTGTGGTCCCAACTCTTGTGGCTGCATAAGATCTATAGACCCTCAGGCTGGCAGGATTTAGCTCTGATACCACTGTAATGTCCCTTACTTAGGGCCTCTTTTTGTCTCTACACTACTCTAATATATAGCAAATAAAGCTCTGATACCACTGTAATATCCCCTTCAAACAGGAAATATAGCAACACCAAAAACTTTGAACAAGATATAACTTCTGTTGAATAAATTCAGAATAATCACAATAATATAGTTTTTGGATAGCAAATTATAAATCTTATCACCTGTCCTTTTAAACTATTACAATTGCCATCCTTTCTCATGCATACAAATATGAAATACAGTCTTAAAAACCCTGGCTTATCAAAACTGGAAGAGAAAATCAAATTCTGGAAGGTCTCAGCCCTTCTGTGTCGACTCACAGTCGCCGTCGTCGGTCGATATATCGCCGACGTCGGTCTATGTCGGTCGGCTTTTTGCTGACGTCGGTCTTCAGTCGACCGATGTCGGTCATTGAAACCCTCTGTCTGCCGAGGTCGGTTCCTGAGCTGATCTGTACGGACCTGTACGGACCTTGTACGGCCGCCAATTAAGCACAACTTCCCTGTTTTCAACCCCTAATCTGAAATTTACTTTTCTAGCACAGAAGATCTCTAGCTGTATAATTTATGGAATCAAAACTAAATAAAGAAATACCTGGAATATCTGTAATAACTTTTGTGTGAAGTTATCTCTCAAATCTGAAATTCTGTGAGAACTTCTGGATGAAGCTATCTCACACTTTGGCAATAGATCAGCTGATATTCCACAGCCTCTTAATTGCACACACTGAAGAGGGAACGTTCTCCAATGCAAATTGAATCCTTGAACCCTAGGCTCAGTCTTCACAGAAGAATTTCTCCAAAATCAATATCAATAATCAATAGCATAATGAACAATGGCCTCCATGAGAAACCCTTATACCCTCAAAAGATATGCTTGCCCTAATTAGGGTTTCTTAAATTAGAATTAGTGTTTCTAATTAAAAATAGGCTAAATAATTAATATTTGATTAAATCAATCAAATATTAATATCTCCCTCAATACATGTTGGATCCACGAACCGATCGAAGCTAGTGAATCAGGGAGTGATTCCGCACATAACCATACCACAATAAAGGCGCTCCGCTGCATATCAAATATCCCTAAAAAGTAGGAGCTCAGGCCAAATGTGTCTGAAATACCCTGAATGAAAATCAAATGTAGAAATCTTATGAATCAAAGTCGAGCCAAGCTCCATTATGACCCTCTATCCATCTTATTAGCCTACGAAGGTCGCATAATAGGCTAACCATGAACTCAGAGCATGTCAATTGAAAAGGGGACATGACATCCTTCCTATGCCTAACAAAGAGACAAAGTCAAACAAGAATAAATGATCCTTCTAACATCAAAAATAAGGTGGAAAAACATAACAAATGTCTTAGGAGAATATTTCAATGGATCACGAATGAAAACTTAAAGACCTATTTTTAAGGAGGAAGACTCATTCATAAAAAAAGACATGTGAGCTAGTATATAGGGTGTGCAAGTAAGGATATATACACCTTTAAAGTGTTCAATATTTACCAATAAATGATTAAGAAATTTTAAAGATTCCATAAGAAATGCTAATATACCTCTATGCCACCCTAAGGATATAATAAAAAATATACATTTTAGGAAACACTACGTAGCACTTGAGAGGTTTGAAGACAAAGTTAGTCTTCCATGTTTTAGGGCTACTTTCTCGAGCCATCTTATGGTTTTCTAGTTGTACTCTTTTTTATATAATTGTGTTATCACTCTTTCACTTTGGCTATATTTAAAATATGCCAATTTTTTTCTCACATCTTAAATAAATAAGAATCTCTTTTCCTCTATTTTTAGGTGTTTGTGTGAAGTGTATGGTGATTGTCATTGATATATCATTATGAATTAGTTCTTTTCTTATGCTATTATCTAGTTTTTGTACCTTAATATAAAATATTTGAGTTTATATAGGTCATAATAAGTGTCAAGATCAATCTTAGTCTCATTTTCATTCCTTCCATATAAAGAGTCAGTTTTTCAAGTCCTTTGCATTAAACACAGTTGTAAAAGTCATACCTCAAGTGAAGAGAATGTTTGCAATCTTCTTCCCTTATTGAGAGTGTCAATTACAAGAATAAGTGGTAATATACATTGTTACATCACCTTTATTCCAAGTTTTATTTCAATTATAGTATAATAAGTATCCCTTTCACCCTTTTCATAGTAAAAAATTCATAATTAGTAGATTCAAGATTAGGTTTAGTGAGTGCATCAAGGGAACCAACTCTCTATCTAGAGATTATATCCCTTCCAGATTCACCCACACTTAGGATATATTATATTATTTCATAAGGATTGGCAAGTATCAAACATTCTCATAAGGGTGGCACTCTTAAATTACAATAATACCCTTCTTACTCCTCAAGGGTATATACACTTTGATAAAAAGTGTACCTATCACCCTAACCTTAGATATGGCATTCCCTTCAATCCTCCTTTCCTTTGTACTCATTTAATATATGGGGGAATTTATTTATTCTCCTCATTTCTTACTATCCAAATTCATGACAAACCATTCTCCTTGAATTTATAATTCCTAGACAAATTACATTTATATTAGATGTACTTACAATGATGTTCTTAGAAATGATTTGGCATAGGATATTATGAGTAGGGACCATATGGTATCACACTAGGATATTTTAAGAAACCCCATCAAAAACATGTCCTTGGGTTTAATAAAACTCTTAAAACTAGTCCTAGATCCATTCCTCTATCTAATCTTGAAGAAGATATCATGATATTACCATCCAACATTCCCTCTGAGATGGATGATGTCATTTTCATTCCCCATAGATTTATGTTAGTCAATAATATCCACCTAGGCCCTCTCACATATTGAATCAATGGGGAAAATTAAATCTATTCACCTTACCTACCCTAATCTAATAGAGAAAGATTCTCCTACCTTCCCCATTATTTAGAGTCTATATGATGATTATATCTTGACATATTGAGGCACAAAAACTCTCCTACATAATTCTCTTCCAACTGAACCATGTAGTCTTCTAAATTAAGCCACTATAGATAATAAGATAGGGTCTCAAGAAGTCCCAAACATTATTAAGGTCAATAAATATTTAAAACCTTAAGAGCATCAAGACTTCACCATATTTATAGTAGACAATATCAATGCCTTTACTTGGTTGTATAGTGACATGCTAGGTATCAACCCTAGTATTGTCAATCATAATATTATCACCATCAATAAATCCAAACTAGTGAATAAAAAATTAAATAAAATTCACCCTCATGTTGTGTTCTTAGTCAAAAAAGAACTACAGTGTCTCTTATCCATTAATTTCATCCATCTAATTGATTACCCTCAATGGGTGTCCAATATTGTTCCTAACACAAAGCTCACATGGGGACTCCAACTTTGTACCAAGTTTTGAGACCTCAACCTCGCTTGTCCTAAATATTATTTTCCTCTCCTTAACATTGATCAACTAGTGGAATTTACAATAGAAAACTAAATGTTGTCACTTGTGGATGATTTTGGCTATAATCATATCATTATCTCCCTAGAGGAATAACATAAGACCTCATTTATTACCCTTTGGGGAACTTTTTGTTATATGATTATGCGTTTTAGCCTAAAAAATGTAGGGTAAACCTATCAAAGAGCCATGAATTATATTTTTCATGATATAATCCACAAAATCATCAAGGATTTGTGTATTACCTTCTCAAAAAATAAAAATTCCAAAAAAACTATCTCTCTATTCTTAAAATAATCTTTGCCCATAGTCCAATTTTGTGTCCATCTCAATTCTAAAAGGTATGTTAATGAGGTCATGAAAAGTAAGCTCCTATGTTTCATCATCTCCATTCATGGGAAATAAATTAATCAAAAAAAATTTAGGGATATTATATATTCAAATCCCATCTAATCTTAAGCAACTCCACAACCTACAAGGAAAACCATATTTTATTCACTATTTCATCTCTTGGCTATCTGATCGATGTCAGCTGTTTCATCACCTATTAATAAAATATAGTTAGTTTGGGACTCTATTTATCAAGGGGAATTTGAGACTCTATAAAACTATCTTGTATCCAATATATTTATCATTCCTCTTGAGAAGGGGTGAACTTTATACTTATATATCTCACCCATATATCATGTCTTGGGTGTTATAGTTTCCCATCATGATGAGCAACATAGAGAATAGACAATTTATTACATAAGTCACACTCTAATTGAATATGAGACATGATATACACATAAACATAATTTTATTTTGGATTTGGTATTTTTTCTATTATAATCTTCACCATTATATATTTAATTAAAAAACCTATGTAATCACTATCACTAATCCCCTTAAGTTTATGTATTTGAAGCCTTATCAGAATCAATGAATGACCATATGGCTAATGTTTTTAGTTGAGTTTAAACTATATTTTCTCTATAAAAATATATTTAAAGGATAAATCATCACCAATAATTTAGTTAAAGTGCCTTTTGTAGGTGGTTAGCCATATAATTTTGAATTACCCAACAAATCTATCACTTCCACATCCTGGGGAGATCCTAGGCTTATGGGTTGTCATTTGGTCATTTATAACATGTAAATGATCATTTTATGATGGTATGGGGACCTTGGATTTTATCCAGATCATGAAACCTCAAAAGATTCCTCAAAACCCTGCTTACTTCATAAATCTTTGTTCTCTGCCTATAGATGTTCTTCATAGTAATGTGTACAGATAGAGGAATAAGCATTGGAGTTTGAGACACTATATTCACCTTCTCTCTTATTACCTTAGCTTGAAATCATCATTTAAGTCATTATCATCATTAAATTTGATATAATATACTACGAAAACCATAATGGGATGCATATTTAACATTATCATCTCTGCTCTATTTTAGTTGTTTCTTGCCATCTTGAAAGGTCTTGAAAAATGCATGATCTTTGCCCATTGAAGCTCAAAATTGGCATATTGGTTTCTCATTGATAGGAATATAAGGTATTAACAAGAATAATCCTCAAAATTAAACCTATATTCACTTTATGTAAACCAAAAGGACCCCTAAGAACTTTGTTTACCAAAATTAGGGACTGAGAACCTAAAAACATAGTTAACCTTCCTTTAAATAAAACTTGCTCATATATCAACTTAGGCCTTCATATCATGGGAATTATGACTTATGGGGAGTGTTAAAATCTCAAAATTACTCCACCATGTTTATCTCTCTCTCTCTCTCTATATATATATATATATATAGAGAGAGAGATATATATATATATACACACACACACACATATATATATATACACACCTCCCATGAAATAGGCACAAACTTGATTAAAGTTTGAGGGACAACAAACAATGGTAAAGGTGAGAAAATTGACCTTAGAATTATACTAATTGAACTTCCCACCAAATTAAAACATTAATGAACTACTTATGCATTAAGCTAAAAAATATTATTACCATAATGGATCTCGTTGGATGTTTGAAACACAAAACATGCACTCAACTTTGTAATCTACAAGAAGCAAGCACTATTTGTAAAATCCTTCACAAGCAATGAAAAAGTGGAGTGTTAGCTATGAAAAAATCAAGGAGAGATATTTATTTCATCCTAAAAACACCTCACAAAGATCACATAGATTGACGGACCTTTGAAACTCAAAAATAGATTGATAAGTATACCCCTTCTCAAAGCAATCCTATAATAGATTACTTGTAGTGTTAATGATTATTCAAAAATAAAAATGCAAAAATATAGGACATCTTTCCATGAAATTGAACTAGACTCATACTTATATCCATCCCAAGACCATTATTCCTAATTCCACCTATACGGTCCAGGGTGAGCATTTGAATTTGAGCCTTCTTTGCATTTGTATATGACCTTCTCACATGTCATATACATGTTCGAATTAAATAAATTGCATAAAATTTTGCTTCTAAAACTCATTTTATTGACCCTTTAGACACCTTATAACATCTATTTAAACCATTGAAAGATCAAAAAAATCATGTTTTTACCTATAGGTGCCTTTGTTTGACTAGAAAGTCAAACTTGGTCAACAATATGGTGACTCATGGGGGTAGTATGTCTGCTATGCTAACTATAATAGTAGCCTTATTAGTAAATTTGGATTTTAGATTCAAAATATACTTGGGAAACATTATTATTAGACCTTTAAGAGACCAACTAGACCCAGATTTACCTCAACACAAAAGGAAAAGACACACACAAGACACAATAACCAATAAGACAAAGGCACACTTGTGCTACTAGACACTTAGGGAAACAAACACATTAGAAAGGAAACAAATATGTACATTCACCTTTCTCATATCTCCCTTCATAGATCAAAATGGAATTAGCTTAGGTCTCCTTCCTCATTAGATGAGTGAGGATGCCAAGATTGTTTCTTTTTAGATGGGATAATGGATTACTCTTGCCTTATTTTTATTCCTTGTCTTTTCACATAATCTAATTGAGTCATCTCCCATATATTTACAAAATATATAAGGTAATCTTGAACCTTGAATCAAGTCTTATACTATGATCCTCCCAGTTTTTCATGATAATTTGGCATACTTAGGCATGGGATAACTTATTGTGAATAAATTTCTCTTTGAAGGATTCCATAATCCTTCTCAATGGTAAAAATGCCTTAAAATATTAAAATAGGGTCATATCATGACCATGTGGAATTTTTTCTTATTAATTCTCTTCTTGAGAGCTGGTGAAGGCAACTTCATGAATAGATATAGAAATAACCTCAAGATCCCCTTCAAAGGGTTCAAAATAATCATATATGGTCCCATCATGGGTTGGAACTACTTATAAGTGATGTTCCTAAAAAAAAAAAAAATCTCTCCTTCATCTTTATATTGTTCAAGTTAGGGGTTAGTCCTCTTACCATCCTCATATTTTTTAAACATTTACAAGTAGATTTGCCACATGTTCTCTTTTTGATTCACATCCTCTTACTTGTCATGGCTTGGGATGACTTTCATAAGGCTGGTAGGATTTTCTAAACCTTTATATTCCTTGTATATGTCTTCAAAATTCTACCATAAGTCATACTTAGCTGACTGGTCTGAGTCATGGAATCCAAAGGTAAGAGAGACTTCTTCTTCTACCATGGGATGTAAAAGGAGATCTTATACCAACTCTCCCTCAACTTTTCCTTTGTCATTGTAAGAAGATATATCCATAATATTAGTCAACACCTCTTCATCCTCTATCCAATATACATTTTTTATTTCATCCTCCTTCTTGATGACATTAACCACAAGCACTTCAAAAATGGGGAGTTTGGCCAATGAGGGTTCCCAAGTAGCAAGAGAACTCTCCACATTGGGAAGGCAAACTTGATCAATTGGAGGGGTTGAAAGAATAGATTTAATGGTATCTTGAGGAGAGATAAAAGGGTGAGGAATGGCTCTAAATTTATCTTCCCTTAAAACATCTCCATGTGACCTATTTTTTCCTTCATGATCTGCAATTACATCTCCCCATTTAGGGAAGGTGGGTTCAAGGGTAGATTTATGAGATTGGGAGGCTGATGAAGGAGTGAAAGATATGTCTAAGAAGCTTAGAGTCTCTTGAGGTTTAATATTTTGATGTGTAAATTAAGGATTATGATTATAGGGTTTATCTTCCATTTCCATGATGGAATTCCTCAAAATTTGATTGGCTAATTCCCACTCTCTTTTAATATTTAAAATTCAATCTCTTCCTTTCACAATCTTCCTCCAACAAGTGAGCCTGATCAACCATGATTTTTTCATTCCTTGGTTTGTTTTATTGGATGGGTTTCCATAAAGGGAAACTTGGGGAAGTATATGAGGTGTTGAGAGTATTAGGGAACATGGTTGGACTATAATTTTAAAGAGGCAAGGATTGTGCACTTGAAGGTGGATGTGGGGAACTTTGAGGCTGATAAGGTGGAATTTGTTCATAAACTCTCAATATTTCCTCTAGATTGAATATCAAACCACACACATCAAGAATTTCATAGGAAAGTTTGGGCCAATTAACCTGGTCTATAGGTATCTACTCCTTGATTTATTCCAAGGCATTCCTCACACTCTTAATAAAAACACTAGCTATGATTTCACCACAACCGTATCTAGTGTCAAGGTCTAGCATGTATTCTTGGTAATTAATAAGAGTTATCTTTAAATTGGCAATGGAAGGGCTTGGAGTAGAACTAAAAAATTGATGGGTCTAACCATTGGTAGCCTATACTTGATGAGAATCATGATAAGTCTGGACAAGAACCTACTCATAGCCAAAAAGAAAAGGCAAGGCTAGACATAGCTCTTCAACTTGGGTTAAAACAAGCTCAAAGTCACTAATTTCCATGAGTGACTTCACAAAAGAGTATTGAATAAAAAAATAACTTAAATTAATATACCTTGACTACTCAACCAATAGATGTGTACATGGACTCACCATTGATGTTTGTTGAAATTACCTCTAAAGGCTGATGTCTTGAAGAGAACACCAAAACTCTTCAAGTAATGGACTTAAGAGTCCCACCGAGCATGCCAAAAACTATTTTCACTTGAAAATGTACCCTATAAAGAGCTAGGACTAACTTCTTCTCATTTCATGTGGCACCATGGAAACACTCTAGGGTTGTGGGTATCTCTAATATAGAGATCCACTCCATGATAGTGATACCCATAACCCTAGAGTGTTTCCATGATGCAACTTGAAATTAGGATAACTTAGTCCCATCTCCTCATAGGGTGTATTTTCAAGTGACAACATGTATCATGAGAATGACCCCAACTATCATGAAACCAAAAAAAATGTTAGGAACATACCAAGATTTCATAGGATGGGTAGGGTCAAGCTCTTGTGGAAGAGGCCTAGGTAAATGCTTAAGTAATTAAACCAAGGATAGAGGTTTTTGAACATTGATATTATTGGGTCAATAAAATGAGGTTTATTATATTATTGATAAGTAGTTGATTTTGAAGAAGGGTTAGGAATGACATCTTGAACATTGTGAATGGTGTAATAAGAATCGGTAACACCATCATTGGTGATATTGTGGTTTTTATTATTAGGTAATAAATGAAGACTTGTAGAAGGTTAGGGTGACTCAAATTGATGCATTAATAAATCTTATCTTTTAGCTTGGTCAATAACCTCCTCTAAGGTATATGGAGAGAGAGAGAGTGGACTTGATATTATAGTTTAGGGAAGAGAGCATTTTTAAAGAGATGAAAATTATTATCATCCACCATGTTATGTTAACATTTATTTGACAAAGTTTGCATCTCTTAATAAATGCTTGGGTAGTTTCATTCTAATGTTTATAATTAATTAAATGGACCAAAGCGTTTTCAAGAAGATCATTAATTTGGAATTATTGAACTAAATCATTTACTAAGTCCTCCAAACTAGAAATGGAATGAGATCTAAGTTGATCGTACCAATCCAAGGCATGACCCATGAGAGTTATGGCTAGGATCTAGGTAGTGTAAAAGGTGTTTAATTTAACCCAATATTTGTAAAGATTTCCAAATGTTTTGAGGTGAAGGGTAGGATCGGTTGACCCATTATAATAAATTATATCTGTTATACCTCCTATATTAATTTTCAGCAATTTGAGTATTGAGAGGTTAATTTATTATATGCTTAATGGTTTTATTAACTAAAGGAGGTTGAAGAATGAGATTGCCTTGATAATATTGAAAAGGAGTAGGGGGAACATTCTAGTTATGTGTGCCCTAAGCCATTGGTTATGGATTAGATTGAAGATTAAGAATGTGGTTTTGCATTCTCATCATTTGATTTGTGTTATGAGATTGAAAGGTATTCATTTGATTCAGAGTTTGAAACAAAAGTTGATGTGTTTGATTAATAATAAAATCATTATAATTGGTATTTATGTTGGTATTAGTGGCTTGGGTACCACTATTAGTGTTGATATGATCTTAATATGAATTGTGACAATGTGAGCCACTAGTGATAAAATTTGTTTGTGTAACAAAATATGGACTAGTAAATGGTTGAGAAGAAGAAACACTAGAATAATGATTGCCTTGGGTAGAAAAAAATGAACTAGTGGAAGGATTAATGATAATTCATCTTATGAGAGGCCCACTAGATGTAGAATTTGTTAAGCATGGGATATACTGAGAGGGTGGGGTGCATCAGTATATCATATATCTTATAAAGCTTTCCCTCAATCAAATTCCACTTAATCAAACATTCAAGATATGCAATAAAACTAAAAAATAAACACCACACAAGAGAGAGACACCAGATGTAACATGGAAACCTAATGTGGGAAAAACCACATAGAATAATCTCAAGTATATGAATGAGCACCAACCCAAACAATATTCACAAGCACCAACTTGCAGGAGCACCAACCCCTTTGCTGAGCACCAACCTAGAAACTATTCATGAGCACCAACCCATTGGCCGAGCACCAACATAGTAACTATTCATGAGAACCAACCCATAGGATCACCAACCCCTTTTCTGAGCACCAACCCACAAGAGCACTAACCCCTTTGTTGAGCACCAACCCAGCAACAATTTGTGAGAACCAATCCACAAGAGCACTAACCCCATTGTATATACCACACAATTATCTCTTAATGTTACTATCTCAACAAATGATAGTTCATTAAAACATCTCTTTCCTCTCTCTCACATTTTCTCTTTTAAGCTAGATATAAAAAATATAGATCATATTCATCTCTCATAAATGCTCTTTTAAGATAGATATTACAAAATCAAATCAACCTCTCTCTTGCATATTACAAATGGCTTCTCAAGCTTTTATTTATAGCTTTCCAAATGACTTTTGGCCTTCCCCCTTTGTGACCCTTCAATCCTCATGGAAAATGGCACCAAACTTGTATGACCCTTCATATCCTTGCCTTTGAAAAGTCATGTGGTGATCCTTCATGAGCAAAAACGTCCTTCCCTCTTTTGTCTTTACTTTTGTGACTTTTCATATTCCTCAAAGTGTCCCTTCATGAGAAATTTAGCCTTTCCTCTTTTGTCTTCACTGGGTCACTCTTGGAATTCCCCAAGATGACTCTTCATGGGAAAGTGCATCCCATCCTTCTTTTGTCTTTATCATGTGGCTCTTTGACTTCTCCATGGGCCCTTCTTTTGTCTCATATGCAACCAATAATATATTCATTAATATTAAATAAATATTAACTCACATTAGCCAAGATATAACAATTACAAACATCATTAAATGCATTGGGGCCATTATCACAAATAATGTTAGACCTTTGACATCAATGCCAATATTTCCAATAGAATTTGTCATGTTAGTTGAGATACTAGGCATAAAGGTAGAATAGGTTAGAGAAGATGCCATGGCATAAGGAGTAAGAATTGAAGGAATAGGTTTGGAATTAAAGAAAGTAGTGCCTCCAAATCTTGTACTGAATGTAGGAGTATGTGAATGATGCTCTTTGGTTTAACCACTAATGATGAGATTGTAAATGGTAGAAGAATACTTTCATCTATATTGAGGAAATTTTAAAATAAATAAAAGCATTTTGGGAGTATACTCTAACTCAGGTTGGTATTTTAATGACAAAAGAAGATTATGGTATGAATAGGTATGAGGAGGGGTCCAATAGTTCATTATGTAAGGGGTGATATGAACATTAATAACATCTAAAAGAGAAGTCCTACTCTCTATATGGGAGAACCTATTAGAATTGGTAAATTTCATTATGTCTATTAACTATAACTTACTGTCATTATCTAACAAAAAGTCAATGATGAAGGGAAAATAAGAGATATAAGAAATCAAAGATCATAGAGGTGATTGAAACTATACAAGGTTGACAAGGTTGATATAGTACAAAAATAGGGACTATAAAACTATATAGGGTCAACTGGGTTGATCCAATATCGTGTATAAAAGGCAAAAAAGCTACTGGGTAGATTGGGTTGATCTAGTACAAAAAATAAGGAATTTAAGAATCGTAAAGACAAATTTTAAGATGAAAAAAGATAACTTTGCAAGTAATGAATAGTAGTAATTAGTGAAAGGAAAGAAATAATTGATTGGATTAACATTAGCTAATCCAATTGAAAGACATAAATAAAAATGTTACACTAACACTGGATAATGCAATATTTTGTGCACATAATTGAACAAATATCAAGAAAAAAACTTGAAAAGTGAGGCTAAGTAATTGTTCAACGTAATTGTTAATTAGATTATTAAGAATGATTTTAGATGTGAATAGAAGCTTGCTATAGTCAAGGTACTAGATAAAAATCTAAGGATGGTTTCAAGTAGTTTGGGATAAAAGGGACAGTAGTGGAAATTTTACAAGACTAGTGTTTGGGCCTAATCTCTCACATCACACACTATAGTGATAAAATTGTTAGGTGCTTAGCCAAAATATATCATTAACCATGCTTTATACTTGTCTAGAGCATCAAATCAGTTTCCCCCTTGGTGATGAAATCCATGTAGGTTGGCTTAGGGTAGATAAAATGTTTAAATTTATTATTTATGTTTTTTATGGTTTTTTCATGTGTGCATAAAATAGAAATAGTGAAACTAGGTGACTAATTAAAAATCCCTTAATTAGACTATGTGGACTATTATAAGCATGCAAGCAATACGAAAAGAAAGTGTGAATTAATTACTAACATATATGAGGTTAATTCTAATTTAAAATAAGGTATAGTTTTGCTAATATATACAAAAAATATATAATAGGGTTGATAGAGTCAAACCTGTACTAGAAAATCAAGGTCTTAAAATGAACTGAGTTGATAATGTCAATTTAGTTATTTTAGATAGCACATAGAACACAAAAATGGGTTGGCAGTGTCCATCTAATTGACTGTGCAAAGGAAATTTTAAAGACTACAAAATATGAAATTAAATATAAAAAAGAGAGAAACAGAGATGTAAAATGCAACCTTAATAGAATAGAGATGTAATGAAAGAATATTATTGATGAATAACCCTTAAGTATTTTTGAGAAGCCTATAAACTAGGTTGATAGGATCGATCAAGTTGTATAGGAACCTACTAAAAAAATGTTTAAACTATCATAGGTTAGTTATGTTGACCTAGTAGGCTAAACTAAGTGTCTAAAAGGATAGAAACTTTTACTAGGTCAACTGGGTCAATCTAGTTATTTTTCTTAGAAACCTACAATAAAGAAAAAATAGTTGGGTCAATAGAATTGATCTAGTATGTTAAAATATATGATCAAAATGATGATCAAAAGAATGATTGAAATAATGAAAAAGTGAAATAAATCCTATAAGGGTTAGTTTCACATTGTGTTGACCAAAATTTATGTAATCAAAAATGCATCATGTCTATAATCAATCCTGGCTTGGAGAAGATAGAGCATACCTACACTTTTGATTGGGGATACACTTATTAAGAGGTAGAATGACCAATATGGGGATTCACTAGACCCAATTAGGGGATTAATTGTCACAACACATCATGATAGGAAGGGTTTCAAAGCCTATAGTCTAAAAAATCACACAACAACCCTAATGCAATCCGAAGGTTTAAAATTTTCACTTGTTTTAATAACAAGAAAGTAAATCTAATCTAGTGCACACCAAAGCTTGTGGCACAAATTTGGGGTTATAAATAATAATAAAACAAAAATAATAAAGTATTATAAGACATATACTCATGTCAATGCATACAAAATCCTAATAAATGGGAGAAGAATACAAGTGCATTATCTATCTACTCTTATAAAGGAGAAACAAAGTCATGAATACTTACCTTTGAAGATGAACCTACTGAGCCTCAATCTTTCCCTTGGCCAAGATGATTTGTAAGATATTATTTTGGAATGTAAGGATAACTAAAAAAATTACATTTAGGATACATAACCTACCTAATCATCTAATAGACTTCTACACAAGACAAGATATGTATCTCTAAATAAAGTATGGAATCATACGCTTTATTTATCAAATATAATGGTAAATAAGATGTTTGATCACACTTATTCACTAATAATTATTATCTTTTGAAATGGTGAGAATGATATTGTATATATAGGTATATGTTGCCCTAAATCCTCCAAATAATGTTGGCTATACAGGGTTAACCCAATCAACCCATTGTGCTTTTATGGATAATTCACTAGGTCTAAGCTAGGTTAGTTGAAAGGTTAACAAGATAAGAAAGTGAAAAGTACCCCTAAACTACATTGGGTTAACCTACTTGACCTAGTATATTTGACTATCCAAAAGGGTGTTAAGTCAAGAAAAGGAGGATAGAAATAGGAAAAATACTAGAGGAGGTAGGACTGAGAAGAATAAGCTTAGGGTAAATAGTTTTAAAGTGAAAATTGTGTAGATGACAAGTATCAAAAGGAATGATAATCTTACGAAGCAACGATGGTATTTCCACCCCTTTCTTGGTGCACCCCTTAAGGAATGCACTTAGATAGATTGAGAATCAATAGGTTCTTACAAGATACAGAGTGTCAGTAATAAATAAAAGTTTGAAAATATTATGTGTATACATGTTCTTTTTTCATTGATCCTTTCCCCTCCAAAAATACCCTTGAAGAATTTTATCTCAAGCCTTTGACCTTTGGAACATACCCTTCAGGACTTTTATCCTAGGCATTTTCCCTTTGTAAATGACACTTTTCCCTATGAAGTAGACCCTTCGAACATTTTTTCCATGAATTAGACCCTTTGGACCTAATAGACTTACCATTTTGGTTTTTTTTCAAGGGCACTTTGCCCAACATACCTATCGTTTAGGTCTTTTTACCCCAAACCAATTCCTTTAGAATTTATGTCTTAAAAAAAAATTATATGAAAATAAATGGTGAGATTTGTATCTCAAACATTTTGTCTGATTAAAATTACCCTTGAGCCCCTTTTGAACATACCCTTCAGGATTTTTTCCATGGGCATTTTTGTTGATGAAATAGACTCTTTGGGATAATTTATTTTGAAATTTTATTTGAAATACTTTCACTAGTGATACATATTCCCCATGAAAAAGGCTTGCAATAATTCCCCCATATAAAATGGCTAAATAAATACCCTACTACCAAGATCATTAGACCAAAAGCCCCATGGAATGGCAAAGTGTCACCCCTATAGTAATGAGCCTTATCATATATATGCTAAGTCATTTTATGTTCATGTTTGTGGAGCGAACCCAAAAGTGGCAAGCACTAGACTCATGGGGAATCAAAAGTTCAATCACCAATATTTAATGGTGCATGTTAACTCAAATACTAGAGATTTGATGGTACGAGATCAATGGAGAATTTTTAAAGGTCCTTAAAAAGTGAGAAGCTACCATATGGCATAAATACATTTGATATATGACTATATCATACTCAGAGATCCTATAGAGTTTTTAAGTGGGATGCTCACATCAATCATGCATAGAAATCAATGGTGTGACCACTCTAGCCATTAAGACCATGTAGTCATAAAAGGCTAGGACATTGTGTATGTACACTTTTGTAAAACATAGATATATATTTAAAGTTCTACATGTAGTTTGAACTGTAATTATAAAAATTGCCTTTGTCTTCATACAAATGTTGCATAGATTTTTAAAAGGTTATTTTAAATTGATAACTTCAAGTTGACTATTATATAGTTTTGAACCATAGTTAGAACTCATGTTCTAAATATCAAAAGTAATGACCTTACATGAACTTGGAGGATGAGGTGACCCCTTCTCTAAATTTATATAAACAATTGTAATCCAACTTGGATTTTGGGTTAGATAATTTGGAATACAAGAGAAACATCAATTTTGATCGTCAGCTAATGTGTTTATGTGTTTTATTTCTATTTTTTGTGTAATTAGTTATTAATTATTTGGTTGTATGTTTCAATCATCCTTAGTGTGTAATAGCTATGAATGGATTCTTGATTTTTTTTACTAATGTACTGATCTATATATGTGTAACTTCTATTGAAATATTGGTAAATATATTGATTAGGATAATTAAGTTTAAATTGATTCATAATTTTAAATATTCATGAGTGATTTTTATGATGTAGTTTTTTATGTGTGTGTAATAGCTTCTTCAGATACTTCACTAGCCCAAGTGATAATCTCCTGATTAAGGGTGTGTAATAGGTTCCCTAAGAGGAGAAACATTTATCTAAGGCTTATGAATTTCTTGTATCATTATTTCTTTAGACTTCTTAGCCTTATCTGATTGTGTGTGTACAAATTGTTGCTAACCATAGGCATATGTTTTGAAAGCATGTATCCTTTTAGAAACTAGACATGGAAGTAGTTTCTGGAAACCATAGAGCATCATTTTCTAAGTTATCTTTCCCTTTTTCTTTTTTTGATATCTACCCACTCTAGATAAATAACCATCTTCCCATCCAACTCACATAGAGTTAACTACCCTTATTAAGAACCACACCTCCATCCAAAAATCTTGTCAAGTACCCTAGAGTGGAGTTTACTTCCATTAAGATCCTAAAACATTAGAGGATACCTCATTATTCTATTGTATGTATAAAATCTACATCAATAGTGAAAATTGGCTCTAGAAAGAGGGGATCACCCTCGATAATAGTAGTTATCCTTTGCCTAGAGTTGTAATGGAGACACTCAACAGAGTGACCATATCTAATTCCTAGGCTAGTTTTCTAGTCTCACCCCTAAAAAATCATAAGAGACCTATAAATATTCTCATATTCCTAGTTTAAAATAATCCACCTCCTCCAATAGGGAACCCCTTACCTATAAGTAACCCTTTACCTAATAACTAACCAATAGCTCAGTCTTAGTTAGTTGGATATATTATTGATGTCCCAAGAGATTTTGATGATTTACCTCAAAATATTAAAAAGTATCTATCATCCTTTTCTCCTATAGGAGCAAGGATAGTAGAGGAACATATCAGATATTTTAAAACTACATTAAGGCTAATGAATTTTGTCCATGAGGATGTTGCATGTTGATTATTTCCTTTTAATTTAATGTTTGTTTCTTATGATTGGTATTTCAATCTAACAAAAAATTCTATCACTTCTTGGGATGAATGTCAAGATGCTTTTCTTACATAGTTCGGATAGGTCACCAATCCTAATTTGTTATACCAACACTTTACCAACATGAGGAGAGAACCTAATGAGCCCATCTATGTTTTCAATGCAAGGTTCTAATATATGTAAAACTAACTGATCCTGAGATATAAACCCAATGAGCCATTATTATTTGAAATGTACAAGAATACCCTAGACCCAATCACTATCGTGTTATTGAGAAGAGCAACTGCTATCAATAATCTGATATTATCATATAAAGAGGCTATTAATATAGATAGACAACTCAATCCTTTGATTCCTAAAGCACCTAATGTCAAGAAGGCTTTCCCACATTGAATCTAATTCCACATGCAAGGTAGAATTTCTTGATATTCATTCAAAACTAGTTATATACATTACCTCCCATGACATAAACAACACAACTAAATTTCAATTTCTTGAAAAATTATATGATAGGCAATGGTTATCAATATAATCAATAATCAACTATGTCTCATACTACTATTTTATAAGGTACCAATTCTATAAAGGTAGAATTGGATAATATTTGAAAGATGGCTCAAAAGTTGACTAATGATTTCCTAAATATGAAAAGGAAGATGAGCAATGCCAATTTCCAAATTGGTAATTAGAACACTAGATTCCAATGATACAATAGACCATTTAATAGGCCTATGAATAGTATGGAGTAGCCTAAAAAGCTCATAGAGATCAAAATAATAGAAATGTCTCTTCCAAATTGGTGCTAAACTCATAATACTTCTGAGCATGATCAAATCAACTGCATTAAATTTTTTGTAGCATTAAAAATATTTTAAAGAGAGGTGGTTAGACAATATCATATGCATAATCTTCATAAGCATCACTAGGATTTTGGCTCTTCAAGCACTGCCATGTTATTTTAAACTCATGAGTTTCCCTTCCTAGGTGAAGATGACAATGAACCATAACACAACATGGATGAAGTTCATGCTTTCTATTAGTTTTAGAAAGGTGCATATAACCTAAGGAATAAGAATCCACTTACAACATCGAATCCTCTAAATACTAGGATACTTCAATCTAATCCTAAATTAGATAATAATCCACCCCCTCTAAAGGGGAATGATCAGTAGAAAAGTAAGGAATAACCAAGCAAAGGAGGATACATCTTCATAGAGGATATGAAGAGGATCAAGGAAAACATAACTCTTTATGAGTTAGAATAAGTCCCCAAATAAAAGGAACTGCTATGGAAGTTGATTACTAGAAAATATCCTACGGAAGGAACTAAAGCATCTACAGACAAAGCAAAATTTATCAAGACCAATGTCATCTACAAAATTAAGCTAGAGGTTCCACCCTTCTTGTTGACTAATTGAGCATTCAATAAGAATATTCATAATTGTTTAGTTGATTCTAGAGAATCTACAACTATCATGCCCACATCTATATATCAAAAGTTGTGTCTCACTCTGAGTCCTTTAATGAGAATAGTTTTACAACTAAATAAAACAATAGTACTAGTAGCTAGAGAATTGAGTAATGTGCACATTTAAGTAACATATAAATGATGATTTTAGATGACCTACGATATTCTTATATTAGACATAATAAAATGATACACATTATTATTTATCGGAGATTAGACCAAAACACTCAACATATATCTCTCTATAGACTTCTCTCATATTTAGCTACCATGGAGAGGAATTGTAAATCGAATCAGAATTGACACAGAACCAATAATGAAGTATCCCATTATAGAGTATAACATCAAGAATGAAGAGGTAAAATATGAGTCACCCAACCTTGGTATTTATAATTTTAATAATCGGAATCAAGTAGAGGAGCTAAGACCTAAAGGTTCCAATCAAATGTAGACTCTATACTTTGATGGTGCTAGATCAAAACAAGGATCAATGATGGGAATCAAAATAATCGATCCACTAGGTAAAAGGTTATTAGTAACATACATATTTTAGTTTGCATGAATGAAAAATTGAGCGTAGTATGAGGCTCTACTATTGGGATTAAATTTTGCATGTAAGAATATTGTAAAATAAATATTAATATTTGGCAACTCAGAATGGGTAATTAACCAAGTTAGAAATAAATATCAATATAAGTTATATTATTTAAAGGGATATAAGAATAGTGTGGGGCTTGATTGAAATATTTCAAGCTTTCAACATAATAGCACATCCTAGAGAGAAAAATCAAACCACTAAATCATTAGCTACTACTACTGCTAATTTTAAGACATTACAAGAATCTAAGGTAAAAACATTCTCTATTTAGTTGGTACCATGTCCTTATATTATGAATAATGTAGAAAATTTGTAGGTCTTTAATGATGACCAATAGATTATTCAATTTTAACTAATTTAAGGGAATTCAAATCCCAAATCATCGATGACAATAACATTAATCACCTATGTCAAGAGGAATCAGATAAATAAGGCATTCTATAGCTCAAAGAGAATTGAATTACATTTGTGTTGGTCACTTTGGAAAGACCATTCGACATAGACCCTCAAGCTTAATAACTTAGGCAACCCAAGGTTAATGAATTGGATTTCAAAAGATAAAATCTTAGAGTTGAGCATCCCACACAATATTAATATCAATCTTAGTTGTACACTGAAAGAGAGACAATGAGTGAAAGATCTAATCATTTGATATAAGGACATCATTTCCTATAAATATGAAGACTTGAAGGTGTATGACCCATAGAACATCTCCTATATAATTCCCTTGAATCTAGATCATAAGCCATTTAGATAGATGTAGAGACTAGTCAATCTTATTCTTGAGCCCTTCATTCACACACAAGTGGATAGTCTATTAAGTGTAAGAATCATTATTTTAGTATTACATTCTACTTGGGTGGCCATTTTGGTTCCATTAAGAAAGAAGAATGGAAAGATCGTATTATGTGTAGATTTTAGGAACCTAAATAAAGATTCTGAAAAGGACAATTATCCCTTGCATTCTCTAGATGAGGTGATACAAATAGTAAGTAGTTATAAAATGATGTCCTTCTTGGATGGATTTTTAGGCTATAATTAGGTACTGGTGTAATCTAAGAACATAATAAAGATGACATTTATTACAAAGTTTGGAATTTATGCATATAAAAGGATACCATTTGGCCTAATAAACATAGGAGCAACCTAGCCATGGATCATGCATTCAAATTATTAATATGAAAATGCATAATCATCTACATTGATGATCTTACGATATTTTCAAAGAATCAAAAATACCACATAAGTCACCTAAAGTCCATATTCAAGAATGTAAAAGGTTTTACATTTAATTAAACCCAAAAAAGATCATATTTAGAGTGGTTAAAGGAAACCTTATGGGGCACATAATCACCAAGGATGGGATTACCATTGATCAAAATAGAATTTAGTCAATTTCAAAAATTTAGTCACCAAATAGCAAGAAGGATCTCAAATCATTCTTTAGAAAGATTAACTTCATAAGGAAGCTCATCTCAAGATTTGTATAAATTTTTAGACCTCTGAATGCCATGCTCAAGAAGGATGCTAAAATAAAATGGACAACTGAAGCCTAAAAGTCTTTTCAAAACATTAAAGGTGCAATATCACAAGCTCTAATATTAATCAATCCAAATTTTATGAAATATTTTTACCTATACTCATTCACTTTAGAACATATGATTGCTATTATCATCATGTATAAGAAGGATGTAATTAACCATCTAAGTGAATTTATGAGCACAAATCTAAAAGATGTAGAACTTACATACTCCATGATTGACAAATAGATTTTCACCCATATCAATGTCATAAATAAGTTTTGACATTACATCTTAAGGAATAAAAACATCACCATTGTACTTGATCTTATGGTTAATCTCAATTTGTTACATAATGATCTAGGAGATCATCAAGGCAAATGGATGGCTAAAGTACAAAAAATTAATATAGAGATCAAGCTAATAAAGATCATTTAAGACCATGGCATTATTTAACTCATGACTGAACCCAATCCATGTATCATGGTTAAAGAGGTATGTGAAGATCAAGTATCTAAAGGAGAATGGTATGTTGATATAATACACTATTTTCTTATAAGAAGTTACTCCCTAGAACTCAATAGAGAGAAAAAGAGAGATTTGAGGCTCAAATTTTCTCACTTTATGATTAAGAATGGGATACTTATATCCAATAGTTTTTTAGGATGCTCACACTCATGTGATAACATGTCATGAATTTCAATCTCTAGCTAGGAGAGAAATACACATAACAATGCATCTATAGTTGACTATTAAAGGAAGGCCATTCGCCCAATGGGGTTTGAACTTCATTGGCATCATAAACCTATTATTTATCTAGATAAAACCTAATATAGGCCATATTTTTTCAAGTTTGACCCATACCTAGACTAACATGGGAATGATCTAAGGCTATGGGATGCCCATATCTAGAGTAGACCTCTAGGGTTTTTAATGAGGTTAGTTCCTCAAATATTATAGTCTAGACTTCTTTTTATAAGACCTAAACAAGTTGAAGTGAAAAGAGTTAAGAGATTGCATAAAATAAAACCTACTCTAACATATGGTGATGTAATGCATATTCAAAGATCCACTCTCAACACTAAACTCACTTGCACACTAATATACTATGAAAAGAACTAATACAATCTTTATCATGATTTCCAAGTAACAATTTTCACCTAAAAGTCAATTTGATGGACTTAGGCTGGAGGGAAATGAGGGTAAGGCCTAATTGAAATCACTTAGGTCAATAATCCACTCTATACCTAAGACTCCAACATTAAGACATGCTAGATGACTTACAACTAAATTTTGATAGCATTTAGATTGAACTTGGACCTACAAAGGGAAGATGAAACCCCTTCTTCATATTAGACAAATAAAAAACATTAAGTGAAAATTATTAAACAACTAAAAAATGTTTTATTATTAACCTAAGAGGTGTGAAAAATAATTTTTGGTAGTGTCTAGTTGTACCAGCTTCAGGGATGTTTAACAATATCTCAAAGGACATATTTATAGAAGAAAGGGGAGCAAGAGAGAGGGATTTTGGTGATGTAAAATAAAATCAAAATGATTATAACTCCATTTTAACCACAAATACAATATCATTTACATTTTTGCTCATTCAAGCTTCCTAATTAATCTGTCACTTCAATCAGTTATGCCATTACATTATTCCCTCACTGATGATTATTTATGGTTACAATGGTAGGATCAAGTTGTTCTAAGATGGGTTCTAGTATAAATGTAGTTACAATAATTAGATCAATATGTTTGGGTTGTATTATGGTACAAAATACTTTTTACTTTTTTTTTGTGGCATGTAAGAGTGGAGAGAAGGGTCACTTTCATGCAGTTGGCTGTGGTGATGAAACCATTGAATTATACATGTTTGCCTTGGTGGCATACTTTAAAACATTAGCTTTGGTTCAAACTATACCATGATCAAACTCAACTCCATGATATTTATTTAACTTACCCCATTAAAAATTACTTTTTCAACCTTCAACTATGTTACCTAGGTTTTCCTTCATTTGATTAGATATAAAAAAACTAGCTTTAATCATTGACCTTTTGACTCCTCTTAATCCATTGTTCTTACTGGTGTAGATAAATTTAATCTATAGATCCTCTACCAAGACTCATGTACCTTCTCCACTTGTCACTTACACATTTACACTCAGGGTCTACAAATTCTTTTACTTGCTTACATTTTATTGATCTTGAAACCATAGTTGAGAATGATCCATTGATCTATCTACTTATCAATCACCACTCATCATTATATCTTTAGTATGAATGAATGTGGACCATCATATTTTCTTGGATAAACCATTTGAACTCGAATGGATATTTTATGAGGCATAACTTTAATGTTTGTATGCCCATCACTTGATGTTTGTGTGAATGTATTTAACATCTACATGCTTATCAATATTTGGGATATAATGGATGACTAATGATATTTATTTTGAAATTTGAACACCTATCACCACACTATTGGATCAACTTTGCCAAAAAAAATTGGCTGATGTAATTATGTATTCAAGGAAATTGTTTGAAAATAATATCCCTAAAAGAATTCACTTGTTTGGAATTTTTTCATTGAGTATATTCTATAAACATTTTCCTCGGGCCTTTTGTATCAAACAATATGTCTCACAAAAATTACTTTGGGATTTTACTCGAGACACTTGTTGTGGACAAAATGTTCAAAAGAATTAGGTCTTCAAAAAAATTATCCAAGATAATTTTCCTAACATAAATGAACTTAGTTCCCTTTTTTATAGACAAAATGTTTGAAATAATTTACTCTTTAGGATTTTTTCTCAACCACTTTCCCCAAAAGAAATAAGTCTACATCTTTATTATTTTAGACCAAATGTCTAAAACAATTTGTACTTAGCCTTTTCTCCTTTGGACAATTTTTTTGAGAGGATATTATCTTCAAAAAATATGATCTAATATTTTACCCAAAATAAATCTAATACTTAGACAAATTTTAGAAATAATTTCTTGGAAAGAAAAAAAGACTTAACTTTTGCCTCAGACAAAATGTCTGAAAGAATTAGGTCTTTCTAGAATCTTGTTTCAGACAAAATATTCAATAGAATTCCAAACACTTAGTTAAAATATAAAAAAAAAATTGATAATTAAACACAGACAAATAAAACACTAAAACAATATGTCAAGTAAGGACTTAGCCAAAAAAAGGTTTTGCACTCAACCATTTTTTAGCTTGTAGGCTCTTCTAGATTTGTTCACGAAATTAGTTAGACACCATAAAAACTTGCTTGGATTCCTCTTGTAATATTAAGCCTAATTCTAATCTATTTGATCTACTCAACTAGGACACTACTAGACTTCTTTCATTGTCTAGGAGAAGCTTGGTATGTGGGCCAAAATGGCCAACATTTTTGGTGATTAAGCTGACTTGACTAGCTTGTTGGTCTTGGATCCTAGTTATTGACCAAAATTTCTCCTAATGATTAGAATGAATAAGGTAATTATTGTAAAAAATGACTTTGATTGATTCCAAAATATCTTTTATAGTAATGGGGAACCCACACACAACAAAAAAGCAACAAAATGGACCAAAACTAACTACAACAAAAATTGGAATGTGCAGAAGCACTTGGAGGAAAATATATACCTATCTACTTATGTACAAAGACAATGAAAAAAATAATAATGGAAAAACATAAGATACCTCCCATTGACATGGATTGGAAGTCTCTCTCTATTAAGTCTATAAAGATCAAAGGCATTGATTTCCTTGAAACATGTGATGACATAAGGTCCACTCCAAAGGTTACCAAACTTGAGTGTTTTATTGGTTTTTCATGATCCTCATCCTATTTGAGGACTATATCACCTTGTTGGAATGTCCTTGATGAATATCTTTTTTCAAAATATTGCTTTACTTGTTTCTAGTTAGACCATGTGGTATGCAAGACATCATCTCTTATCTCTTGCAATTATCTTAGTTCATTCATCCTTAACTTCATTACATCACTTTATAGAAGTTGTAGTTAGTGTGCAACTTTCAAAGCTAGAAGCTCCAAAGAGAGAGGAAGCCTTTCTTATCTTCAATAAAACTAAGAGATAAGTGGAATTATTAATGGCCTTTTTGGGGTAATTTTATTAGCCCATAAAGCAATCTTCATCTTTCTTTGCCAAGATCTCTAATTATCTTCCAATGTTATTTTGATGATCCAAATCAAGTTCTTGTTAGTGGAGTCAGATATTTCATTACCCTATGGATAGTAAATCAATGAATATGTTACATAAATACCTTTCTCAAGATACCATTCACATACCTTTATACTTATGAATGCCAAATTAGTATCTAATATTATAATAAAGGTACTCCAAAATGGGTGAATAGACTCTTATAGAACTCAAGCATAGACTTCTCATTTGACTCCTTCAAAGGTACTACTTCTACCCACTTGGTTAAATAGTCTTTAGCTATCAAGACCCATTTTTGACTAGTACTAGATTGAGGATATATCATGCCAATGAAGTTTAAAACCCATTACATATAAGGTTTTTAAACCTAAATAGGCTTTATTAGAATAACATTTAGTCACTATTTACCTATAAACATTACACACTTTCTAACCCATGCATGTGCATCCTTAAATAAATTAGGCCAAAAGTAACAAAATTCAATGATTTTTGTAGATGTGGCCTTGGATACAAAATGGCCTCCAAAAGAACTATCATGAAATAATTTAAAAAGTTTGTTAAATTTATTAGTTTCAATAGACATTAAAGGCATACCTCCAATGTCTTTTTAAAAAAAACTATCAATAAATAATAACCATTAGTGTTAATTGCAGCTTGAAATGTATCTTCTTTTATGCATCTAATCTCATTCAACACATTATTGTTTAAAGGAATCTAGAAATGTCTTATATCCAACTGGATAGAAGAGTACTTTTAGCTCAATGTTGGGTGTCTTGAAGTGTCAAAACCATCTCATTTTCTTCTTTCACATCTTCTGAAAGATGTTCACACAATCCTTTACCTTGGACCATATTTTTGAAATTCACATCAAAATCATATTCCATGCACTTAGTGACCCATCTATCTCTCTTTTCACATAAGTCTCTATTAAGGATGAAATCATTCACACTAGGATGAGTTACCATTAGTTTAATATTGATATTTGAAACCTAATATATGATTTTTTCCAAACATATTATAATATAAAGCATATGATTTTCAACAAAATAATACCTCTCCTCATAGTATTTGAAATATTGACTAAAAAGGTAATGGGTTACTTTAATCCCTCACTATTCTAGTGCATAATCATGGGTGAAATTTTACTAAATGTAAAAAAACATACATAAAGAAAGCCCTATTGAAATATAGATTAATCAAGGTAGGACATTGGTTGATTACTTTTTTGATGGATTCAAAGCTTCTCTTAACCTCCTTACTCCAAGTGAAATCTTGATGTTTCTTCAACATTTGAGTGAGTGGCCTTAGCAATTCTACAAATTTAGGAATAAATCCTCTAATGAAATTAATCCTTCATAAGAATCCTTGTAATCATTTCTTATGTTTTGCCAATGATAAAGAAAAGATTTATTAAATTCTCCCTAGATCAATATAAATACCATATTTGGACACTACATGCCCAAGAAATCTCCCCTCATGCATTGAAAAGATACACTTATTTGGATTCAAATAAACTCCAAATTGTCTGCATCTATAAAAAACAACTTTCAAGTGCATTATATGATCATTAGGATCCTTTGAAAATAAAATAATGTCATCAAGATAAAATAAGACAATTTCAATCAAAATACCTTGAAAGGCAACATCCATTACCCTTTTGAAAGAGGCTCTAGCATTAGAGAGCCCAAAAGGCATCTTTTGATAGGCATAAGTACCCCATTTGATTATGAAAGTTTGTTTATATTAATCTTTCTCTTTCACCAATATTTATTTGTAACTAAAGTACCCATATAATAATGAGAACTTTTGTGAACCTGATACCCTTTGTAATATTTGATCCATGGAGGGAAGAGGATAGTGGTCTTTCAATGACACTTTGTTCAAATATTTGAAATACACACAGAGTCTTATATCTCCATTTTTCTTTCTGATTTGTACAAGGTTGGACATCCATGTTGAGTTTTTGATATGAAATATTATACTTCACTTGATTAGCTTGGCAACCTCTTTTCTCATGAGAATTTCGACCTTGGGGTTGATGGGCCTTTACTTCTATCTTACTAGTTTTGCATCTTGTTCAAGATAAATAGTATGATATTCTAATATGGGGTCAAACCCTTTCAAATTATGTTATTCCTAGGAAATAAATCCATGTACTTATTACATAATGAAATGAAAGCTACTCTCTCAAAATTAGTGTCCACATTACCCCACTTGAGTTGCTTACCTTTAGTTATATGTACTTGATGATAATGTTATTCCTCATAAGATATGATTACTTTGTCCTTTATAATTTTATAATATTCATTGAAAAATATATCCAAATTTACTAAACGTTTAGTCATCTTGTTTGATCTCAATTGCACAATCTGATATTCCTATTGGCATTACATTTTATTTTGATTTTTTGAGAAAAAATCTACCTCATTATAAATGAAATAGGCTATATGTTTATCACTATCAAAGACTTTACAAGTTATCTCATTTTTTTGAATAATGGTCTACATACAACCTTTATTTGTGTCTAATCCTCATTATCCTTGAGTTGGTCCACTATATTATATTGTGATCCTATGGAAACAAGTCTATCTACATGTTGATTGGCTCCTTTAGGAATGAAATGGATATCAAATGACAGGAAATATTCCATGAGGTCCCAAAATCTACATTTTTAGGCCTTTAGTAAGGGGTTATTTGCTACACTTAACCCTTTGAATTATTACACTACCAACCCAATGTCACCTTTCACCTATAAAAGCTTAATACCTCTATTTCTATCCCACTAAAAGCCATGGATAAGAGCTTCATATTCTATAGTATTTGATGTAGAACTAAAATGAAATCTATCTAAAGAATAATACCTTTGATTTTTAGGTGAGACAAGCATTACACTGTATCCACTCCCATTTTTTTATCTGGATCCATCAAAGAACATATTCCATACTCCCCCTCATGATCCTGCTTTGAGTTGGTGAGAATAGGTAATGAGACACCTTCTTCATACATGTATTAGACACCAAGACTAGCTTCTTGAATACCATTGTATGGGTCATACCCATAGTTATCAGTATCCCACTCATCCAACAGTAGATTTGGTATGCCTTCAAGTGGAATAGAAGGTTCTTGATCAATAGTATGCTCATCTTCTCCTAAAATACTATAATTCATATTATAAATATTTGGTATATATTGTTTAAGGTGAAATCTAGAGATAGGCTCTGATCTTATAGTGACTTTGGTTCCATATCTAGTTATAACAACCATGTATGACCAATCTAAAGAAAGATAACCTCTTATTTTAGCAGTAAAATCTTTAAATAGGCATAGTGCAAAGTATCGAGGTAAATTAACAACAACTATATCTTGTGAAATGCTAAAATTTATACAAGCAACAAGTAAACTCTTAAGATCTTTGAGGATGTCCATAGTCTTATTAGTAAAAGCATTTAAATGTAACAATCCCTTTTCATGAGGTTCATACTTGACTCTTAGTTTGTCATCTATGGATTTAGGCATGATAGGAGTACTAGTTCCACTATTAATCATACAATTGAGGAAAATGTAATCTCCTATGACAAGTAAAAGATATAATAGAGGAGTATTAGTCACCTTAGGAGCCTTAGGATCAACAAAAGGAATATATTTGGTTATAAAAACACTTGTTATTTCCTTTTCAGGTGGTCCATTAGAGATATTGAGCTTTGAAATCTCTTCTTGTAGATACTCATTTTTTCTTGGGATTAGCAATGTATTACACATTAAAATTGATAGCAAGGTTTTATTCATATGATCCATAATACTGAGTGGAAAATTGTCTATCCTTGAATGTAATTTAGGAGTGAGAGGGGATCCTAGATGTGTGGACTGAGGGATGCAAGGCCCTTTCACATTCTACCCCTTTATATCTTAACCATGTTGAGTTGATGTCTTTTGAGGTAGATCATGAGTGTTGGTCCTTTGTGGTGGATGGAAAGCAAAAGGGTATGCCTTATCAGGGCTTCAACCATCACCAATTGACCTTTTCTTAGATCTAGTATGAATTGTAACTAAATTTTCAACATTAGGCATATTTTGACTTTGATTTACATTTATGTTCTCACAAGAATCCTCACCTTCCTAGAAGTTCACAAATGTTGTTTCAATAGGTGATTTATCATTCTTCAAAAATGTTGTTTCAATAGGTGATTTATCATTCTCTCCTCCTTATTGATTTGGTACTTTTACTTAAGTGAATGTAGGAATGTCTGCATATGGTAGAGAGTCTTCCTTATTTGGTTGGTTTTCATGTGAAGTATGGGCTAAAATCTAGTATATATAAGACTAATGTGAGCTCTCACTAGTTGGTGTTATTACCATGTTATTTTCTTGATCCCATTGATTGTTCCATTTCCATTCCTGATCATAGTTATTCTGAGTTTGCATAAAAACTCTAGAATATCTTAAAGCATCAATATTTTATTAATTTTATTTAGAATTATACCCTTGTCCTTGTTGATTCAATAGATAGGATGGCATGTTATACTAATAATTCTAGTTAATATTATGATATGGCTAGTATGGTAGAGCTTGTTATCTTTCCATTAAAAAAAAATTGTTGTTATGAGTCTTAAGAAGACTCTCTATCTTCCCAAATATATCATCTTAATCACCTTATATTTTATAAAACTATATTGAATGTGGAAGTGGAGTAATAATTGGAGTTAGAGGGTGGATTTATAGAAAGAGAGGCATTGGTGGCCTTAGAGACAACTTGCCTTCTTATATAAGGCAATTTTGAACCTTGATTGATATTTCAAAAGCATAAAGTAGAGTGTTTCCTCACATGGATTGAATCATCATAGATACATCTAAATTAAGAGCCTTCAAATAATAAAGAAATCATAGTTACGTGTAAGCTTGATCACTTCAGGGATTTTATCCCAACTCTTCTAGAACTAGTAATTGAAATCCATGATTAGTTCTCTTGAATGTTGTAATTTATTATATAAGTGAAAGGTGGTCACTCTTGTCTTTAAAGTGATTGCATAGGATCTTTTAAAATTCATCCCAATTCTTGATTATTGTAGGCACCAATTCTATGTACCATTGAAGTGTTTTCCCTTTGAAAGAAGTTGTTAACAACCTCATTGCTACATTTTCTTGAGTCACATGATGCATTGAACAAAGATTAACAATATGTTATATAAGAGTAGCTAGATTTTCTCCTATGAAATAAGTAAGATCCTTTAAAATTGATACTAGAATATCATCCCATCAAGTAAGATTTAGACGAATTCCACTATTGAATGCAATAAAAACTTGTCTTTTAGGAATAACCATCAGAGGTATGGGGTTTATAATAATGTTTGGATAAATAATATTGGATTAAATAGGAGAATTTTGTACAAAAATAAGTGGAATAAGAGGTGTTGGTGTATCATTTGACTGAGAGGCTTTCTTTTTTTTGTTGATTAGAAAGATAGTTTAAATAAATATGTCTCTTTATCTTTTGCAGAGGATCTTATGACAACTCTTGGGGGCATGAAAAATATACAAATCTAGAAATGAAACTCTAAAAATTGACACTAAACTCACATATGCCTAATTATTTAAATAGGTGGTCCCATAGGGCATATCAAAATTATTAGCTATCTAGATAACACCCAATAGAGGTTTGATTTATTCAATTCTGACCCATACCTAGACTAACATGGGAATGATCTAAGGTTGTGTGATGCCCATATCTATATCAGACTTATAATATTTTTAATGAGGCTAGTTCCTTAGATATGATAGTTTAGACTTCTATTTCTGAGACCTAAACAAGTTAGGGTGAAAAGAGTTAAGAGATTTCATAAAATACAACTTATTCTATTATATGGTGATGTGTTAAATTCTCAAAGATCCACTCTAAAGATTGAACTCACATGTATGATAATACACTATGAAAATAATTAATATAATGTTTACCATGATTTCCAAGAAATAATACGTCACCTAGAGGTCAGTTTTATGGACACATGCTAGAGGGAAATGAGGGTAAGTCCTGATTGAAAGCACTTATAGTCAACAATCCACTCTACAACTGAGACACCAACATTAAGACATGTTAGATAACCTATAAGTAAAATTTTTTAGCACATAGGTTGAACTTGGACCATCAAAGCGAAGTTGAAAAACACTTTTTCATATCAAACCAATACAAAATACTAAGTGAAGATTAGTAAGCAATTGAAAAATATTCTATTCATTACTCCAAGATTTGTGAAATATAATATTTAGAATATTTTAGTCATACTATCCTGAGGGATGTTTAACATAGGTCAAATGCCATATTTATAAAAGAAAGGGGAGAAAAAGAGAGGGGTTTAGTGCTAAAAAATGGAATTAAAATGAGTATAACTCCATTTGAACCATATTTGAAATTGTCAAAATTGACACTAAACTCACATATGCAAAATTATGTAAATAGGTGGTCCCATAGGGCATATCAAAATTATTATCTATCTAGGTAACACCCAATAGAAGTTTTATTTGTTCAATTCTTACCCATACCTAGACAAACATGGGAATGATCTAAGGTTATGTGATGCCCATATCTATATCAGACCTATAATATTTTTAATGAGGCTAGTTCCTTAGATATGATAGTTTAGACTTCTCTTTCTAAGACCTAAACAAGTTGGGGTGAAAAGAGTTAAGAGATTGCATAAAATACAACCTATTCTAATATATGATGATGTGTTAAATTCTCAAAGATCCACTCTCAAGATTGAACTCACTTGTATGATAATACACTATGAAAATAATTAAAATAATGTTTACCATGATTTCCAAGAAATAATACATCACCTAGAGGTCAGTTTGATGGACTCATGCTAGAGGGAAATGAGGGTAAGCCTTGATTGAAAGCACTTATAGTCAAAAATCCACTCTTTAACTGAGACACCAACATTAAGACATTTTAGATAACCTATAAGTAAATTTTATTAGCACTTAGGTTGAACTTGGACCGTCAAAGGGAAGATGAAAAACCCTTTGGCATCTCAAACCAATACAAAACACTAAGTGCAGATCAGTAAACAACTAAAAAATATTTTATTCATTACTCCAAGAGCTGTGAAATATAATATTTAGAATATTTTAGTCATACCATCCTGAGGGATGTTTAACATAGGTCAAAGGCCATATTTATAAAAGAAAGGGGAGAAAGAGAGAGGGATTTGGTGCTAGAAAATGAGCATAACTCCATTTGAACCATAGTTGAGATTGCCTTTGTATTTATGCTCATTCAAGCTTCTTGATTGATCTATATCACTTCAATCATTTATGCCATTACATTATTCCCTCACTAATTCTTCTTTATGGTTGTAATAGTCTGATTGAGTTATTTTGAGTGAGGTCCTAGAATCAATGTAGTTACAATAATTGAATCAATTTGTTAGGTTTTTATCATGGCACATACTACTCTTTATTAGTTTATTATGGCATGTAAGAGTGGAGAGAAGGGTCAATTTCATGTAGCTAGCTTTGGAAAGGAAAATTTTAAAGTCTACATGTCTACCTTGGTGGAATCCTTCAAAATATTGGCTCTGGTTCAAACTGGACCATGATCAAACTTGGATTCATGCTTTTTATTTAACTTATCCCATAAAAAAATTGCTTGGTAAGAATTCATCTAAGTCACCAAGGGTTACCTTATTTCGATTGGCCATAAAAAAATAGCTTAGATCATTCATATTTTATCTCATCTCAATTTGTTGATCTAACTAGTGTCAATGAACACATTTTATAAATCTTATAATAGAACTCATGCACTTGTGCCACTTGTCACTTATGCATTTGCACTCAGGGTCCACTGAATCTTTGAATTACTCATGTGCCATTGATATTGAATCCATGATTAAATGTGATCCATTGATCTACTTGGGCCCATTAACCTATCAATCATTGCTTACCATTAGATCTTTTATATGAATGAATGTAGACCATCAAATTTGATTAGACCCACCATTTAAACTTGAATGGATATTTCATGAGGCCCAACTTTGATGTTCACATGCCCATAATTTCATGTCTATGTGAATGTATTTGATGTCTGCATGACCATAAATATTTGGGCTCTAATGAATTATTTTTGAGATTTATTTTGACATTTACACACCTATCACCACCCTACTGGATCAATTTTGTCAAAATAATTTGGCTAATGTAATTATGTCTTCATTTAAATTGTTGTATAAAATTTTACTAAAAAGTATTAGCTTATTCAAAACTTTTACATTGGTAATATGCTGCAGACATTTTCCTTAGGACTTTCCTATTGGATAGTTTATTCGACAGAAATAGATTTGGGATTTTTCTTGAGATTTTTGCTACGAACAAAATGTCTAAAAGAATTAGGTCTTCAAGAAAATTATCCTAGACAAATTTTCAAAGGAAAATATGGATACACATAATATTTTTAATTTTTTATCAAATATTTATGCTTTACATGTTGTAGGAACCCATTGAGAATCAATTTCTCTAAGTGCATGCCCTAAGGGGTGCACTGGGAAAGGGGTAGGTAGACCTTTGGTGCTTTGTAGGATTGTTTTCCTTTATTGCCACATTATTACCAATATAACCACCTCCTAAGAACATTACATAATATATTAATCCTCCCTTCCACACTCCTGCAATCTTTTTCCTCTTTACATTGCTCTTTTCCTCACCTTGATCCCCTTTCACTAGTTGACATTACTAGGTCGACTGGGTCGACCCTATATAGTTTTCAGCCTCTATTTATTATAAAGAATTTATTGGGTTGAAATTGTAATCTTTTTTGGTATTTTAACTTGAGAGATTAATTATCCCTTTATTTGACCTAGGTCGAGGCCTAGTGATTTATCTCCTAAAAACATACATGGTCGACTAGGTCAACCCCATACAACCAACATATTTTGAAGGATTTAGGGTGAGATCCACCTATAAATATAAGATAATTTTATCATTATTTCAATATGAAATCAAGATTTATTATTCTCTCATGCTTTTTTACAAACTTCTCTTCCACCATTCTACTTGAGAAGTCTTAGCTTAGGGTTTCTACTTGGATAATCTAGTCTTGTGGATAAGTCTTTGATGTTTTGGCCTTCTTTAATTATATTTACGAACAAAAAAAACCTATTATGAATCCCCTTTGTCTAAGGGAGATATTGAGTCTTGACATTTTCATATTCAAGTATGTATATTCTATCCTTACTTTCATCTCTTTTAGTAGATAGAATTAGCATAAGTATTGGCCCAAATAATATTACTCTTAATATTCCATGTATTAGGGTCTTACACATACTTATCTTAATTAATATTCTATTATACATTTTTTTATTTCTTTACTAACCCCTCATGTTGTGCCACAAGATTTTGTGTGAACTAAATTAGATTTACTTTCTTATTTATTAGATATAGAGTAAACATTAAACTTAGGACTCTTTTAGGATTGTTACATGATTGTGTTAGATTTTTGGATTTTGAACCCTTCCTAGTATTGTGTATTATGAAAATTGATCCACTAATTAGGTCTATCAGATCTCCATATTGGTTACGATCCTATTTAACAAATGTATTCCTAATTGGAAGTGTAGGTATATGTTATCTTCTCCAAGCCAAGATTCATTTATAGGCATGATGAATCTATTATTCCATATAAAATGCACTTAAATACCTTTTCCATGAATAAAAGGTCCAAAATAATTTACTCTTTGGGATATTTTCTTAGCCACTTATTAAATTCTACCTGAAAAACTATTGTAAACTAACTAGGTCAACTGGGTTAATTTACTAGAATTACTCTTTGATATTTTAGTAGCATTGGATTTTTAGTTGGTTAACTTACTCATGTTTTTTGTTTTTCTCATTTGGTATAACATAGTAATTATCATCTTATATTTCCAAATTTCCCAAGTATGTCCCATCCTCATACCACTGCCTATCTTGGCTTTTCTTGCTTTTGTTTGTTTTTTCACTTTTGTTTTGTATTGTTGGGTTTGTCAAAAGTAGTCTCTATGCCCTAAGCAATCAAAACTAGAAACACAATAGAGAACCATCCTATGTTAATGGTATGTCAATTTACACATCACATTAACTTTTTAGTTATTTACTTTTCAATAATTTACTTTCAATTATTTATGATTTAAAATACTGCAGCCTTTTTTTAGCATCAACATTATGTGTTACAATGTTCTTTTTCAAAACACCATCCCTTGTTACACCTTAGTGACATGTGATGATATTAGAGTTTGGAATATGTATACAAATAATATTTTTAAAATTTTATCAAATATTGATGGTTTACATCTTGTAAAAACCCATCAAGACTCAATCTCTCTAAGTGCATACCTTAAGGGGTGCATAGGGAAAGGGGTGGACAAACCTTTAGTGTTTTTTAGGATTTGTATCCCTTATTTACACATTATTAATCATACATATATATCCTAAAACAATTACCTAAGATATTACTCCTACCTTCCACACTCTTTCAGTATTTTTCCTATTTTCATCCCTCTTTTGCTCACTTTAATCCACTTTTGCTAGTTGACTGTACTAGGTCGACTAGGCCAACCCTTTATAGTTATGAACCTATGATTACTATATAATATATATTGGGTCAATATTTTACTATTTTTGGCTATTTTTCAATTAGATTCTCATTATCCCTTCAATTGACTTGGCTCAAGACCTAATGATTATGTTTTGAAAACATATAGGGTTGACTAGGTCAACCCCTTACAACCAACATATTTAAAAGGATTTAGGGTGAGATTAACCTATTAATGAAAGATAATTGCATCATTATTTCAATATGAAATAAATATTTATTATTTTCTCATGTTTATTTACAATCTACTCTTCCACCATTCTACTTGAGGAGTCTTAGCTTAGGTTTTTTACTTAGAGAATATAGTCTTGTGGATAAGTCTTAGATGTATTGGCCTTTGTTTGTCTATCCTTAAAAACCACAAAAAACTCTTACAATTCCCATTTATACAATGGAGATATTGAATCTTGATGGGTTCACATTTAGATAAGTATATTCTAAATTTATTCTCGTCTCTTTAGTAGATAGAAGTAGGATAAGTATTAAATAAAATAATAATACTCTTAATATTCCATGTATTAGGGACTTACTCATACTTAGCTTAATTGATATTATATTATACATGTTTTTATTACTTTACTAACCCCTCATGTTGTGCCACAAGTTTTGGTGTGCACTAGATTAGATTTACCTTCTTATTTATTTGACATATAATGGACATTAAACCTAGGACTATTTTATGGTTGATGCATGATTGTGTTAGACTGTAGGATTTAGAACCCTTCCTAACATGGTGTATTGTGACAATTGATCCCCTAATCAAGTTAAGTAGATCTCCATATTGGTTATGCTCCCACTTAATAAATGTATTCCCAATCGAAAGTGTAGGTATTCTTTATCATCTTTGAGCTAGGATTAATTTATAGACATGATGCATTTTTTATTATATACATTCTAGTGAACCCAACATGAATCCTATCCCACCACTAGTTGGATTGTCTTCACATTTCCACTTTCTTATTCGCATTGTCTTCACTTTCACTTCACCTTCATAACACATTCTAGTGAACCTAACGTGAATCCTATCCCACCACTAGTTGGATTGCCTTCATGTTTCCACATTATTCTT
Source organism: Torreya grandis (assembly GCA_037957365.1). Lineage (NCBI taxonomy): Eukaryota > Viridiplantae > Streptophyta > Pinopsida > Cupressales > Taxaceae > Torreya > Torreya grandis. Next base: position 1,391,937 of record JARHVA010004097.1, on the reverse strand, counting down.
AGCATTATCTTCACTTTAGATTCACCTTCATAATACATTATGGTCAACGTAATTGAATCCTATCCCACCACTAGCTGTATTGTCTTCATATTTCCATTTTCTTCTTATTATTTTATAATTTGGCTTCACCTTTATAATACATTCTAGTGAACTTGATGTGAACTAACCCTTGAAAGATATGTTCATCTTATTTCATTTATTTCATTCTTTTTTATCATTATTTTTATCATATGTTGGCCATAATTTTATTAATTTTAAAATTAATTGAAATAATTATCTTGTTGTAATTCATAATCTATTATAGGCTTTCTATGTTTCCCTATTTATTGTACTAGGTCAACCCAGTCAACCCTATACATTTTTCTAGCCACTATTCACTATACTAGATCAATCCAATCAACCTTGTACTACTTTTAGGCCCTATTCACTCTTTTAGCAAACTTTATTCAATATACTAGGTTGACCCAATCAACCCTATATAGTTTGCACATCACATTTTCTATGCTTGGTTGACCTAGTCAACCCTATATTGTTTTCTTCCTTACGTGTTTGTTGATCTAGTTCATTGTATTTCCTTATTATAATTTTGTTAATTTTCCTCAAACATCATGTCTCATATTATAACCTTTCTAAACAACTTGAATCCATTTAAATATTATATGGGGTTCTCTTTGACTTTTCTCTTTTCCTATATTTTCTTCCCCTTTTTACCTATTGAGGCATCTTGCAATGCCCATCCACACATTTATAAAGCCTTTGGGTCATATTATGAAGCCCACCGAAATATCATTTCCTACTTTGGGGAATCTTTTGATTCTATTCCCTAGATCCACTTACCCTTTGGGGCATCTTGCAATGCCCACTCTTGTTTTCCATTACATGATAGCAAACTAATTTAACTCCATAAAACCTTTTGAGACACATAAGCTTGTCTCTCATGTGCTCATGATTGATATAGTCATTAGTGTAGGATCCTTCCCTTCTTTTCATGCTTTTTATCTACATCTATCTAATAGTTTTTATAGGTTACTTACATAGGTCTTTCCCTCTACAACAAGTTCCTTCTTTTCACAAACCTTTAGTCCTCCCATTTGGTCTTTTAGTTTCTTGATGTACCATAGTCTTATTTATCTTCTCATATTTTCTCTTTTTGACACCCCTTGGGTTTTTTTTTTTGATTTTCTTCATAATACCATGGATAAGACCCAACATTCCTCACAAAAATTCCATCTTTTTTCTTTGCTTGCTTTATATTTCACTTGATTATTGGTACCCCATGGGTTTATCTTTTATGAAGTTGTAGTGTAAGACCACGGATAGGACTTGAGCTGCCTCATAGAATTAATATCTTTTCACATTTTCACATCCTTGTTCTAAAACATTATTTTTTTCTTCTTTTTTTAGATGGAATTTTCACAAACAATCTATGTTAGCATGTTTTCCTCCATTTCCCTCATTCTTATGATAAGGAATCATGCTTTACTGTTAGTGTATCCTTTATTTTTACCCTTTGTCACATTTTTTGTGATTTTAAGTAATTAAAACTATTCCATGTGTCACTCCTCTTTATTTCCCCTTTCTTTCACTCCATATTAGATAAAATAAGTTCAAAGTCAAGATATCACTTTTATTTCACCTATATTTATGAGACTCTTAGACACCTTGCTCTTTGAAGTTCTCTCTCTTAGAAACCAAGTCCTTAGTATTCAAATAAAATTCATCTTTAGTACCCATGTTTGGTTTTCCAAATCAATATGGAGGAGGAATATAAAAATCCATCAAGAAATTTAAAAGCCAAATCATTTAAAATAAAATATAATGATTTACAAAATTCAACATACAAATCTCAAAAGTCATCACATCAAAAGACATGATTACAAGCACATCTCCTTCCTCCAATCAAAGCTCAGACTCCATAGTTGGCCTCACATAGATCCAAGGTCCTTTGGGGTGTGATAGGCTAGTAAATTGGAATAAGGTAATTTGACAAACTTTATGGTGCTACCTACTTTATCATTCAACTACCCAATCTTCATAGTAGACCAATGACTCTATAAGGGTTCCTAAGGAATGGGGAACACTTTGTAGGAAGGAAGGTCCATTTCAATTTTCATGCATATATCCTTCATGGTATGATATATATACTTAATTTTTTAACCTAAGACTTGGGTGGCTTTGAGAAGTTATTTAGAGTCCTTAAGGTCAAAAGTCCTCTTATTTTAACAAACCTAATTTTAGTATCTTGACTTTGATAAAGATTTCCTCTACCTTGGTTTTTTCTTCATTATCCCCTCTACCCATTTCATTTACCCCTTTTATAGGAAAATTTTTATTCCAAATAAATTTTACCTTATTCTTTAATTCTTTTTTTCCCTCTTAAAAACACGATATCACTACTTTATTTCAGTTTTATCTATGTTTACAACAAAACAACATGTTTGAGCAACTATGGATTATCTTCTTTCTTTTTCACATTAAAATTACATTATTATACTTGTCTTACTTTCATTTTTACCATTTATCATTATTTTACTATCTTACTATCATGGACACCTATGTTTGTACCTTTTTCCATTGTTGAGTGAGGTTGGCATTTTTTACTTCTCATTCGACAATGTTGTTTTCCCTTTTATGCACCTTTTTCCATTGTTATGTGAGATAAGGATTGTTACTTATCCCACTTCAATGTTGTTTTACTATTTTTCTTCTTTTTTTACCATTTATTTATTTGATTTCCATCCTATTTGACATATATCCTTGGTTTGATTTGGTGAGTTTGTCTTTCTTACTTAAAGATAACTTGTTTGAGTTTTTGGCTATTTAGTAGTCTTGGATTTTTAGTTACCCAATTTACTCTTATTGTTTGACTTGGTCATTTGGTTTAACATATAAATTGTCACCCCTTCTTTCAAAATTTTCTAGGTATGTCCTATCTTCATAGCACCATCTATGTTGTCTTTTTTTGCATTTGTTTGTTTTTGTTATTTAGTTTTATATTCTTTGGTTTGTTGAACGTAGTATCTACGTCCTACACAATCAAAAGTAATAACACAATATTAAACCATCTCATGATAAAGGAAATTAAAGGTATGCATTGCATTTAATTTTTAGTTACTTACTTTTTAGTCATTTACTTTAAGTTATTTATGCTTTAAAATAAGAAAACTTCTTTTAGCATGAACATTGTGTGTTACTATGTTCTTTCTCAAAGCACCATCCTCTATTTCACCTTAGTGACATGTGATGATATTTGAGTGGGGAATATATATAAACATAGTATTTTTAAACTTTTATCCAATAATGATGCTTTACATCTTGCAGGAACCTATCAAGACTCAATCTCTCTTAGTGCATACCTTAAGGGGTGCATTGAGAAAGGGGGTAGGAAGACCTTTGGTGATTCATAGGATTATTATCCCTTATTGACACTTATTAAAAATAAATCCAAATACTAAAACCATCCCCTAATATTTTATTCCTCCCTTTTACAATGCTATCTTTTTCCTCTTTTCCTCACCGTGATCCCTTTTCACTAGTTGACTGTACTAGGTGGACTAGGTCGACCCTATATAGTTTTAACCTTTGATTATTTTAAAAGGTAAAATGTGTTGACCCTTTACTATTTTTTTGTATTTTTCACTTAGATTCTCATTATCCCTTTGGTGTACCTAGTTTAGGACCTAGTGATTTATCTTTTGAACACATACAGGGTTAACTAAGTTAACCCCACACAGCTGACATATTCAAAAGGATTTAGGGTGAGAACCAAATATAAATAAAATATAATTAATAATTATATAAACATTAAATAAAGTGTTATTATTCACTCATACTTCTTTACAATATTCTCTTCCATAATTTTATTAGAGGATTCTTAGCTTAGGGTTTCTACTTGGAGAATCTAGTCTTGTGGATAAGTCTTGGATGTTTTGGATTTTTTAGTTATCCTTATAAACAAAAAAAAAATCTTAAAAATCCCCTTTGGCCAATGAAGAGGTTGAGTCTCGATGGTAGGTAAGTATATTCTAAATTTGTTCTCCTCTCTTTAGTAGATAAAAGTAACATAAGTATTGTCTCGAATAATATTACTCTTCATATTCATTGTATTAGGTTATTACTCATACTTAGATTAATTGAGATTATCTTATACAAGTTTTCATTTATTTACTAGCCCCTCTTGTTGTGGCACAAGCTTTGGTGTGCACTATATTATATTTACTTTCTTATTTATTATATCTAGAGTGAATATTAAACCTAGGACTCTTGTAGGGTTATTGCATGATTGTGTTAAACTGTAGGATTAAGAACCCTTATTAGAATGGTTTATTTTAATGAGTGATCCCCTAGTAAAATCTAGTGGATCCCCATATTGGTCATTCTCCCATTAACAAATGTATTCCCAATCAAAAGTTTAGGTATGCTTTATCTTCTTTGATCCATTATTGATTTATAGACATGGTGCATTTTTGATTGCATACAAAATGCACTTAGATCCCTTTTTCACAAAAAAAAATTTAAAATAATTTACTCTTGGGTATTTTTTGACACCCACTTTCTTCAAAAGAATTAATTATACATATTTTTTGTTTTAGATAAAATGTTTGAAATAATGTGTACTTAGAATTTTTTTCCTTTGAATAAAATGTCCAAAAGAATCATATCCTCAAAAAAATTGCTCAAACATTTTCCCTAAAATAAATCTAATACTTATCCAAATTTTAGAAACAATTTCTAGGAAAGAAGAAAAGACTTAGCTTTTGTCTCAGATAAAATGTCTGAAAGAATTAGGTCATTTAGTAATTTTGTTTCAAATAAAATGTCTAAAAGAATTCTCAATAGTTATCCAAAATAAAAAGTCCAAAATAATGTAACTTATCCAAATAAAAACCTAAAATAATATTCCAAGTAAGGACTTATCCAAAAAAAGGTTTTTTACTTAACCCTTTTTTATCTTATAGGCTCTTCTAGATTTGTTCATGAAACTATTCAGACACCATAAAAACATACTTGCATTCATCCACTAGCAATGTTGAGCCTATTTCTAAGCCATTTGATCTACTCAATTGGGACCATGTTAGGCTTATTCTATGGTCTAGGTGAAGCTTGGTATGTGGGCCTAAATGGCCAACATAACCCAAACTCCTTGACATGCAATAAGTTTTTGCTTACTACTATAAAATAATGTACTAGATGAACCAAAGCCATAGCCACAAAAAATTATAGATCACAAGATGTGGTTCACTTCTTGGAGGAACACATAAGAACTATATTTGGCAATCCTATTTCTTTGGTTTGTGATAATGGATTAGATTTCATATTAGTATAATTTACTAAGTGAGCATACAACAACTAGATTATTATTAGTTTAGCTTCTAATTTTTATCCTTAAGGAAATAAAATGGAATAATCATTAAATAATAATGTAATAGATGTAATTAAGAAATTAACTAGGGATAAGCCCAGAGACTAGCATAATTTATTAAATTATGCTCTTTAGGTGAACCAGACTAGACACAAGGAAGCTCTTAAGGCTTCACTTTACCTATTGGTGTATGGATGAAAACCAATATTCCCTATCGTGTTTAAGCTACCCACTTATTAGTTTATGAAAGGATACATGAAACCAAATGATAAAATAGAATCAAGACTATTAGATATAATAGGAATGTTAGATTCAAGGATGGAAGCCTTACAAGCATTGAATAAGCACCATGATGTGGTTAAAAGGTGGTTTGATAAGAGAATAAAAGTCAAAGCATTCATGATTTTAGATTTAGTGCTACTTTTGGATAAAGTCCATGAAAAGAAAGTAAAATATGACAATTTTGTCCCAGTATTGATTGGACCATACCATATATCATAGATCATGGGCAATAATGAATTTTATCTGAAGGATTTATAGGGAAATGAACATTCCTGTCGAGTTAATGGGTATTTTTTGAAACACTACTTTATGGATATATCAATTAAAGGGACCCTAAACAGATGAAGCAAATGATTTTAGATGTAGAATTATATTATATTTCATGCCTTCTAGACTATATTTTAGTCATTTTTAGATTAGTTTCTATGATTTTTAGATTAGTCATTCTTGATTTTAGTATTTTTATTTCATTAATTAGTTTGTAGCTTTCTAGATTATTCTTTCATGATTTCAATATTTTGTTTTCATAGATTAGATTTTATGATTTTTAGATTAGATTTTAGTGCTTTCTTAGTTAATTTCCATGATTTCTTAGATAAGTTGTTCTTTTCTTTCTCTAATGACTGAAATTGTATTTGCTTTGATGATAACCAAATTAAAATCCAGACCAACTAAGCTTATGACTTGTAGAAAATGGGAAAATTAAAATATATGAAATTTGGGACTAATTAATATATTACATACATTTCTATGTATTTTAGTATTTAGGATGAAGGTAGGTAATAATGTATTATTCTAAATGGTGTCACAATTGAAAACTTTTACTAGACTTTTGGAAGTTGCTCTCAGAGTACTTCATACATATTTAGAAAGTTTTCCTATTTTATTGGATCAAATACACTTATCACATTAAATACCTATTGGAACTAATAATTATGGGTATAGAAGTGGTTGATATAGATGTTTTACTAATGATTTATTTTATAATTATACCATATCACTAGGGTTCTAGATCTTTTTTTTCCGTTCAAGAATAAATGAGAAAAACAAAATAAGAAGAGAACCAATGATTTCAAAAGAGTAAAAGAAAATCTAAATAAAATAAAAAGGCTTTCATGATGAAATAAGGTCAATGTATTACCCATCATAATTTTGAAAAATAATGGAAAGAGAAGAGAAGGAGCCTAGGATATCTCTGTAAGGGATATAGATGCCTGGCTAGTAGTAAAGCAATTCCTGAGCTCCCCTTGAGTTAATGAGCTTAATAGATACTAGAATGAAACCTATAGCCTCATTAATTTTTTTTAAAAACACATCATAGCAAGGCTTAAATAAACTAGATTTTTTACACACATAAATCTAAGAAATTAGAAGGCATGTATGTTGTGTGAATTAACTTGGGAGTCTCTTTTAGGTTTATAATTTAAGTATTTTTCAGTGACACATTTCATGATTGATTTAAGATTTCAAACCAAAGTTTTGTGTCCTTGAATACTTGAATATTCCCCTTGTAAGTCACCATATGTTTTACTCAACATCCCCTTTTTTTCTATAGGAAATGGGGACCCACCCTTTTTTAGAATGTAGTCTTGACTTTGATCCCCTCTTCTTTATGTTTTTGTAAAATTCTAGGAAAAGACTGACTATTGTGCTTTCATACTTTATCAAGATGGAACTGGTGTTGTGTTCTCATAAACTATATTTATTATTATTTTGGGCTTATGTTTTTGGGCTTATCCTTATTGGAAATATGCAATTCATCTTTGTTGGGTATTTTATCCATTACCTTCTTCAAGGATACTAACCTCTTTTAGACTTATTATTGTGGGCTCTTTTTTTTGTAGAGTTATTTATTTTAGCATTTTTATTTCACACAATTTATTTGATGGTATTTGGTCTTTGGACTATTTTCCTGATATAATTTATCTATGAGAATCTTGCCAATACGCTTTTACCCTATGAAGTAGACCCTTCAGACTTTTATTATGGGCACTTTGCCTTATGAAGTAGACCCTTTAGACCTTTTACACTTACCCTTCAGGATAATTGTCATGGGAGTTTTACCCTACGAACCTACCTTTTGTATTTTTTGAATTAACCCTTTAGATTTTTTGTCAAAATATTATTCTATTGGACTTATCTTTTTTGGGATTTCATCTTTAGAACTTTTGTTCCCCAAGAATTAGTCTTTTATTTTATTGTGTCAAAAAATTTATCCACAATAATTTCCTCCTGATAATTCCCCCACTCCTATTTATCCAAAGCAATTGGAGTTTATTGGACTTATCTTAATCAGATAAATTCCTCAAGTAAATTGAATTATTTTAGACATTTTTTTCAAGACATTTTCCATAGGCCAACTTATTCTTTCAAACTTTTCTCTATTAGACATTTCATCTCACAAAATTTTTTTTTCATAAAATTTTATCTAGAATAATCTTACCAAAACAAAAGGGTTAGAACATACCCTTAAAATTTTAAGGACATACCGTTTAAACTTTTTGTAAAGACCCTTTAGACTTTTATAATTTCCTTTCAGCTTTTTTTGTCATATCCTTTTTTCTTGATGAACTTACCCTTAGGCCTTTTTGCATTGACCCTTCCCCCTATAGACATACCCTTTAGGACTTCTATCTTAGGCCTTTACCCTATGAAACATACCCTTCTAGACTTTTGTCTTAGGCCTTTTCCCTATGATGTAGACCCTTCAATCATTTTCACCATGAAGTAGACCCCTCAAACATAATGGGCTTACCCTTTAAGTTTTTTATCAAGGGTAATTTTCCCTACGAGCTTATCCTTTAAGAATTTTTACGCATGTCAATTCCTTTGGATTTTGTGTCATGGAAATTTTGTTATTGAAAATAACTAGTGGGCTTTGTGTCTCAGACATTTTTTCCAATGAAAATTTTCCTTTGGTCCCTTTTGAACATACCCTTTCGAATTTTTACCATGGGTATTTTATCTAATGAAATAGACTCATTGGGATAATTGCTTCAAACATTTTATCTGAAACAATTTCCCTGATGATACACATGCCCCATAAAAAATGCCTAAAATAATTCCCCTACACAAAATGGCTAAAATAATAGCCTACTACCAAGATGAATAAACTAAAAACCCTACAAAATTTCCAAATGTCACCCCTACAGTCAAGCACTTTATTATATAAATATGCTAAGTCGTTTTATGTTCATGTTTATAGGAATGAACCCAAAAGTTATAAGTGTCAGCCTCACAGAGATTCAAAAGGTCAAACACCAAGATCTGATGGTGCATATTAATTTATGTAATAGAGATCAAATGATATGAGATTGATGGAGACATATCAAAGGTCCTAAAATAATCAAGAATATACCACATGACATAAATACATTCAAGATACAACTATAAGGTACTCAAAGATCTCATGGAGTTTCCAAGTGGCATTCTCACATTTCATCATGCATAAAAATTAATGGTGTGACCACCCCAAAAATTCAAGCCATGCATCCTTAAAAGGCTAAGACATTGTGCATGCATAATTTTGTAAACCGTGCATATATATTTGAATTTTTGTATGTAATTTAAGCTAAAACTAAAAAAATGCCCTCATATTCATACACATTTACATGTTTTTCATGCACAGGTAGATGTTGCATAGATTTTCCAAAGCTATTTTGAATTTATAACTACAAGTTAACTCTTATATGGTTTTGAACCATAGTTAGAACTCATGTTATAATAATCACATGTAATGACCTTACATGATCTTATAGGATGAGATGACCCTTTCCCCATGTTTATATAAATAATTATAATCAAACATAGATTTAGGGTTAGAGAATTTAGAATATAGGAGAATCATTAATATTGATGATTATTTAATGTGTTCGTGTATTTTATTTTCAATTTATGTGTAATTAATTGTTACTTCTTTGGTTGTATGTTTTAATAACCCTCAGTGTACAATAGATGCAAATGGATTATTGATTATTTTGATTGATGGATTGATCTATAGATGTGTAATAATTGTTGAAATATTGGTAAATATATTTATTAAGTTCAAATTGATAAATAATTTTGAATGTGCATGAGTGTTTTATTTTATGTTTTTTTTGTGTGTGTAAAAATTGCCTCAAATACTTCACTAACCTGAGCCACAATCTCTTGATTAAGGGTGTGCAACAACCACCCTAAAAGGAACAACATTTGTTTGAGGCTTGTTAATTTCTTACATCATTATTTATTTGGACTTCTTAGCCATGTCTGACTACGTGTGTGAAAATTGATGATAGATACATGCATAGGTTTTGAAACCACTTGTCCTCTGAAAAACCATCCAAGGAATTAGATTTTGAAAACCATAGAGATTTATTTTTTACCTTAGCCTTCCCTATTTTTTTTGAGTTTGTTTTGAGATATACCCACTCTATATTAGAAACCAACTTCCCATTCAACTCACATAGAGATTCACTACCCTTATTTGGAATTGCACCTCCATCCAAAAACCTTATCAACAACCTGCATGCCCTACATGCTATTCCATCAATAAGTTGTGACAAACCACATACCTAAACTCATGACCTAGAGTGGAGTTTATCTTTATTAATATCCTAAAACATTGGAGGCTATCTCATTATGCTATGGTGTACATAAAACTGACATCAACATTTTCTTTCAATGGCCAAAGCTGGAAAAGATGCCTAAATAGGAATGTCTAGATTTAGTCTCAATCATATTTTGATCTATAATAAAATTATGCAAATGAAGGAATGTGCATATATATTCTCTTACAAAAATAAAAATCCCAAACTTTAGTACCACATTTCAATGCAATAAGCCAAAATCAAATCTAAAAAAGATAATTCTAATTTGACATTGTAATGCCTAATTAAACAAAGCCTTATCCAATAGGGAAAAATATATAAATGAATGAGCTTAGGATTTAATGGTTGAATAAAGTATATAAAAATTCAAATATCAGTACCTCAAATTTATCTCCAATGCCCCTCTCTCATATTGTCTATCCTCCTCCAGTGCCAAAATTAGATCTAAAACAAATAAAGATAAAAAAACCTTTGACGTATAAAAATAGAAAATAATGCCTTTATATTTCTTAATCCTTGGAAATAAGAAGAATTCATTGAAATAATGATGCATTTATCACTCAAATATTTTATCACTATTACAAAAAGTGGCTTCAAATCTCTCCAACATAGAAACATTCCAATGCCTCATTTATCCTTTGTAATACTAGAAAATTTGAAACATCCAATGCCTTATTAGATCTCTTAAAAGAAATCAATGCCTCCTATATTCTATATATCTCCATGAGCAAAACAAAAAGCTTCAAAAGTAATGAAAATCTTTGAAATATTTAAAAAGTATTAAAAAGACCACTAAGATCTTTTTTCATTCCTCTCTTCTATGCTTCATCTCTACAAAAAGAGAAGTAATGGAAAGGGAAGTTGAATAAAATTATCTAAAAATTGTAAGATAATGGATGGTTTAAATTTGTTTAGGGATCTAATGCCATGTTATGAATGGTAAAGGCATTATAACCCAAGAATCTTAAGTGTTAGCAACAAAACATCACACAAGCCAGCCCCAGATATGATATGAAAAAATAAGGAAAATCATATATTATTCAAATGAAGCATTCTAGTATAATATAAAAAATCTTGCATATATGAGCAAGGAAAAATGTTAAACTAACCTAACTAGACAATGTGGGATAAATCCTCACATGGACAAATTCACTACAAGATGAAATATCTAGTTAATACACTAATAAACATGAGAAAATACATGAAATGTATAGTCTAACATTCACTAATTACCATTTTATCCTACCAACCACTAAATATAGTAAAATCCAAAATAAAATAAAATAGTTTAACCTCCAAAATAAACCTCCTTTATATAAAAAAAACTCACGCAACAACTTAGTATTCCTTGTGTAGTTTTTTCCATGGTTGTAATAATTTTTAAAAGATTTTGATAAAAATGACTAGAATTGACAATGATCCCCATGATCGACATCGATCTATTAGGATCAACATCAATTTATGCCAAACCTTACCTTTGGAAAATAATAGTTAATTTTAACCTAAAGGCTGAAATAATTTTATTAGACAATTTACAGATGATTACTCAACTCCCTATTGTCAAGATGCATTACAACATTAGATCCTCAATATCCATCTAGAGGCCAAATAACATTTTATCAATCTCAAGATTATCATAGGCTTGCAGTGCTTTCAAAGTATGCTTATTTAATTATTTATCATAGTTTATAACTATCCATTTTGTTCTATATCTCTATTAAACATATTTTTCACCCTTGAATTATCTTAAACCTCTCTAAACCATCATTTAGATTCTTATTTCCAAGGTGTTATTTTTATTTGTCATAATCAACATTGATTAATTAGAATCAAAATTGATCTTATAGAATCAACATCAACCCATATTTAATCCTTTATATTTTAAATTTGATACTAGTTTTGTTAGGACATCTAATTTATTCTTATTCTTTGTTCCCAAAACCATGGACTCTATTTGTATATGACACTTCTAAAACCCTCACATGAAGTTAATAACATTCCTAATTTATCAATCATTCCTAAATATCTCTAAACCAATTAAAGTGATATTACATTTGAGTGAGGGCTTTGTACGATTATGTATTCCTCTACCTTAGAATCTATCTCTAACCAATTAAAAGTTATAGAAGAAGATGTAGATTCTACAAAAAATTATTGGTATGATCACCTTGACCATAGCAATGAAATATATGAAGATTAGTTAAAAATATTTCAATATCATGTCTGTATAATTATATGTATCTTTGAATTTATTTTATAATTATTATATTATTAATTACTTAAATAAGTGGGATGACATCCTTGTTATGAAGTTCATTACTTCTTGGGACTGGTCTAGCACCAAGAAACTCACTATCATATCCTATTAACTTAATCTTGTCCAAATTTTCCCATGTGTGTAGGTAGTCTTTCCTATCAAAAAATGAACTCTCACAATATCTTGATAATTTTTTTGAAACCTTATAAGTCATAAGTACATTTTAAACCCTACATTTCTATTGATTTTTTACCAGTTAATTTTATAAAAGGAATGAATGAAAAACTACTTAAATGCCAACATCAGACAACATTCATAACACCTTGAGACACATTTTATTATTAAGTAATAGCATTTTTCATCAATAATATTATATCTACTTATCAATTTACAATGATTATTATCTTTCATGATATGATTCATGATATCATTGAAGACTATGTAGATAATATTTTGGCAAAATCAAGCACTAGAGCATATCATGTTATTGTACACCACATAAAAATTGAATGATTTAGAGGATACAAGGTTTATATCAGTCCAAATAATTTTTTTTTTGGGTTATTTTATGTAATCTTTTGGGATTTTTTTTTATCATAATGAGGTATAAATGTGTATATTGAAAAGGTCACAACTATCACAGAAATGCCACCACTAATAAACCTCAAATAGTTTTTAGTTTGTAAGGTAAAATTAAAGTCATATTGAGTTTCATATCATAGCTTGAAAAAACATTTCATATTTTCACATTTATTCTAAAAAATAACATTATTTTTAATTGGAATAAGGAATACAAACAAGAATTTATAAATCTTAAACACTATCTAGCAATTCCACTTGTCATGATGTCACCAACTCTAGGAAAACCTATACTACTATATATTTGATCAACACAATATGAATTTAGGGAAATTTTATCACAACCTAATGAATATGAAATAAAAAGAGTAGTTTATTATCTTAGTATAACCTTTGAATATTATGTACTAAAGTATTCTAACTTTAAAAAATCATGTCTAGTAGTTTTTTTATCTCCCAAAAACTTCCACATTAAATGAACAATATTCCAAACAAAATTATTGACAAAGTTGATCCACTTAAGTATCTAATTTCAAAATTAGATATAATAGAGAGAGTGGCTAAGTGGGTCAAATTATAAGTGAGTTTGATATATAGTATATCAAATAAAAATATATCATAGGCAAAGTACTCATAGATACCTTGGTAGAATCATCATTAATGGATGCCAATTATCTCCTCATGGATTTTTCATAGGAATCAATCATGTACTTAAATGAATAGTTAGAGTGGCAATTATACTATGTTGGGTATTTCATAATTCATGTATTAAGGGAAGGTATTTTCATCAACACTCCAAATGGTGATCTAATTCTGAACGCATTTCAAATAGTATTCCTTTGTACCAATAACATAGAATAATATGAAGCTCTTATTTATACCCTCCAACTCAAAATTTAGTGTAATGTAAAACATCTCTTAGTTTTAGGGATTCTATAAATTTTTTTAAACAAGTAACTAATTAATACCAAGATAAAAATGATAAACTAATTCATTATAAATAGATGGTGGATAATATTAAACAATGATTTTAGTCCATATAAAATGAATCATTTACTCAAGTAAATAATAGGGTAGCTAATGTCATGGCCACATTGATAGTCACAATGAGTTATTTGTTGAGCAATTGATGTGTCAAACATATGATACTCTCAAATATAAAATTTTCTAAAAGGTTATTGGTCCTACATCCCCTTCATACAAAGGTATATATACATACCCATATAAAAATGTAGTCCTCAATTTATCCAAAAATCACAATAAATTATTCATCCAAAGATCTTATCATGTTACTATCCTTGAAAATACATTGTACCATAAGGGTAATGATGGAACTTTATTATGGTGTTTATACTATGAAGATCCAACCTTAGTCATTAATAAAATTCATAATATCATTTGTAATGTTCTTATTAGTTGCATGTTACATAAAAATAAACTTATAAATTTTGGATATTACAAGCTAATAATGGAAACTGATTCATGCCAATATGTCAAGAAATGCATCTTATACCAAAAACATGGTGACCTTATTGAAATTACATCATAATATTTCCAACCCATTGTCTCTTTATGGCCCTTATCCACATAGTGGTTAGACTTAATTTTATAAATAAATCCCAACTCTTCTAATTGTCATAATCATATAATCACCACCACTGAGTACTTTTTTATGTCAGTCAAATCTATTTTTTAAACCTATGTAGCTAAAAAACAATTTTTCAAGTTTATCCTAAATAATATAGTTTTTCATTATAGTATTCCCCTTATACCACTATATCCAATAATGATAAGTCTTTGAAAACAAAATATGTCAACAGACTTTTCCAAGCATACCATATTAATCATAAATGGTCCACACCATATTATCCACATGGTAATGGCAAAGTGGAGGCATCAAACAAAAATATCCTCAAAATCCTAAAGCACATTGTCAATGATGTTGGTGATGATTGGAATTTATATCTTTACCCTATTTTCTTGGCTTACCATACTAGAATCCACACACCCATATTGGTAACCATGTATTACCTTATTTATAAAATTGAATCCATTTTACCTATTGAAGTTAATCTTCCATCATTCTAAATCTATCTACAAAACATTTTTTATGAAGAAGAATATCACATCTCAAGACTACATGAGCTCAATTTCTTGGATTATAAATGTCTTAAAACCCTTAACCATCTACAATACTATCAAAAACATATCCATCATATATACAATAAAAAAATGAGAGTAAGAGAGATAAAAATTAGTCATTCTATAAGAAAACCAATAGGACATAAATGTTGATCACAAAAATTAGGGCAAGTTTAGACATAACTGGTTAGGTTCATACATCATCATACCAAATATGGATTAGGTACTTAGAAAATAACAAAAAATAAGGATAAAGGCTTGATAAACCCATTAAAATCATGCACCTCAAGAACTTCTATGCATATACATATTTAGTGTTTTATATATATGTACCAAAAATAACTCAAAAAAGGAGGCAAAATAGAGAGAAAAAGCAATTCATCTAAAAATGAAAACCATTGTTATGGTGCTTTGGACAAGTACCATGGTAAAAACTAGTTTCTAGTGCCATGTATATGCCATTATCTATATGTACCATAGTTACTTGGGTGCATCCCCTAACATTATCCATTTTTATATATCCTTATTCATTTATGTATATCCCATCCTTTTAGTTGCATATAATGTTTTAATTTAAGGTTTGATGTTCATGGTTATGTGGCTATACCTTTACTCATTTTTTTAGTATATTATTTTACATAATACTTAGATAAATAAATAACCCATAAAAATGAAACTTATCCATAAATAAACCCTATCATCTATCATCATTTTAGGAGGGAATCATTCATCTAATCATCATCATCCTACCTAATATCATCACTTTTTATCTCTTCCCTTGTTGGGAGAACTACATTGTCCTAAGGTTTGTGCAAAATATGTAGTCAATGCTCATTTAAATGTATCATCTAAGGTCATCTATTACACCATCACCGAAAAATAAAATCATGTTCAAAAACATTAAAAATTACCAAAAAATGCAGAAAAACACAAAACCAATCTAAAAATGATGAAAGTTCCCTTAGTCAATGTATCCTACTTATCCTTTACATAAATTAACTATCAAAGGATTAATATTGTTAAATATATCATATCTCAAAGGATTTTAATCTATCCAAAGACATAAAAATATATATTTGTTTACTTGTTTGACATTTAACTAATTTTTTATTTGTAAAAATTATGTGTTGCAGTTACCTTATTGTACAGTTATTTTTTTTACTTTCTCATTTGTTTTCTTTAATTGGTTTCATTGTTACAAACACTATTTTACTTGTGTTCATTATTTATCTTTGTTGAGTCTCATCACAAGCATTAAAAATAGTGTTATTATGATCCTCCATATCATGATCCACTAAGTCTTTCACTTGTGACTATATTAGTCCATACATGCATAACACAATAGATATCACGGTTTTTCCATACTATTGATACATATTGTCTTACACAATATAAAACTAAAGGGTAATAAATTCATGTAATAAATAATGTTAGTTATTATTTTCTAAAATCCAATAAAATCCTATAAAATGTATCTATTCCCAAAATCACCATCAGTACCTCAAATCCAAACATATGTCACATCCCTAACAAATGCCACATTATTTAAATAATAACCATTTAACTTCACCATACATCCCATAATCACCTCTATCTACCATAAGTAAATCAAATCCATGTTATTTGATCATGTGATTAATATTCATTAAACCATGTAATGAATTAACTTATTTTTATGCTTTCTCATGAATCAACTAAATAATTCATTCATAATAATTTCTTAATATTTCCATTTATTCCCTTGTACATGCTTATTGGGACTACAAAAATCACAAAATCCATCATTTCTCTCATTAATAAATTAATCAATCAGTACATTAGTCAATCCAATTCATGCTCATAGATTTTCAATGAGATATATGATTTCAATTATTTGTTCCTTGAATATACCATTGCTTGGGTAAATCATTCCATCATCAAAACTAATCAAAATGTGCAAGAGTTATCTTAACAAGGTTAGTTATATCCATGATTTTATCTCATTTATCATCCTAATATCCATTAAATAATTTTATCCTATTTTAAATTTATATCACCTCATTATCACAACCCTCGTCATACTACTAATTCATCATATTATTTAGTATCTTTATTTCAACTTGCAACTCATTCCTATAAAACTTTATCAATCATCCTTGGAAAATTTGGAAAAATTATTTATCCTTTTATATCCTATAACATAAGATCTTGATACATAATTCTCATATTAACCCTTATATGTATATATTTATTTGGGGAGCAATCCATGTGTGTGGCTTAGAAAATGAGAGATTTTATTTTTCTAATCATATTCCTAGCATATATCTGCTCAGTAAAAATAATTTTACATATGGATACAATCATGAAAGAATTTTATTAACTCTTAAATCCATATAAATGTTGTTGTTAGAAAAATCATTTATCCATATATTTATATATCCTTAAATTTGAGTGTTTATTCTTTTCCATTATCACATACAAACAATTAAGGGGGCATCATTTACTAATTCAAAGCTACCTAGAGCATCATATTTTTTCTTTTTTTACACTCTAATTTTTATTTATTATTTGAAAAGGCATTGATTATTTTAGTAACAAAAACCTTTAAAATAAGTAAATGTGTTGAGATGTGTTTTGACATGACCAATAATAGGTAGGGTTTATTAGGTCCTACCTTTCCTAAAAGGAAGAAGATCTCATGAGGAAACTACTTCTCCAAGGTCTAAATGTACCAAGTTTTGATATGTTGGTGTTCACTAAGTTGGTTAATGTAGAATATTAATTGTAAAGTCCATGTGTTAATAATTAAGGATCATATTGATTCAATTAATACATTCATTAAGAGTTTTCACACTTCCTTGATCATACTTGTAGGGTTTAACCTTGGATAAAAATTAGATTTTGAAAAACTTGAATATAAAAGGTGCATCTAATTTCTATAATGTTTTACCAATTTCATAGATGAAACAATGTTATAATGGTGATAAATAACATTGAATAACAACAAAGGTAAAGTTTTAATTTAATATTAATTTTTTTTGAACTAATTGTCTAAGTTAACACACTTTTTACAATAAAATACAAAGAATAAGCATAAAGAGAAAGAGATCCTACTACTATGAAAATCAATGTGAGATTTATGATTAAAGACCTCCATTAAACCAATGTTTGGCTGAGTTAGACTTATCATAACTCTGACTAAATGTGATACAATAATCTATAGAAGAGAGGCTATGAGAAAGAAAGATCACAACCACCATCGATCATGCATATGAAAATGTCCACACACAATCCCAATAGTCTTCAAATATCAATATTTTAATTTTTTATTGAAAAATTTTAGATCCCACACACTCATCAAGATACAAAATTGAATTTAACAATAAAAAACTCCAAAAACGTAGAGAAACAAAACTAATAAAGAAAGTTGTAGATAATCATAAAAAGAAATTATCTAGTTCTTTATGTCTATTTTCCAATTCACAAATCACAAGCCTTGAGAAAGGCTTTTGAACTCATACTTATAAGACACCCAAAAAATATCAAAATTTAGGGATGCTTAGCTATAATTGTAGAAGTAATTGAATATTGAATGTTGTTTCAAAAATGTAGGTTATAAATTCTATAGGGCACAATCCTTATTTCCACATGGAAGTAAATCTCATCAGCCATATGTAGTTAGAAGTAGTTGAAAATGACCTATGACTACCATTGAAACTTACACATACACATCCTTGTATTAGAGAAAGATATTATTTATGGTGAATTTACCCTTTGTGTCCTTATATCTTCTCCAAAATGTAAATGCCATGATTTCATAAGTGTCAATAGTTGAATTCACCTTTGATTTGGCCATCTCTATTAGCTCTAGCTGACATTCTATCTTCACATTTTTCCATGGGTAATTGCCTTGTCAATTATAAATTTAATTCTACTCATAGTAGATTGCACTTCTATTTTGCATATAATAGATTAAAGCTAAGCCATGCACTTTGTCGTTGCAACCAATTTCCAATGCTTCTTCAAAATTACACTATTGTTTATCACATCCTTACCATGATCTAGATGTGTCTATCAATTTTTCACTTAGGTATGTAATCTTTATGTTCAATTATGTTCACTATGACAACTATTCTATATTTAAATATATTATTTACAACCACACTATGAGATGAAACCTAATTTTGCCATTGAATTTAAAATATAATCCCACCTCTTCTTATGATAGTTTCAATAGGATAGATAATCATCAAATTTAATCCAATGTCTTGTTGACACCATCAATAACATATATTCTATCAAAAAGTTCATGCTACATGATTGTTCCATGCTCTTTTGTTTCTCATCTTGGAATTGATATGCACTAATTTTTTTCACCATAATGAAGTGGGTTCTTTCCATGTGGAATCATCCTACTCACCCACATATCTGATGTGTTTAAAGATTACATGGACTACCAAGGAAAGTTGGTCACTAGGATCATGCCACTTAGTAGCATATTGCTCATTTACTCACTTGGAAGATTTCACTATGTAAAAACTCACCTAGGATAATGGGTTACAAGGATCATGCCACTTGGAAGCATCCTACTCATCAAATCGACCAGGGGATTTCATCATGTATAGATTCACCTGGGGTAGTGGGTCACCATGATCATGACACTTGGTATCATTTTGATGATCTGAAGAGTTGAATAATTTTGGATGAGATTGAAATTCTTAACTCCCTTAGAGTGGAAAAAAGATGCCACATGGCTCCAAGAAATATTTAAAGAATCAAATAAGTCATTAAGAAGTGTAAATTTGACATGTGGTTTTAGGATAAATTTAGAGAATAAATCAAGTGATAAAAACCTATTTTTAATAGGTTAGGTCTACTAGGGGCCATGAAAGATCTTAGGTGGCACAAAAAATACTTCAGGTGCCTGAGGAAAAATCCAAAAGGGTACAATCAATTTTTTTTAATTTATAAAAGTAAATAGCTATGTTTTAAAAATAAAATTAATAAGGTGGATAAATTTATTGAGGAATCCCCTTTAAATGAATTCAAATACATTTCTAAAGTAGATTTCAGCCATTTTTATAAAATTGACTAATTCAAAAGTTAAACATAAGAAAACATTTATCCAATTTAGAGAAGATTGAAGCAGAAATGGATCAAAAAGAGGGTTAATTTAACAGAATAAAGTAGCCCTTTCTTGAAGAGCCCTTGCTAGATTAAGACCATTTATAAAAAATGACTAAGTTAAAGGTGAAATAATCATAAACACTTAGCCAATTCTCACTAAACCAAAGTAGAAATTGGCTAGATTACTAAGGGAAAGAATGTAAAAGGATTCTAAAAAGTTAAATAACTTACATAAGTGTAAGTCAAATTTTCTCTAAAAGGGGGTTTTTAAAGCATTTTAAAAATGTGATTTTAAAAAGGTCAAGACCTTTAAGTTTAGGTAAATGTAATAAAGGGATTATTTAAACGTATTTTGGATTGTAAAATCCTACTTGGGTAGATAGGGTTAAAGATATAGAATTATAGGGCACAAGGCAAATATTATATCTATAGTAGGCCAATTAATGCACTAAACTTAAATGTACCATATTCTAAATTTATTAAATTAAGATAGGATATTAATGGAAAGTACAAATATGTTAGATATATAAATGACATAAAATAAAGTATTAGATTATTTTTATGATGAAACAATGTTGGATATATTATAGGAAGGATGAAGATAGGAAAATAGTTATAGATCAATCATCAAATTTTGGATCTAGTACATCTAGGTCTTTGGACACTTACATTAGCCTAATCTAGTTACATTGACATTAGTGTCCAATTTTCATGCTAGTGTATTTTATGGAACATGTACTCAAACAAGATATGATGACCTAGATGATAATGGGTTTGGATTTACCTTAACTCTGGTGCTCTAAGATCTAGGTCATGGAATGTCACTCCAAGTGAAATGGTAAAACTTTAGCTTTCTATCTTTAATGTGACCTTGGGTAAAAATGGGTTAGTAGGCACATAGTGTCAATATAACCCATAATTACCCCATTATCAAAGGGTTTTATTTACATATCCAATAATCCAATATAAATCCTTGGTATCATATAGTTGTCCCCTACATGTTGTATTGTGTGTGAATAATCCAATGTGTTTAAAGTAAGTAAAATAGTGACCTATCTTATCACTTGGAAAATGTGACATTATGACTTCTAAATTTAGATTTATAACTACACTATTTATTTTATTGATATCATAATATGATATAACAAAAAATCTTTTGGTAACTTGAGCACTTATTTAATGCTTCTTGATTTCTGATTTGGTCTGATTGCTAGGTGAGGAATGAATGAGGGCTGGTTTTTTATTTATACCAATCCTATCAAGATATAACTCATATTAAAATACTTAGGATGACCAATTTTAAAATTTTAATTTATAAATTAGATGACTTAATGGTATTGGAGACTTACAGTGGGCTAGTACAATAACGTTGATACTTTTGTCTATCCTAGACATTAGTGTCTAAGGATAAGGAGACCATGCATAGGATTACAACTTGTATACGTATAATATAAGTACATATTATGAATTATAGGAAAGATGAGATGTCTATGTCATAAATATAAGGTTTTTAAAACTAAGAGATAGGCTAAGAAGCATATGTGAAGCTTATGGAAGTAAAGCATGTATAGAGCAAAGAGGAATGCACATGGTCTAAGTTTGACAAGTGTACAAGACTAAGGTGATACATAGTCACAAAATATAATCTACATTTCCCCCCCCCCCATTTAATCTAATAACAAAAATTTTATATTGAAGGAAAAGAATACATACTTTGGCATGTATACACACCTTGTCTTTGCTTGAGTTGAAGTTGAGTGCTTTGTTGGAGTTGGATTTGACTATTTTATTGGTGACTGACATAAAACCAAAATCATATTATAGTGTATAATCAGTGGATATAATTTGGGTCAATAGTATTTGAAATAGATTTAAATTGATAGTTCAAGGTCTAATAGTACACCTATGTGCTGATGTAATAGCCTTGTGTATTAGAAAGTCATTTTTACAAAGTATGTATCATTATAAGGCTATGAAATTGACATTAGGATAAATATAGATTTATATTTAAGTGTATATATCCAAGAAGATAGAGAGAGAGGTTATAAGGCACTATTGACTATTTTAGCCACAAAGATACCTCAAACACCTATATACAAAGAGGGGTACATTTTTTTAGATCTGACTAGATAAAATCCCTTACAAGCATCTTCATGGTGTTTAGTTTAGAGGAAAAGAAGTGTGCTCAAGTTTACACTTGGATCATGAGAAGTGTGAATAGGGTTTCTATAGGTTGTGTTTGTAGATCCTTTAGGAAGGATTCAAGCACAAATCGAATATGATATAATTATAAGCCATTGGTTTTGGAGAGTTTTTAGACTATGAAGAAGATAAATTCATAGCTTCAAGATTATCTATAGGGTTCTCAAAGTTTAGTCAAAGTTTAATGAAAAAGCTAAAGACTTGGTATGTTTTCAAAGTTGGCCTTCGCACTTTTTTCCAAGGAAGTGGTATTCATATTTATTGTCAAAACATGATTCACATATTTTGAATCATGGATAGTCTTTACAAATCCTAAAGACTTCATAATATTTATCTAATCATTTTACTATTTGGGAAAGTGTGTCATAACTAGTCAAAAAATTTATGATGACAATTTTTGTGAAATATTTAGATCTTCAGAATAATTATTGCAAAGATAATTTATGTGAAGGATTTAGGTCTTTAAAAAAATTATTATGATGATAATTTTTGTGAATTTTTAGCTCTCTAAAATATTTTTATAAAAAAATGTACCACAAAATTCATGACATTAAATTTTTTAAATAAGAATAAGCTTGCTTTCATGAATATTGTGTCTAAATTTTTACAGAAGAATTGTAGGAAAAAGTTATGAAAGACAAAGCCCTAAATAAAACTTGTGAATCCTAGACTAAGTTTAGGTAAAAACTCATGAATTAGAGAGAATCCATTATTTTCATGAATATTATTTCAAAGATTTTTTGTTAAAGCTTTGTTATAATTTTCATGAAGGTAAGATGCATAAAAGATGAGTTGGAGCTTTTGTGAGATGCATAGACAAAAAAAATTTCAAATACCCATATCCAAGTGACGTGTGTGAAGATACAAACATAAAATAATACCATGTGTCCTTAAGAAAATGTAGTATATTAAATTTTATAGGTGTTTTCCCATCATGAAGACCTCCTTCCTAACTAGATCAATAGCATTAAAGTATCTCTAATAGGTTTGGGATCTATTATTGTAAATAAGATGGTGGTGGAGAAATCCAAAATTTAAGTCTCATTCTCTATGAATGAAACACACATTTTATGTGAAATAAAATCTGAGTATGATGTAAGAGGCTATGAGTGAGAAATTAATGAGGACTAAATGTGGTCTATAACTACCAATTCATGATTAAGCATGCCTATTACTTACCCAGAATGATACATGGGCTAGTTAGTACCATTTGGTCATAAGTTTCAACTATTAAATCCTATATCAAGAGGAGAGGTTAATTTCAAGAAGATAGGATGTGTCATAGGATGTTAATGAACTCCTATGCCACTTTTCATGAAACCACCATCAAGCAAAACCAACACATGTAGAATTGGAATCTAGGGTTGTTTTATCATTATTCTTTGAGGTTAAAACTACTCTCATGATTGGATGACAACCATCATAAAATTATAAAAATCATAATTCTCTCTCTTCTCTCTATTCTCACATCTATATTTTTAAAATTAAAGTTCAAAGGATCCACCACATGAGTATGGTGAAACCTTGCGCCTTTATTAAGCCCTTTGAATAAATAGATGACTAATTTTTACCTTCTTTTGATTATGTTTAATGTGTATTCATAAATAGTCAATATTATCATGTGATTATTCAATTATCCTAGTTTTTTGTCCTATTTTATCATATGTATGTAATTATAAGTCATTCTCGTAGGTTATAATTAGAGTTAGTGGAGATCTTTCCTCCATCCGAGTTGTGCATTGAATCTCTATCCCCTCTATAAAATATAGATATAATATGATCATATTAGGATTTGTGTAGTATTAATTAAAATTTATTGTTTATTTATGCACCTAAAAATGAGTGGTATTGGTCAAGAAATTTAGTGTATCACCTATTTTCTTTCCATGTTGAGTTTTTATCTCTCCCTTTTTCTTGGAGTCAAGTAGGTGTAACATTAGTCTCAGGTGTAGCATCAACGGAGATAGGACTCTCTATTTTTTACAATATGTTATTTGGGTGAGGGGACTTAAAAAATCATCTCAAAGGGTGTAACTCAAAGTGACAACTATTTTTGGCATGTCTAGTGGGACCATTTGATGATCCTTACATCATCTATTGAAGAGTTTTGTTGTGTTGTTTAATGAATATTTCCACTCAATTAAGCTTATTAAATGCCATTTTGACTCTATTTATCACCTCTAATATTTTAAGTAATTAGAGTGCTTATAAATATGTCTTGTGACACCCCATTTTATGAAAATATTGTTATTATGCCTTCTTATTTTCCACATCAAATTGAATATGTTGTCAATTTTATCCCAAATAACTCTATCTTCGTAGGATATCCTCATTCTCATAGCTTTTACCTCCCTCCCATCTCTACTCGTCATTTTTTTCAATAACTCATGATTATGATCAATAATTTGAAGGCTATGTTTTTCCTAATTTGTATTATGACCCTACTAGTCATCCCTAAGAAAGTCTTAGAGATATGTGTCTAGATTTTTAGATATAGTTTTGGGAGATTGAAAGAGAGCAAGAGTATAGTAGGAAATATAAAGAGTTTATTTATCAAGATTATCTACATCGTTAGGAGCTGAGTGAGCATGGACTACATCATGAGCAGTGTTGGGCTAGGTAGACTATAGTAAAATAGGAGAAAATGCATCAACTATGTATGGAACTACAAAAAGTGTAAAATCAATCAACCTCCTATATTGCTAGTTTCATACAATCTTCTGCTACCATATCTCACACTCAAACCACTCAAAATGAGGATTCCACATTCAATGCCCCAAGACTAATCAAGGAAAAACCTCCTAAGCTTATAAGTAACTCTCCTTTCTTTAATATCCCAAGTTTTATAAGCCTCAATTATTTCCAAGAGCATGTTCCTGTGTAAAATCGACCTATTGTCCCTCAATAACAACCCTCTAAAAATCCTATTCTTACTCAATATCTTAAAACTCCCCAACCATTGCAACCTTTTTAGACCAAACATCCTAATTTTAGGATGCTAACCCTTGTTAAGGCCACTCCTCTTGTATAGAATCAAATAACTAAGAGGAAAAGGTTCTAGAAGATAAGCCAAGAAAAATTCTATGATTTAGGACTGGTTATTCAACCCAAAAACCAATAATAGACCATAATGGCTCATATTCATCATAGAAATGAACATTCTCATCATACTTCATCATTCAAACCCTCTTACCTTCCCACCATCTCCCTTTTCAAAAGAGGAACCATTGTATGGAGAGAAAATAAATACCGTTTAGGTGAAAAGGAGGAAATTTCAAGTGAATATGATGAGGAAATAATTATTGGCAATCCTCATTGAGCCACTAAAGTAGAAATATCAAACCTACTATAAGATGAAGATGAGTATGATTTACTAGAGTTACAGAATAGTGAATAAATGGACAAGGGTGGAGAGGAATAATATTGTATTTATTAGGAAAAGTTGATTATTTATAATCAAGAGTGAATTTGGGGGAATGAATAATACCTCTTTTGGATAAATGAGATTCCATTTAGCATGGAAGAGGAAAAAATCAACATGGTTAACACGGATTTGATCCCAATAAGTAAGAAATGGTGTTTGAAGATGAGGCATTAAATTACCCTCATTAAGATGGTTTTTAGACTTCTAACATGCTTAGGGTACTTTCTTTCTCTATTAAATAAGAAGTAAATGCATTTCCTTGTACCCTAAGAGAATAATTTAAGAAGGATAGAGAGGTTACAACTATCAAATTATTTGATGGTATACCATATTATGTATTGGGGGAAGACTTTGAAGATGAAAAAAATCTCAAAAAGGAGCATGTGCTTTAAAAACAAGACCATAATAATCTCAAGATAAATTTTTAGGAACAATCACGTAATAATGGGTTGTAAGATACATTTAATGTCTTGAAAGTAGGTTATGTTACTATTTAAGCATACTATTGTCAGATTATGATTGAAGAGTGAAGCTTTAGAAAAAATCAATAAACAAGAAAGGGGAATACCATTAAGTATGCCTTTTGAAGGGTAAGGTTTAGTGGTTATTTATTGATTAGATATTTTAAATTTTGGATATCAACTCCTTGATGATCTTATAGACACTTGTATACTCTTGGAAGATAATGCAAGCATGTTTTGGTCTTAGATTGACATATCTATAGCCAATGCAAGTCACCTTGATGAAAATGTGCAAATAACCAAGTGGACCATTGAATTGGTAGATCACCCATAATTTACAGTGAGTGATTCATTAAAATTGTAAGAAACTCATGGGGTTTGTATCATCAAGATAGGTGTTGGCAAGCCACCAAAAGACTCATTAAAATTTAAGGGCATGTCTAGCCTAGATGAAACACTACCAAAATAATGGGATGATCTATCCTTAATTCAATATGGGCATAAGTGGGTGTTCATCATTGAATACATGTCTCATAAAACCAATAACATGCATCAACCTCCTAGGGAGCAAGAATTTACCATATTATGTTCATCATATAATGACATGCTTGTGCTTAATATAAGAGATCTAAGAGGATTTTGATTTGATCCAAGTTGGATAGAGGTATGTTGAAACATTTTACATAGTAGTTATCTATCTTTTATTTACCTAAGTGTTGATTCACATTTGTTTTGAGTAGGTCTAGTTTCTTTTCTCTTTCCCTAAGTGATTTGGCATATGTTTTTGTTATCCTTTGTTTCTCCATTGTGTGTATGTGTTTGAGGGAAATAATCTATATTTTTAGTGCATCGTAGGTTGGACCAATATGTTATATTTAGGTTTCCATATTTAAAATTATTGTGTTGATTTATTCCAAGAATCTATACCCAATTAATGAATCAAGGAAACTAGTCTAGGTGTTTAAATAAGAAAACACACAAAAAAAAATTCCAAAATTTTGGCTATTTTAGCCTATAAGAGACCTCACACACCTATATACAAATAGGGGTACATTTTTATATAACTAAATAGATATAATATCCTAAAATAATATTCATTGTGTCTAGTTTATAGGCATAGAAGTGTGCTCAAATTTCAATTTGAATCATGAGAAGAGTGAACATAGTTTCTATAGGTTGTGTTTATAGAGCCTTTAAGATGTCTTCAATCACAAAGAAAAAAATGTTAGATTTTTAGGAAATTGTGTTTTATACTATGAATAAGATCATTGAATAGCTTGAATAATGAATATAGGCTTCTCAAAGTTCAATCAACATTTACTGAAAAGGTGAAAGACTTAGTATGTTTTCAAATTTGGCCTTCACACTTTTTAGCAAGGAAGTGGTCTTTGCATTTATTGTCAAAAGATAATTCAAAAAAATTCATGAATGAGAGTCTACATAAATCCTAAAGACTTCACAAGATTTGTCTAATCATTTTAATATTTGGTAAAAGTGTATCATGACTAGTCAGAAATTTTGAAATGATAATTTTCATGAAAGATTTAGGTCTTCAAAATAATTTTTGAGATGAAAATTTAAGAAAAGGTGTTAGGTCTTATGAATAATTATTGTGAAAATTATTTTTTCAAAGGTTTATATCTTTAGAATAATTATTCTAATAATATCTTCCATAAAATAAGTTATAAAAAATTGTCAAGAAGATCACTTTCATGAAGATTGCATTAGAAGTTTTACTTGAAAAATGCAAGCAAAAGTTGTGAAATACAAAGTTCAAAATGAAACTTATGAATTCTAGACTAATTTTAGGACAAAATTCATGAAGATGAGATAAGGAATCACTTTCACAAATATTTTTTCAGATATTTTGTGTGAAATATCAATGACAATTTTGGTGAAGGCAAGATGCAAGAAAGATGAGTTGGAGGTTTTGAAAAACATGAAGACAAAAATAGTTCTTAAGACCCATATCTGAATGAATTTAATGAAGATAAAAAACCATAAACAACTACCATGTGTCCTTCAGAGAATGTAGTAAATCAAAGTTGGCAAACATTCGCCCATCATGAAGATGTCCTGCTCAACTAGATTAATATAACTAAAGAATGTCTAATAGATTTAGGAGTTATTATGGTAGGGAATATGGTGGTGGAGAAATATAGGCCATAAATTTTATTATCCATTCATGAAATATGAATTTTATGGGAAATAGAATATAATTATGGCATAGGAGGTTGTGAGTGGGAAATGAATGAGGACTAAATTCATTTTGATATTGCTAATTTATGACTGAGGATGTCTATTACTTGCCCATAATGAGAACATGGGCTAGTTAATACCATATGGATGAAAGTGTCAACTTATAAGTCCCATATCAATAAGGGAGGTAAGTTTTAAGAAGACACGATGATTCACATAAGGCTAAGAAATGCCTTACTACCTTTCATGAATCCATCATCAAGCAAAGCCAATGCATGTAGAAGGGTAATCTAGGACTATTTTCTCATTGTTATTTGAGGTTGTAACTACTCCCATGATTGGATAGAAACCATCATGAATTTATCCATGTCATAATTCTCTCTCCTCTTTATTATCATATATGTATTCTTAAAAGTGAAGTTGAAAGGATCCTCCACATGAGTATGGTAAAGGTTTACTCCTTTCATAATCCCTTTGAATCAATATATGATTTATTTTTACCTTCTTATATGACTAATTTTAGTGTGTACTAATAAATGCCTAATATTATCATGTGATGTTATAGGTTTTATTTTTTTTGGTCCCTTTTTATCACCTCTATGTAGTTTAAATTTACTCTTATAGGTCGTAGTGTCATATATGATTCATGCATTGATTATTAGTGGAGATATTTTCTCCCGACTATTTATGCATTAAATCTACAGCCCCTCTAAAAAATACTAATGAATTCAAATTAGAATAGGAGTTATTTATTATTAAGTTAGTCTTATTATTTATTTCTGCATGTATCAATGAATTATAGTGGTCAAGGTATTTGGTGAATAACATCTTTTGTTTTAATTTTAAATTTATCTCTCCCTTTTCTTTGTATTTTAGTAGGTGTAGAATTAGTCTTAGGTTTAGCATAAATGGATCCATCCCTCTCTAAAGGTTCAATACACCATTTAGGTCATGTATAGCCTAGGAGTGTTTCCATTATGTTAATTGGGTGAAGAGACATGAAACACCTCCTTAAATAGTGAAACTCAAAGTGACAATAGACATATGCCCCTAAATTTTAAGCAAAAGTGATTTTTCATTTGGTATTTAAGATCAACTCAACCATGAAACCCAATTATAATCATAACCTAGTGAGTATGATCAAGTCCAAACTAAAAATTTGGAAATATTGAGTGATTTGATCACCCAAGCCATACCAAAAGGTAAACCAGCTACTATAGTATATTAACTCACTAAAGACCATAAAAATCTATATGGTATCGATACTTGTAATAGTTTTATAATTTGAGAGTTAATTGTTTTTCAAAATATTGGGCACATGTTACATAACATATGAATCTTAGATATGTCTCATGCTAAATTTTTTGTAAAAATAGTACCATGTATATAATTCCTCCACAAATGTGTGTTGGTGTCATAAAATTGTGTGTTTTGGCCAATTCAAAAAACTATGTAAGTGTGGAGGACATGATTCCAATGATGCCCCAACTATATATGGATAAATTTTAAATGGATATAAGTACTAATATGAAGGACATGTTTCCAAAACTTGCCCCCACTATAAACTCTAGATTTTGAATACTAAGTACATGTGGAGAACATGTTTTGAAAGTGTGCCCACACTAAATATATGAATTATAAGTACCATAATCAATGAATGTGGAGAAAATGATTCTAAACCATGCCCCCACTAAATTTAAAAACTATGAATGTGTGGAAGCCATGCCATCTTGGCATGCCCCTACTAAATATATAAACTAGTGTAAGTATCATATAATCTATGATTGTGGAGAACATACTTCTAAAGCATGCCCTAATTGAATTTAATAACCATGAAAATGTGTAAGCCATGTCAGTATGACATACCCCCACTAATACACACCCCCCTTTGAGGTGAGGTAAATATAGTACCTTATAGTTATCTCACCTCCAAAAAGAAAGACAACTATAGATCTATTAATGTTACTATTATATCTCAAATTTTCACCCTTGATAGGGTGATTCAAGCCCTCTCAATTGCACTATACAATGGTATTAGTCTGAGGTTGTGGGTGACCTCTAACTGGAATAAAACTCTAGCTTATAGGGCTAACTCCCCTTGATGTATCAATTAGGATCCCCCTCTAACTTACGAAGTAAAAGGGGGAGGAATAACCTGAAATAAATGTAAATAAGGGGGTGATACAAAAAATCAATTAATCACTACCAACCATCTACATGTGAAAATGTAGACCATGAGACTAGTTTGAATATATACTTATTCATATACTTCTCCTAATTTGAATCTCTTACAATCATATTTCAATGTGGAGGTTATGATAGATGTTTAGTCTAGGAGGACTAATCAAGATGTCTATAATGACAATATTGAATATAAAAACTCATTCAACCCTCACACTTCACATGACCTAGAAAATAATCTTTCAAACTACATATAGGTGTTAGAATATGACATGTCAAGGAAGACCAAGCAAATCACTAAAAAATATCTACTATCTATGTATACACACTAAGTATATTAAAATAAGGAGGCAAAAATAGTATTATTTATTGATCTAAGGAGTACATATGAGCAAGGATTCACCATACTTATGTGGAGGATCCATTGAATGCCAAAATAGGTAGTACATATAGAGAAAGAGAGGAGAGAAAGAAGGGGTGTAAAAGAGAGTAATGATGAGTCTCAAGCATTTATGACAAGATTTAAAATCAAGGAAGTTGTAAGTAAAATTTAATATGGTCTTCAATGACATGTGTTACTTTTTGGATTATGCTTCTTTTCCCAAATAGTTTAGGGGTTTCTCTATTGACATGACACATCTTGTCTTCTTCTTCAAACTACGCCCTTCTGGATTGAAAAGTGATAAGTGTCATTCATCAGTCATAAAATCACCTTCAAATACATTTTTACTTTATATTTGACACCATTCATATACTTGAGTATTCTCCATATTGACATTGCAATGGTCGTCATGTTCATTAGGTTTCTTGAAACCCATCAGTCTCATTACACCTCTATCTCAATGTTCTTTAATAGTATACAAGGAAATCATTTCCAAGGTCTACAGGTATCCATTTTAATATTTTTACTCATTATTAAATGAGTCTTTAATAATAATCAAAAAGCCCTCTTAGTTGTGTTCCAA
Source organism: Torreya grandis (assembly GCA_037957365.1). Lineage (NCBI taxonomy): Eukaryota > Viridiplantae > Streptophyta > Pinopsida > Cupressales > Taxaceae > Torreya > Torreya grandis. The sequence continues at coordinate 1,360,188 of JARHVA010004097.1, read as the reverse complement.
GGGCTCTTCAGCTCTCTCTAATCATTCATAGGTTTTTAGTTAAGCTTTCTTGAATAATATAGTAACACAGTCACCTTTTGCTTAGCTTGATGACTTGAAAGGATCATAACTCATCTTGAGAGGTTTTTTAACTGAGAAAATATGGTCATACAACCTCTATCTAGGCTTTCAAAGTCTTAATACATGAT